>JAQMYJ010000037.1:22536841-22588741 GCA_030014305.1 Clarias laeviceps
TCCTTTGACAGCTCTTTGGTCTTGGCCATAGTGGAGTTTGGAGTGAGACTGTT
This sequence comes from Clarias laeviceps, assembly GCA_030014305.1. Classification (NCBI taxonomy): domain Eukaryota; kingdom Metazoa; phylum Chordata; class Actinopteri; order Siluriformes; family Clariidae; genus Clarias; species Clarias laeviceps. Next base: position 22,536,895 of record JAQMYJ010000037.1, read on the forward strand.
TGAGGTTGTGGACAGGTGTCTTTTATACTGATAACGAGTTCAAACAGATGCCATTAATACAGGTAACGATTGGAGGACAGAGGAGCCTCTTAATCTTGCTTGTTTGTAGGTGACCAAATACCTATTTTCCACCATAATTTGCAAATAAATTCTTTAAAAATCCTACAATGTGATTTTCTGGATTTCTTTTATTTATTTTGTCTCTCATAGTTAAGGTATACCTATGATAATAATTACAGGCCTCTCTCTTTTTGTCCCACTGTATATAGGCCAAAGAAAGAAAGAAAGAAGGGAAAGAAAGAAAGATTTGATTCTTCACCATATTCAGAAAGACAATTCTATACCAAAAAGCTATCTTAACTGACGTATGTGGCAACAGAGCCTGGACCTAGTTTGCAGCATGCCCCCCAGACACACACACACATACACACACATACATACACTCACATTCTAAATGTTAAAATAAACTAAGATGATAGTAATATACTATATAATAGTGTAATGGAAGCTGAAGGATAGTGAACTTATCCATGTTGTAAATGCTGTACATCTCAAATATATGTAATACAATTTTGCTCTGCCTGTTATATGTGTAGTACACTATGTCACACCTTTCTGTTGCAATCTGTGCAATTTATTTGCTTGCTTTTTTTAAAGGTCTGTTGACATTTTGCTTTCAAGCAAAGATTTTTTGTTCTGCCTCTGGCTAATGGCAAAGCAAATTCTAACATAATAGAGATGAAATACAGCAGATGTAGCTTTTCTAAAATCATACGACAGCCAATTTCGGTTCTATAATAGTAATGAATTAGAGTCACTGATAATATTGAGGATTTCATCAGTTTCTCTTTGAGCATATTGAACCCTTTATTGATATCAAATTTCAGAGGTCAAAATTATAATAACTATTACAGTATGACACTCTGCGCATTATCTTGAAGAATCCGATCATACTGATTGGAGGAGACATGTGAAATATTGGCGAAGTGAGGGAAAAATTCTTTAAAATGTTTCAGTGTTTAGTCATATGGAAGGAGTCGGAATCAAAAAGGTCAATAAATGATTAACAATTCTAAATCACAGACACACAAGATCTCTGAGAGCCCAATTTGTAAGAGCAAATTCCTTGCCATGGCTCGGTTATTTATTATGAGTATGAAGTGGTAAGTCGACAAAATCCTTCTGTTGTCTGACTGAGTGTAAAACAACCACAGAACAAACATGGAGGTTAAAGGGATATACTGGAATTTGCCATGGTGAAGGCCATTTGTGTCCTGAGCCTCTCATGGATGTTATTTGCGCCACACTTCATTTTCTCTCCTAGTGTGGGGAGGAGAGATAAAAGCTGCTCTCTCTCTCTCTCTCTCTCTCTCACTCTCTCTCGTGCGCCTTCTGCTTCTGCAAGTACTGCTGCAATGCAGGGGTTTAACAAGGAAATGTGAAGCTAGAGGGCGCAGGCAGGACTTTCTCTTTTGTGCTCACTCACCGACGCAACAAACAGAGGACAAGAACAATGCATCCCTCCTTATAGCACGCCGAGTTTAATGTGATAATGCATTGGTTGCAGTCAAAGGTAAAGCATTAATAACATATTATTTTATTACAGTATACCACTATAATAGTAAACTCCTTCAAATTCCTTTTTTTTTTTTACAATTTAAACCAACACAGTTCATCAGTCAAGAAATTTGGTGTTTTATCTTTGAATTTATGTTTGATTTAGGGCAAATGTAGACAATAATTCATTACCACTTACATCATAAAGTAACTAAGCTTAACCAGAATGGCTCTTGTGGTTTCTGACACTTTAAAAAGGTGACCAAAGTGCATTACATAGCTTCACAAAGATTTAAAAAAATTGTAGTAGCAGCCATTTTAAACCAAAGTCACCACCAGCTTCTTTTCAGACTTCTCTTTATATTCATCATCCTGAAAATAAGCCCTGCCCCTAGGCAAAGCAGACACACTGCACACATCTTCATGCTATGCATTCATATGGAGTTGCGATTCGCCTCACAGGCAGCTAAGGACTTTTGCAAAATTATAAACTTCTCTTTTATTAATTTTTTTCCATTAACTGTTTTATTCATACTGTAACAATGAATCCACAGCTTATCCTAGGACCCTGTGAAAAGCAGGAATACATCCCGGATGGGATGCTGGTCTATTACAGGGCACCACACACACACACACACACACACACACAGACCAGTGTAGAATCACCAAGTCTACTACACTACATGTTTTTTGGTAGGAAGAAACCTGACGGAAAACATTCAACACTCACACTGCACAAAAAGTAGCGTGAGTATCTCAGCACTCAATCAGGAATCCTGGAGCTCTGAGGCAGCAGCACTACCCGCCGAACCACAGGCACTGATCAGAATGAATTCAGTATAGTTCTAATTTTCATTTATGACTCAGCACCAGCACTGATTGATTTACAGACAAAAACAGAAAGTAATTGAATTCGGATAAAAAAAAAAAAACATGCTCTTAGTGCACAATTTATCCTGAAAAACTGTGAGTTACGAATGGATTAGACTTTACTAAAGTGCATCCTTTTACCCTCTTACTCAGAAAATTACAGCTGAAAAGCAATGACAGCAGTTTTGCTGAGAAGTACAGTGCATTTCTCCTGTAATCTCTTTACATCTCTAGCTGTAGTTCTTTTTACAGTAACTTTTTAAGGCATATTTGGGCAGACATTATATATAATATACAGTACCATGAACGACACATCTGGATCATTGCCTGTTTTTTTTTCTGTCTCATACCACAAATCTATTGCCAATTCCGTTTTGACATGTTTTGAACTAAATTTTACTTTAGCGCTGGTGTAGCCGGAATACGTTTGGATTTTGTCATAAATCCAGAACTATCCAAACCTCCTCACTGTTTAACTTACCAGTGTTGGCGTAAGTCCCATGGTGTGTAGATTTCATGGGCTGTACATGTTGGTTCATCTGTGACAATGCTTACCAACAAACCATCCACTGTGTAATAAATACTGAAATAAATTATGGTAATAATTTAAAATATGTACATCTCGTTAAAAAGCAACTCAATGGTGGATTCAAATCAAAGTGATTAAAGGAAAAGAAAAAAAAAACAATGGTATGTTGGAGACAGCTATCACCCTAAATTTGAATGGTATGGTCTATATGCTCACTGAACACTCTATGAATATTCAGGCTTGTGAGGGGCCTGGAGCCTATTTCAGCTGACAGAAAGACTACATTTGTTCAGATAGCCACTCTGTAAAAATGTTTGTGAGCAGAAATGCATCTCAGAATTCAGACCATGTGAAACTTATTGTATGGTCACAAATTTGGCAGTAACAGCATGAACCTATGTACCCAACCTGCCTTGTGTCAACAGTCCAGGCTGGCAGAGGTGGTGTAATGCTGTGGGGAATTACATTTCTTGGCTTACCAATGGCCCGATAATGTGAATCAATGTTCATAGCCTATTTAAGTACTGTGTACTGACCAGTAATCTTGTGTACGTCTACTTGGCTATAATTTCTCATCTTCTAATTTCTCCTTTGAGCATGATAATGAAGCATGTCACAAAATAAAAGCTGTCTTAAACTGTGTTCTATACTGGCGTAAGCGGTCACCAGTCCACATCCTTTGGATGTGGGCAAACACAAGATTCATAGTGTGCATGTGCACCATAAAAATCTTCATGAATTTGTCAACAACATGTCAACAGGGACCAGAATCTCAAAGGAATGATTCCAACATCTTGTGAAATCCATCTGGGTTGCCACTGTTGGATCCTTGGGCAAGACCCTTATCCCTATGCCCAGCCACTGTATGCCCTGCCAGTCCCAAGCCCAGTTAGAAATGGGAGGGTTGCAACAAGGGCATCCGGACAGACCTTGCAGATCAAATTTTCTGATATGGCCTAGCATAAAATGGACAAAGCCCAAGAAAAAATGAAGACATTACAGAACTCTGTATATGAATAATGTATCTGAAGGGATGGTTGCCATGGCTCGAGTGTTTGTATGGTATGAGACAGTATGTGCAATTTTTTATCTAGAAGATTTGGTCCTATTTGTGTTTCTGGACTGTTAGTGAGGATAATGATGGAATAAGCAGGGAGTGCAAGAGGGGTTATGAAATATAAAAGATGAAGTGGTCTGAGCATCAGATAAGGATAAGATCAGAAGAATCATATAAAATAGACTTTAGTGTAGATAAGATAGCAGGTACAATGTAACTCACTGTAGCGTTAAGAGAAAGCTGAATAATATGTCCTGGGTAATGTAGAAGTAATGAGCAAGTGGACAGAGAACCCTTTTAGGAAACACATTTGTGAGGTTGTTGAAAGAAAGCAGCTGTCTAGAGTAGGTTACAGAGACACAAACACCTGCATTTCCGAAACTGCTTTGTCACAATATAATGTCATAAGCTAAAACTGCTAGTCTTTTTATTTGACACTAGAAGGCTTTTTGTTTGCATCTTCATTGAAGAGGCCTGGTTTCTCATAAGATTTCCTGACCTGACTCCCTTTAGTAAAAACAATCTAAAAGCCCAGTAATGGAGTAAACACAAATCTGTTCATTCTTTTCAGATACATTTCACTATGACCTTCCATCCAAAACCACCAATATTTATCTGCTGAAAGAATATACGCTTGCTTTCATGCTGATGTGAGCAAAACACTTCAACACACGGTCCAAATAAACATATCATGCTCGATTACCATAGCTCAGAGGATACGGCTTACAGGTTTAATTCTAATAATGCTGGCTTTTATTAATTTGCTTTGAAACATTTCTTATATACCCTGAGGGATGTAAACCAAACCAGATTCACTGTCCCTCCTGTGACTATACACTTTAATTAAAGTCATATTCAAATATGATATGCCATAAGACATTTATTCTACTTTAAAAACAAAACTGGTTATGGTGCTAACATCATGCAACACATTGGTTAATTATGCAATTAAGGCACTTAATTTGCAATTTGTTTATGCAAGAAGTTGAATGTTTGTTATGACAGTCTATTTAAAAAAAAAATGATCATTTCAATTATTTAAGGGAAATTAATTACTGATATGATCAAAACTTTAAGTATCATTTGAACTGTAATTGTCATTTCCCATGGCCTTTTTGGATTTCTTTGACTGTTTTGTGCCTAGTATGCCTAGTGTAATAAAAACTCAAACTTACTTTTCTTAAATGAAAACTCATTTATTATTAGTGTGCTCATAGATACATATTGCTTATGCATGATGCATTTTTCCCCCTGCATAATATTATTTTACTTCTATGACTTATAAACACAAGACAAGGTTGGAATTCCAGCTCAAATCACTTATCATGTCATCACAAACAATGAGTTCTTAATTTAATCATCAAACAAACAAAGGCAATTTATCAATTATTTGTCTGGTTATGATTTAACAACTCATATTTACAAAGTAATATTTAACAAATAACCTGGCAAACCAAAAGCTAAAATTGTATTACATCAATTGTTTTTAGGTCATGGAAATTTTTAACCGTCTATTATAGTATAAAATATGTTAGCATTACTGATAAGAGTGATATGTGATATATCCCATGGCTTTTTTGGAGGTGTGGAGCCTATTCTAGGGGACACAAGGAACCAGGTGACACAAGGGGAGACAAGGCACCAGGTGAGGTACACACTCGATTGGGTGCCAATCCATTCTAGGGTACGCTAGCACACACCCACAGTCACACACTTACTAACACACTACAGTGGAATAGGAATAGAAACATTTTGCATGTTCGGAGGACATGTAAGCTCCACACAGACAGACCTGCCCTTTTTTGGACAAATGACCCCAAATAGACCTTATGAATGTTCTACAACCACATGTCTGGACCAATATATGTTTAATATAATTTAGTAAGTAAATGATAACTTCTATTCAGTCACTTAATGTCACTAAGGAAACCGCAGAGGTAGACAGAAACGTTTCCATTTTTATTGATGAACTGCCACAATAATGTGGCCCTAACAAAAGACTAAAAAATAGCATGTACACTTCACTTCACTTCACTGTGGCTTGCTTTAATGTAATCAAACTTCACATTAAAATAGTAACAGTAGCTATATTTGATTATTTTGTAAAACAAATTGCACGTTTTTCTCTCTGGGAACCAGCAGGTTAGGTAGTCAGGTTGAAAGATTTTCGTACAGGAAAGCCACTGGCATCGCCTGATCTAGTTTCTTTTAATTGGGTTCTTGATCAAAAAATGGAAATGTGAATGATCCCTGGGCATAACTTTCCCCAGAGCTGTTAAACACACTATTGTGTCAGTAGAAAAGACTTTCCACTACTTATTAATGCAATCCAGTGATATTTAGAGCCTCAACGTCACCACCAAAAATAATTTAACATCGACACAGTTATTGTTATTTTAGCTTTCTGACAGTACATTGGAGTTAAAATGTAATAATGAATATCATAATCATGTCTCTTGCTGAAGGCAAAATGCCCCTGGAACAAGCAGGTACTGAAAACAGCTGCAGTAAAGGCCTGGCATCACATCACCGAAATAAAAAATGGTGATCTTTATGGATTCCAGATTTCAAATTTCAGGCAATCATTGAATGCAAACGATTTCATACTTTATGATCTCACATGGGCAGCATGATGGTTTAGTGGTTCACAGCTCCACTGTAACTGAGAACATCTTTAGCTCAGCTTTCTGTTTTCCCCATGTCTGCGTGGGTTTCCTCCCACCTCCCCAAATCATGGATACTGACAGGTAGAAACCTATGATAAGACTACCCCTTTTGTGTGCATGACTGTGCGTATATGTGTGTGTGTGTGTGAAGGATATAATTAAACTTGACCCTGACCAGTATAAAAAAATTCAAAGATGGATGGAAAAAAATACTCTGACACAAAATAATAAACCCAAAACCAGTAAGGCTTATACAGCAAGCATGCGTAATGTAGACATGTGATATGTGACTTGAAAACGTGAAATAAAAATAACGGACCTAGTCGTGTCAGAAAAACAGAAATGACTAAGCCTGAGACATTACTGGTCCTTGAAAGCACTTATCAACCCCTGAAAATAAAGTGCCTATCCCCCCACCATTGTTAATAGTAACACCAATCAATACCCGCACTGCAGTTAAGGTGTGATGGAGTTCTGTTGTTTCATGAGCAGCTGAGCAGATCAATTTGACTCAAGCTGACTGTAGAGGCCAGGGAGTTGTTAGGATTGTTCTGGAAGAGTCGTGGCCTCTTAGTGGCAGAAGGGTGTATCACAAATTAGGCTGCGTTCTCCTCTGCAGTGCGTTTATTATTTTTTTCCCTTTTGCACGAAGGTCGAACAAATTAGGCCAGTCAGGCACCCTGGCCCACATGTACTCTTTCTAACACTCTTTGTGGCTCTGTGACACACACAAACACATACACACATACACACACACAAAATCGCATGCACCGTCACACACACTTACTTTGTTACCCTTTCAGGCACCCAAAATAGTACGCTCAGGTGGTCTGGGGATACTGTAGGTAGGAAGGTAAGAGACACTTTATCAACCCTAGAGTTAGAGTGTCTAGAGTATCTAGATCTGGGTCAGGTTGACTGAACACCCTGTAAAAGGCTTAGCCCACAGAAAGACTAGTTCAAACCTATTTAGTATGCACTTTGGAATTTTATGACACACACACACACAAACTACTATATGTTTAATATGCAGATGACTACAAAGTCCTCATATACTGTATGTTTATAATAGCTATCCTTGGTTGTGGAATTATTCATATGTACAGTGATGAGATAAAAAAAAAAAAAAAAAAAAAAAAATTCAGAATCAGCAGATTGGGAAAGCATTCTGGGGCGTTTCTGAAAATTTGCTTCTCTTTAATAGTGGAATACCAGAAGAGGGCAGCAGGATTGTACAACTCATTATGCAGCAACTTGGAGATTCCTGCAGCTGGTCTCCTGACTTTATTGGCTCGTGGTTTGAGCTGGTAATTTGATCATGGTGTTTGCACGCATCATCAATCACACATTAATGAGTCTACAACAGAAGCAAATGCCAAATGGCTGAATCAAAATGCAGAGCCGTGCTTCCCTGCAGCGGCAAGGGGACTGGCATGCATATCGATGGGAATCTTATAGAATAAGTTATACATTATTTAGTTGAGTCCTGTTTATAGGACATTGTATACATATTGAATGGGTTTTTTTTTGTCTAGTGCTATGGAGATGAACAAATGAATTATTTAATATGAAAGCGAATTGCATGGTTAAACCTGCACTGATTTTTTTTCTACATGCCAGAAGTTATACCTAAAGACAAATATGCAAATTATCTGCATAAACAGTAACACAAATTGTAGTAGTGTATTTATGGATATGCTTTTAGGCTGCCAAAACAACATAATCATAATCATAAAAATGATTATTGCTGAATAATACATTAGTTCTTGACAAGAACCTGAAAAAAGGGAACAAATAGAGTAATGGGATACATTTGCCTTCTGTCCTAAAATTACCAAACCTATTTCAACTACTTTTATGTTGTCATGGTAGCAAAAAATAAGCACTGAACATCATTTCCCATCAGGCAATGCATGTGACATATCAATTAATCTGTCTTGTGATTTCCTCTTTAGCATCAGTATTTAAGTTCCTGATTTAAGCGTTTCATTGTCAAGCTTCTATTTTGTTCATAGTTTGTATGTTTTGGCTTTTTTTTTTCTTTTTTTTTTGCATTCACCTTAGCCTCTGAAACCTGAACGAAAGCTTGACCAAAAAAGTAGGAGACATAGAACCAGAACCAACGGTGGCATGATTGACTCTGGGCCAAACTGGAACAACTAATGGCTGAGCTCCTGCATAGAATTTGTATTGGGGAGCCAGCACACTAGAGCTTTACAGCTGTGCCCAAGCCAGAGGCAGATGGACTGGGCTCTCCAACTCAACCAAGGGTCAATAGCCCAGCCTCGCAAATCATAATCAAGCCAGAGAATGACTAAGCAGGTTCACAAGTAATGGCTAAGATGGAGGACAAAGAGGACGTCTTGTAAGCCACAGACAAAATCCCAGTGTCCACTCCTTCTTGACCCCTGACCCTGTAGATGAAACCTTTGACCCCACTGAGGAAACCATTTAAGCTCACAGCTTCACCTTGGATGACATCTCCCATTCTGGACATCACCGGGCTCCAGTTCAGACATTCACTTCCTCCATGTCTCCTTGGGGTGTTGTTCTTCCTCAATGGTTCCACTGATGAAGTCTTTCCTCACTTGTGCTTTGTGGTGAATGTCACCCTACTTTCTTGCTTCATGTAGAATGTCAATCCCCTCTGGCATCATGGACTATTTTGCTTCCCCCTCTGGCTCCGTGGCTTTAATACCCCACTTGCTTCATGTATTTCCTTTCCACCTCCGGCTCTGCCTTAAACGTTGCTCCCCAACTGGCATCATGTTAGCCTTTACCTTCACTTTACACAGTTCTCAAGCTTTACCTTACAAGTCACCATAAGCCTTAGCTACAGTATATACAGTAGAAGAGATACTTTATTATTGGCTCAAAAGACCTTACAAGTGAAGAGACCCCTTGAATGACTGTCCAGTTCTCCCTACTAATGGTGGTTTGTACTTTGAAAGTTGGGTATCAATGGGTTTTTATCATACAACTTCATTACATCACTGATCACTTTAAGCTGTATCTCATTGTGTCCTTTTTACCAGCAGTATCCTGTTTTTAATGTTTCACTGTCAAACTTATGTTGTGCATGTCATTCATTGTTGTTTCACAGTTTTTCTCATATTAAATATGAGAATATTATTTTCTTGCTGATTAATGCTTTCTTTGTATTTCAGTAAAATAAAGATCTGTATTTGCATCCACCTTCACCTTCTAAGCCTGACGTGTGTTAACTTTGCTATTTAACTTTTTTACAGCATTTACATGCCCTGCTTGGAGTAGAGAAAGCACTCCACTAATTCTGCTACATTGATATTCATTTCTTAAATTAGGCTCATTAAGAAAACTACTTCGATGCTAGCTCTTTTGGTTCTTGTTATGACATTAGAATGAATACAGAGATTTTTGGCTTAGTCAATTAATTAAACATAATCTGCTGAATGAAATTCATTGACATGGCTTATTGATCATTATTGATTAAATTTGGAAGGATTTATACTGTTATGGCATTCATTCATCCATCCATGCATCCATCGTGTTACTGCTCGTGTTACTGTCTGTGTGGTGTTTTGAACGTTCTCTTCATTTCTGAGTGAGTTGCCAGGTTTGCTCTCACTTTCCAAAAGCATGCAGATGGTTGTGCTGCAATAAACTTACCTTGGAAGGGGTAGATGGAAGCTTCATTCATAATTACTTCACTTGTGACCTCTGTGTGAAACCTTGGACGCCTCTGTGTTCAGGTTTTTGTTGGCAGCAACTTAGTCAACTAGCCATGATGGGTCATGTATTTTGATTGTAGAACTCTATAGCCATTGTTTTAGATTTAACAAGCTGATATGTCTGTATGTTGAATGATCTAAAAAATATTTGTATTTACAGTATAAAAAAAATGCTGCTGAAGCTGTTTGGAGACATCTTAAATCGCCATCACTTCTTAAAACTTCATCACATGGAGTTCTGGCGACCATCCATATCTCTCGAGTAGAAATTCTGAATTAAACCTCATGCACACTAAGCCAAGTTATCAATTTGTCCTCAAATAATTGGAAATAAGATGTGGCCAGTATTCTTTTCTATGCTGTACTGTGCTGGGAAGGAAAACTCAAATGCATGGACACCTTTGAGTTTGAGAACAAGGTGGCCTTTAAGATGGACTTGCAGGAGCTAGTGCTGGAAAGGAGGGCCGTGAACAAAATGCTGCCCAAACACCAGTCACTCTCTGTATGAAACTTTTGCCAAGCAGAAGAGAATGTTCAGTGGCAGATGTCTATCACAGAGCTGCTCTACAGACAGACTCAGGAAATCCTTCGTTCATAGCGCAATATGCTGCTTTTACTCATCTTCAGTTATACATGTAGCTCTCCTTCATAACAGACTCATTGTTAACAGTCATATTTATTTATCTACTCATCATGTACCCTAATCTCTATTGAGCTTCATTATCTCAGTCTTGCACCACTCACTTTTGCACTGCTGTCACTTTCAATTGCTGTAACTCATTTGCACATCTCAATTTGGTCTATCCACTGATATTCATCCTCATTCACCTATATATGCACTTAATTATTTAATTTCTATATACACTTATATTATATATATATATATATATATATATATATATATATATATACTGTATATATACAGTATATAAATTATATTCTTTCTTCTCTTAGTAATTTCTGTTGACATATGGTCGTCTCCCATGTGTGTACTTTTTTTTTTTTTTTGACTACACTCTACGTGATTGATGATTTGTAATTGCAACTATATGTCGATTGTCTATTATTTTACCATCCTTGCTACCGGATGTTTGAAATTTCCTTCGGGATCAATAAAGTATCTATCTATCTATCTACCTATTTTCTCCCTTGATGTGGATCTGCAACACATTTTTTGTACATGATCAAAAGAAAACTGGGGAGAAATTGGAAAAAGCAAGATATAGGAAGAACTTAGTAATTACATAGTAATAATGGCATTGACCAGTTAACAATTTAGCTAACACCTGCATATGATGAAAAGCACTGTGTGTCTCGGTATTTAAACCAACCCACCCAACACAATGACAATGTAGTAGTAGTGATAAGTGCCTGGTAAGAGCGTGGTGATCGGACATAGTAATAACTTGGTTCGATCTCATTGGACATGGTGTGCGCATGATCAAGTGCGTGATAGGAACAACGTGACAATATGTTAGACGCATTAAGAACCTTATAGGGACATAGCTAGGAAGAAGCACAAACTTGACAAATGCTGCTTTCTTTGATATTTTTTGGATTGGGTGGGAACTTTGTGGTCTTCGCCGTAGTGTGAAAAGGCATTAAGGGCATTTTATCATTTGGTAGAGGTGGTAACATATAATTAACGTGTACATTGTACATACCACTGCAATCACAAGCATAATTTGCATATAGGGGTAAATGATTCTAAAGATGTACTGTCATCTCTTTCAAGGTTACTCTCACCCAGTGTTACTGGGATAGGTTTCGGAGCCATTGCATCCCTAACTAGGATAAAGTTATAAATTAATTAATCACAATATATTTAAAAATAAATTAAATTAAAAAGACAGGATAAACACTGGAAAGGGTGCCAATCCATCTCAAGATCTCAGGACACCACGGTCAATTTGAGATTGCCAATTAACATAATCTGCATGTCTTTGGACTGTGGAAGGAGAAGCGCGGGGAGAACATGCAAACTTCATGCACAGACCTGAATCAGGAATTAATCCTTTGACCGTGGAGGTGCTAGGCCACAGTGCTAACCACTATGCCACATTGCCACCCTTCAATAAAGACTGTAATTTTAGCCAATACTGTGCATCCCTTTCAACAGCATCGAATTATACAGTATTTAATATTGGCCTTAATCTTACTGCATTTCCATATTTTTATTCAACTTGGGTTAAAACTGTAATCTAAGTTTCCTCTGCAGAAAAGATACACTGAAAGGTTCCATTAACAACACACTAGGAAAAATATACCTAATGAATAAGTCTGATGTCAAATTTTGATTGGGGAGTATGTTTGTAAGTCGGATTTGTTTGTAAAAAAAAAAATGGTGTTCCACATTATACTCTGACGAACTGCGCCTCCCAATCGCGAGGGGAATCACGGTGGTGCAGCGTGGTCAGCTGACCTCGTTTAAAGGCAGACAGAAAGAGATTGGGAGGAAGACAACACTAAACGCTACATGGTGTTTACTGCGTGCTTGAACGAACGCCATTTTGTTCGAGCTGTATTGGACTGTGAACTCTCTCGCTGTAGATTTTCCAGATCGATTTGAATGTTCTTAGAATGCTTTCCATTAGTATCTGTGGCAATTCATAACTTGAATGATCGTACGTCGGGGACTTACTGTACTACATACCGGAAAATGTGAATCAGCTGGAGCTCTATAGCTTTGCGCCATTTTCCCTCCCTCAATTAGAGTTCTCATGCATGATTTCACATGAAAAATCACTGACTGATGTTTCCTTCCCTCCTTTCTTCCATCCAATCTTGCCTATTTGTTTTTATTCTGATTACTCTGTTAATTGTATTAAAAGGCTTACTGTTAAAACATGCTCACTAATCTGTAGCTTAAAGAAATGTAACCATGGTGGAAAATCTTCCCTTGGTATTTGTACATGTCACCAGTAGGGGTTATTGTTATCCCAGCACTTTTTAAGCTACTAATGGAAAAAAGAACTAGTATAATCAGCTTTTCACCAGGCACTAAAGCATCTGCATTGATTATTGCTTTATTGATTACTCATGATCTTTATACCATATGGTCACCTCCTTCAACACCTCCTCATTCAAGGGGAGCAGAAAGAAATGGAACATGAGGGGAAAAAAGGGCTTCAGGCTGTAACTGGACCCATCTCGTTGAGTCTGGTTTAGCTCATTCTCTTCAGCATTGATTAATTTCTCCTCCCGTCCTCGTTTATAATCACCACACAGCAACATTTGCAGTGCTTTTCTTCACGCCATGCACCTCTCTTTCTCTCTCTCTCTCACACACACACGCACACATGCGCACACAGCAATGTGGTATAAATCAAAACCAGTCATTTAAATGTATGATTCCACAGAGGCATCTGGCAGCAGTGTATGAAGGCTCTGCCAGTGCAGCGTGTATGTGTGTGTTACGCAGTGGCTACACACTGCACCAGAGACCATATGTAACTGTGCCAGACTGAGCTGCTGCAGGCCACAGTCATCAATGGATCACGGGGGACACACAGATTGACTGACACACACACACACATACACACCAATTTTCTGTTGGTCAGCAGAAATTCCTTCAGCCCAGAGGCAATAAACTATTAGTACATCATGTGCTACAGCCCTGCCTTCGTTACAGCTTTCACGGTACAGATAATTGATCATTAAGACAATCATGAGTAAAAGTATCCAAGCAGTGAATATTATAAAAGGATATCTGGATTCAAAGCTAGTCGTGTTTTAGTGCAGTTATTAGAGATATGGTGTTTGAGCACGAGTGTGCACCTAACATCATCATCGCTGAGCTACTGAGTTTAGAACGCTGTGACATGAGGAGCTGATTGATGAGACTGGAGACGTGGAAAAGTGAAAGTGCTGTCACATGGAGAACAGAGTGACTTTAAAAATGGACATGAATTATACATCCTACATGGAATGGCAGTGGACGGCATCAGCATGCAGAGTAAAAGACAGCTGAGTAAAGGGCACCAGTCAAGAGGAAAAAAATGTCAAAACTGGATGGTGATACCGATATCTGGTTACTATAAATATCATCTTTATCTGCCTTTAAAGCTACAACAATTAGGCGTCAAAATCTGTGTTTTATTATCGAAGCACTGTTTGCTAAATCTAGAAAAGAAACGCTATATAATGGAAACTTGGTTATACTACATTTTACTGAGAACAAAATCAAACTGCTTCATTTCATGTTGTACAGGGTGTCCCAAAAGCCTTTATACCTAGGGGAAATTAACACTTGCGTCAGTTTCCCGATCCACCCATGAGAATGATTTTAATACGTTCTTCTTATGTCACATACATTCTTAAAGACTATCTCAAAAAGAAGTCTGCAGTATATAGGGACATTTCATATAAGTACAAAAAAAAAATCTTTCTCAATAGAACAAATATTTAGTAAATTCCTTTGGCGTACCATATCAGCTAGTTTCAAAGCACAATTTTTTATCTGATTATGTACACTACTGGGTAACATAGTTGACAATTTCCTTATTTTGACCAATAATTACAAGTGCTTCAACATATTAATATCATATGTAGACAAATAATTTAATTAAAATAATTACAGACGGATCTGTAAACCATAACAGTGTACATAGCATATACTGTACGTATTATGGTATCATACTCAATGACAATGAGCTATTATAGCTAAAATATATTTTTTTTAAAAAGAGAGAACATTAACCACAGTGTTTAAAACGTAAGCCACAGAGAAGAATGAGATAATTCGATGTTGGGTCACTTGGCACTGGGACAAATTCTTTTTGAGTTACTATACGTGACAGAGTTATTTATGTAGCTTTTGTCATTCGTCATTTGTCTTCTACACCGTTTATCCTGCGTAAAGGGTAGCAGGGGGCCAGGAGCCTGAGGACTTAGGGCACGAGGTGGGGTTACACCCTGTACAGGGTGCCAATCCATCGCAGACATTAATAAATGTATAGATTGAAATTATTTAAATGAGAAAATCAATTTAATAATAAATTTTTTTTTTATTTATTTATTGCAAATTTAGTCATTTGCAATAAATAAAAATGGTTGTTGTTAAATGTTAAATCACAGGATCAAGATAGCTGAGTGATATTATACCATGCTTTCCCTTAATGGGTAAAATATATTTTCAAATAAATATTAAGAAATACTTACATCAGGTATGAAATTTTGGCTGAGTGTTTAAAACATTTTGTAAGACATTTAAATTCCCCTAATCAATTAAGATTTTCTTTGCAGACTGACTTTACAATTACAGTAATGGTCTACATAATCAAAAAGGTAAGACACTACTGTTGGCTACATGATTAATTTGTTCACTTGTTCTAAATAAGAATAATTTCTATTTTATTTATACAAGAACGTGTAGTACACAAAATTGCTTTCTGTATTGAGATGTTTATTTGGCGTTAATGGAAGGAGACTCCAGTGGAAGCTTTGCACCATCAGTGATAAAGCTGTTCAAGTAAAGTTACAGATAAAGTTTAAGTGTTCCAGAGGGATTTCTGGTTTGGGTGGATGCTTGGTTTATTCTTTTCATTGTTTATAGCTGCTAAATGATAGCAGAAACTAACGTGTTTTGTGGACATTTCACAACATTAAACATAACTATTAACAACTTTGTAAAAAGTTAAAAAATTGTTTACAATAAATGCTGTTCATAGTGTATTAGTTCTGGTGAAATTGCTGTTGTATATGAGGAATAAATAATGAAAGGTGAGGCTGTTGTGATGCAACCTGACTTTTTAATTTATATCAAAATATACCACAGAAGATCTGTTTATCATTTGCATTAAAATGAGTTAGCTATCTAAAATCTAACTAATAGGCTTTTTGATGTAACTACATCATTATATTCTAATGCTCAGCCCATAATGGTTTCAAGCCATTAATAAAATCTTTTTTGTATATATAAAAATTCTGAGAAAATCTCTATTTTTTTTTAACATCAATGTTTGCATTTCTTTTTGTCTTCATCATCCTTTCTTTACCCTGTTCAGGGTCACAGCCGATCCAAATCCTGCGAACACTTGGCATGAGTCAGACATGCATGCTAGATACGAGGTGGGAGGAAACCGGAGAACCCAAAGGAAACCCACGCAGTCACTAGAGAACATCTGAAATGCCGCACAGACAGTAACCTGAGCTCAGGATCGATCCGGGTAAATGTGGAGCTGTGAGGAGATAATACAACCCACTGCGCCAACATGCCATCTTTATGTTAGCTCTCTATTCTTAATCTTCTTCTGTTTTTTTTTATATAATAGTATTTATTCCCTCTGTGGTAATTGTGAGTGACACACATGAATGACTCTGATACACAGTGTGAAACTGCAGCATTATTACTACAGGGAAACCCGATTCAATTTCATGAACCATCAACTAGATATTCACTTTAAAGACATACTGTGGATGAGTTGTTTCCCCTCAGTGCCCTGTGCAAAGACACACACACACATACACACACACATAGAATACCATCTGGCCAGCGCTATTCAGAATCCAGTAAATGATGTGTACGCGCGCACGCATGTGCGCGCATGAGAGATGCCTCCTTCAGTGGGCTCTGCTTTATATTTCAGCAAGTACCTTCATTACGCCTGGCCCGCAAAAGCTATACATACATACGCATAAATTGCAGCCCTCCAGTTCCCAGTCTGATACCTTACCGGCTGTTCTCCCTGATCCCCTGCAATCGATGAGATTACCTCCTGAATTGCTTGCCTTTTTCATCACACCACTGCAGATCCCATTGTGCCGGGAGGGAATTTCTACATGTGGCAGCATCAAGAGATTGATTGAATTGGACGCACAATGCTAGCGTTTGCTTATCGTTCACCTCAGACCGGTCTGCTTTAACCATCCTTCTATGAGGATTGAGCGCACAACACACACAGACACATAAAAGCATAGGGAAAAACTAATATATATATATATATATATATATATATATATATATATATATGAGAAGATGAGAAGATAAAACTGATTTGGTTCGTCCACATCGTAGCATTTTCACAAAGGAAAGCAGCGACACAAGATTTATGGGACTGGAGCTCATCTACGTGAGTGCTGCTCAGGAGAAAAGCTGTCTCAGCAAAAAGCAGCTGACCTAGCTTGAATGTCTGTTAGGTAGATAGATAGACAGATAGATAGATAGATAGATAGATAGATAGATAGATAGAGCAAACTCAGAACAGTTCTTTGATGTACTGCATACACTTTGATCTCACTGTAATCTTGTAAAATATATAAAATCATGGATCAAGTCTACTTCTTTACATTTAAAAAGGTAACTTTACATTTTAGGCAAGGCTCATAGTTGCAGTGGTCATGATATATGCTGGGAAATGATGAACATTAATAAACTGTTCTCCGTCATGTGCGGCTCTTCACCTCACCTCATATCATGTCTAACTCTCGGGTTGGCAGTTCTGGGGCAGTTCCACCCTGTCCGACCCTTATTCTGTATTCTCCACACATCGGCCGCTCTTATGTAATCAGACACTGCAGAGAGCAGACTTTGCCTGGGCGGGGACACAAAGTTGGACTGTAGAGAAGCCGCCCCCCCCCCACCACTACCCCCTCCTCCCCCACAGCCTCCTCCATCACCCCCTCCCTCCCCCCATCTCCACCCCATCACCCCTCCCTCCCTCTACACTCATCCATGCACCACTCCAGCTCTCTACAGTGCATTCTCATTGTCTATAACCAAACTTCCAAAGAGAAAAGAGAAAAAAGAGAAAGAAAAAAAAGGCTCAGGGCTGAATAAACGGAATAGCATCAGGTAAATAAATAAATACATAAATAAAAACAATCACTCTTGCTAAGAGAGGAGGATGCTTTACCTTGAGCTGAGGAGGTGGACTGCGACAGGAGACGCAGAGCAGGAGCGCAGAGAAAACTTCTCCAAATGTCGCAGGACACCCTGAGTCGCGGTGAAAACTGAAATGTCTCAGCACACTTTTGGTTTGTCCTCCTCCTTAAAAATAAATAATAAACAAATAAAATAAATAAACAACTCTCTCTTGTATTTTGCAGTTTCCCCCCCTTCTCTTAAGCTCCCCGCTGTTCAACGCCCATTTAAGCGCACACACTCCGTCCTGAAAGCAGTGGCTTCCTCCTCCTCACGGCGTTCAGTTCTGGGACCGGCGGATGCGCAGATATACACATTTTCATTCTCACACACACCGCAATCTTCTCTCAGCATCGCAGCCTCCGGCGTTTCGCTGCTGTATTTCCCGGCAGCGCGCTCTGATTGGCCAACGAAAACTATTCCTCTCTCTGATTGGTCGAGCTTTTTTTTTTTTCTTCGCCGCACGCGTTCTGAAGTGGCCCCACCCCTTCGCGCTCTTACAGTAGTTCATATGCCTACTACATTAGACCGTATGTAGGTTCCGTCCCAAACCGCATGAACGCACACTTACACACTTAACAGTGTTTAGTGTTTAGCCGCACTAATTAGGACGCGTGTATGCGGTTTTGGAGACGTGTGAATGTGATATCAGACTCCAGCTGGAAGTGAGCAGTGTGTGTGTGTGTGCTAGTGTGCGTGTGTGTGTGGGAGGGGGCTGCCGGGAGACTGTCCGCAGATTCCCCTGCTCACTCAGCATCCCACCGTGTGTGTGTATGAGAAGGGAGGGAGTGAGGGAGATGGAGAGGAAGAAGGTGTTTTTCAGTAGTTCTGCAGTACCACTAGCCCAGTCTGCCTGTGCTTTTTGTTGAGAGCAGCATGTAGGTAATGTGTTGTCTGTAAATTATTCAACACTGTGGTGAACTAGAAGAACAGCTAGACTTTGCAGTCAGAAACTCCAGAATAACACCAACAATTGGCTTCATCAGCAACCTCATTACTCATTGTCAGCCTCTCTCTCACTACAGCACAGCCACTGCACCATAATGCGCTTTCTGCTTGCTTTCATCAGCCTCGCTGCACACCAACACTAAGAGTCTGGCCTCAGCATGGGGGTACAGTATATGTGTCTGCTCAATGGAATATGTAAAAATGTCAATAAAACTCTGGTACATTTAGTTTCTCTTAGTTCGACTACAAAAATCCAGCGATTATGTTCTTTTGGCTCGTTTCTTCTGGTTTGCTGCATCGTGCCTCAGCTTTAATGAAATGCACTCAATCAACATTTGAAATCAATCAAATAAAGGCAAGCCTTCCTGGGCAAAGCTATAAATGATTTTATGGAGTACAAATTCCCTGTGACGCGTCAACTACAGTCCACACCTAATTAATATGTACAAAATCTAAGCTCGGTGGTGATTTTAGATTTTAGAGAATTAACACAATCGTAATGTTCTTCCTTGAAAGGTTTTTAAGAGGGTAACACTCAACGGCCGTTTCGGTATTTGTGACTGATGGTATGACTTCTGTTGGGAAATCAATGCTCTAATAACATCTGGGGTTCGGCTTGTGTCTCTGAATGCCAAATGGACATGCAGACCCAAAAGTGACCGTGATTAAATTTACCAGAGACTGAGGCAGCAGCAAAACCTTTTAGAGAGTAGCAGACATCCAAATGGTGTTGTTCTGCTGCATCTGGAGAAATCCTTGGCACTGCAGGGTTTAGTTTTTGACAGATGTCTAATAATTTAAAGGAGAACTTCATGCACGATGTAATGCATTCATAAGCACTGATCTACTCAGACACAATAACAATAATAATAATAATATTAAATCTACTCAGCAAACAACACATCTTCATGTAAGTCGTTGGATCATGTACTTGCTTTCTGGTGTATGTAACAAAGAGCAACATTTATTTGCTCAGCTGGCTTGACACAACAGCGGTGAGTGTTCCCTAAACCTGATCAGATCTATTTCATCCTTCCTCAATGTACTAATTGATGCAAACAATAACAGCAATTTGAACAGCTAATGGAATGACAATGAGAAACTGGTTAGGGATGTTTGTACTCCATTAGCTACACATCACTGCTGCATGTTGAAGATCATGACAGACTGTTTACTCATGGGATGTCCAGTATTATCTGCCAAAGGCAAGAGCGTGCAGGTTTTCTTTAGAACTATATAAGGGTGCTCATGTCTGGATGGAATTATCCCGTTGTGGATAATGGGGGATTTCTCTGGCCCACTTTCAATGCAGGCCTTAACTCCCACCTGCTAACACTTTTGTTCCATCTTTTAGATGGCTTGAAAGTTAAATAATTGTCTAGCTGATGAATTAGATCTATATACAGTATATAGGTGGGCCAGAGAAATATATATACAAGTTGGGCCAGAGAAATATATATACACTGTAAAATATATATACTGTATATACTACATGTCCAAAATTATGTGGACTCTTTTTACATTCATATGTGGACCTTCCTGTTGCCACAAAATAGGAAGCACACAATTGTATAGAACGTCTTTCTATAACTATATAAACCAAACATGTTCTAGCATGATAGTGCTTCTGTGCATAAAGCCAGGTCCATGGAGACATGGTCTCCCAAGGTTGGAAGGAAAGAACGTGAGTGGCCTGCACATAGACCTGAGCTCAACCCCACTGATCCCCACTGATCACCTTTAGGATGAATTGCAACACTGTTGGCGGCACAGTGGCATAGTGTGTGGCCTTGAACATCCAGGGCCTTGGGTCCGTGCATGTTCTCCACATTCTTGGTGAGTTTCCTCAGAGTACTCTGGTTTCCTCCCATAGTTCAAAGACATGCACATTAGGTTAATTGGCTGTTGTGTGTATGTGGCCCTGCGATGGGTTGGCTTAGTGCCCAAAGTCTCCTTTGTTATGCTCCAAGCCCACATGACCCACAGTATATGAGGTTTAAAAGAGGAATGAATTGAACACCATCTGAGCTTCAGACCCAAAATCAGTGCTGGAATTCACTGTTTTTGAAGCTGAATGAGCACAAATTCCCACAGCAATGCTCCAAAATCTAGAGAAAATTCTTTCCAGAAGCATGGAGTTATAACTGAAAATGGGGATACAAATGGAAAGGGATGTTGAATAAGTACGTATGGGTGTGGTGGTCATGTGTCCAAAAAAATTGGCCATACAGTGTAATAGGCCTATTGTAATGTGATATTTATTATTATTATTATTATTATTATTATTATTGTTGTTGTTGTTGTTGTTGTTGTTCACAAACTCCTTAATTTTTCTAACTACTTGTCATTGTCTGTTCACACAGCAGAGGGAGCTGCAGTCCCAGTCAGACTGAGCAGGACCTTCAGTGCATCAGCTCTCTTCACTTTGTTAGTTCCAGTTTCCTCTAGATGTAACATTTTTCATGAATCTCCTGTCACAGTTATTAAATTACTTCATATTAAACTAAACTGAGCTTAATTGCTTAATTTAAATTGTGCTTAAACTGTCAAGGGAAATGTCAATGAGCATTTTTTACTTTTCCATTTTTATCTAGATGTCAGCTCATTAAAAGCACACAGTTAAACAGTAGTCTGCTTTTAAAATGCTTAATAAACTGTATGTAGGCGATTAATACATTTCCAACCTCACATGTAGGTGTGAACGTCAAGCTGAATATTTTAAAAAGTAATGTGTTGGTGTAGAGCAGCATGGTGTAGAGGTTTGCACTGTGACCTCACACCTCCAGGGTGAAGGGTTCGAGTCCTGCCTTGGAGTCTGTATGAGTGGAGTTTGCATGTTCTCCTCGTGCTTGGTGGGTTTCCCCCGGGTGCTCTGGTTTCCTCCCACAGTCCAAAGACATGCAGATTATACCAATTTGCCCACATACCATGAGTGAATGTGAATGCATGCTTGTGCCCTGCGATGGATTGGGATAGCGCCCCGTGTGACCCTGTACACAATAAGCTTTATACAGAATGTATGAATAAGTGGGTGAGTGTTGATGTAGTCACTTTAACTCCCTTTACATGGGTCTATGTCGATCAAAGCCGGGAAAACCTGACAGAGACACACTGGTATTTGGGATTGGTAACTGAGGGAGCATGCTGCATGAAGTCGAATGTGCTAGTGTAATAGCAACACCACCTGCTGTGCAGGATAACACAGCCTGCAGCACAAACACAAAAGGGCCTTCACGACTATAACAACAATAGATAAGTCAAAAGCAGTTTACAATAAGTGTAAAAAAAAAAAAAAAGAACTGTGAGTTGAGGTGGAACCAAAGTGAGAAATATCAATGTAGCTGGAGTTACAAACGTAAAAGTGCTGTGGGCTAAACAAAGCTAATTTTACAAAACTAGCCAACTTGTAGAATTTAATCTCAGTTTTGTATGACTCTTCATTTCTCCTCTCTCACTACCATGCTGCTGTTGACGACACTAGTCTTCGCTACTCAGCTCTCAATTAAATATAAATAAAACTAATTCATGAGATCAAAATGATAAATTTTTTAACCTATTCACATTTTTATCTTGTAACAAAAAACAATTGATGTAAATTGATGGATTCTGGTTAATATACAATAATACCTACACCAACACAAACTTTTTTTATAGGGGAAAAATAACAATTGGACAAGAGAAATTGTGCAGTAAAATGATGATTTTGGCAGGATGGTGTTACAAATGCCACTATTTTACTATAGACTTTAGTTTATTGTTGTATGTGTATTTACTCATTTTTACTAGAATATACAGTGGCAGTCAAAAGTTTGGGTAAACACGTGGAATTAGGTAATTAATAACACCAACAGCAAGAGTCTGTTATTATTGACATGAAGATCAGCAAGAACAGTATTGTCAAGTGCATTTGCAAAACCCATCAAGCACCCTGATGAAACTGCCTCTCAT
This sequence comes from Clarias laeviceps, assembly GCA_030014305.1. NCBI lineage: Eukaryota > Metazoa > Chordata > Actinopteri > Siluriformes > Clariidae > Clarias > Clarias laeviceps. The sequence goes on from JAQMYJ010000037.1 coordinate 22,560,041, forward strand.
GAAGACCTATCCAGAAAGGCAAGACCAAAATGTACCTCTGCTGCAGAAGAGAAGTTCATTTAGGTACCAGCCTCAGAAATCACCAATTCACTTCACCTCAGATTAGAGCTGTTATGAAGGCTTTACAGATATAAATAGCATAAGTAGCAGACATATTTCAATATCAACTGTTCAAAGGTGATTACTGGATATTTTGAATGCCTTCAGTATTGTTTTACAATGTAGAAAGAAATAAAAATCAGAAAAGACCATGGAGTTAGAAGATGTGTCATAACCTTTGACTAATAGTATATTTTGTCATATTTTCATTGGCCCATACTGTAAACCTCTTAAACTACCATAAAACTATAATTTTATAAGTAAGTATCTAACTGAAATTGAGACTGTTCAGCAATGTGAGCCTCTCACTCAGTCTCACTCACTCATCGTCTATCCCTCTTTATCCTGTGTGTACAGGGTCACGGGAGCCTGGAGCCTATTGCATGAGCCGGGGCACACCCTGGACAGGGTGCCAATTCATTGCAGGGCACACACACTCATTCACACACTACTGGCAGGCAATTTGGGGAAATGTTTTGTTTAAAATAAGATATATTTTTTTAAATATTTGATATAATATAATATAATGTTGCACTTTCCTATCAAATATTTGGTTACAATAATTCAGCTCATCTATGATAGCTGATGTGGTTCTGGGATGAAATTCTTTAGACTACAAATAACATCACACTGAGATCTTTTAGCTGAAAGCCAGCAATTAAAGAAACAAAATCACAGTATTATGGCAAAAGACTGCACATTTAAAACAATCTTTTTTCCCCTAACCCCATTTGCAAAATTTATTCTTGTCTGGGAATCTAAAATATGAAACATTTCACATTTACTAATGTTGTACTCATTTGTGAAATGTAATGCCTTTCTCAGGCCAGTAATTGTTATAATGCCATCAATTGACAACCTGACACTGCAATCCTTTTGATTTTGATCCTGCCGCATTAGCCATGTCTTCACTGGCAGTGAAAGTGGAACCCTTTAATGTGGTGGCGCTGCTTGACTACTGGCACTAATGCAATATTCAGTGTATGTCCTATACTCTATAAGATATCCATAGCCTGGTACATGACGAACATCTTGTAACACTATGCCTGACTCTCTAAGAAGCTATGATAATGGACGTCATGCATGGTGCCCTTTACAATTGGCATTGAGTACCAGTGAAGGTTGTATGAGTTGCATTCATGTGCAGTGTAGCCCAGATACTCTATTTCTGTTCATAGCTTAGCTTAGACCAAAGTCTGTGTGTAGAAACTGACATGACCCCACTGCTTAGGTGGCTTGATACAAAGGCTTTTGTGCTCTGGTAGGTTTTATCTGGTACGGCCTTGCTATATAGCATGTTTTAAAGCTCTTTTGTTCTGTTTCACACTGTCATTTATCCCAGAGGAGTCAAAACTTTTGCAACCAGGCACACCTTTTAGTATAATAAAAAAATTATATATTATATACAGATATATTGAATGATGCTAATCTATCTATTGTAATATTAGCACATCAGGCAAATATACTGATTAGCCATAACATTAAAACCACTGAAAGGTGAAAAGAAAATAACATTAATAACAAAAATAACATTTAGGTAAAAATGCCCCTGTCAAGGGGAGGAACATATTAGGAAGCAAGCGAACAGTCAGGTCTCAAAACTGTTGTGCTGTGAGCAGGAAAAATGGGCAAGTGTTGGAATCTGAGCAACTTAAACCATTGGCAAATTGTGATGGCTAATCAGAGCATCTTTAAAACAGCAGTTCTTGTGGGGGGTTCCTGGTACGCAGTGCTTAGTGCCTACCAAAGATGGTACTGTATAAGGAAGGACAATTAGTGAACCAAGTATAGTGCCAATCTGGTCCACATACTGTAAGAGTTACTGTGGCACAAATTGTTGAAAGATTTAATGCTTGATGTGATAGAAAGATACAATACAGAGGTTCTGTGTATGGGTTCTGCATAGCTGCAGACTGGTCAGACTATCCATACTGACCCGTGTCCACCACTGAAAGCACCTACAATTGGCATATGAGCATCAGAACTGGACCATGGAGCAATGGAAGAAGGTGGCCTGATGTGGATGGCGGGGTGGGTGTGGAGGAAGAGAAGTGGAAGAAGGCAAGTCAGCAGAGGCAGTGTAATGCTCTGTGCCATGTTCTGCTGGGAAACCTTGGATCCTGGCATTCATGTGAATATTACTGACACATACCACCTACATAAACACTTTTGCAGGCCAAGTACACCCCTTCATGGCCATGTTATTCTCTAATGGTAGTATAATGTCCCCTGCTACACTGCAAAAATTGTTCAGGAATGGTTTGAGGAACATGAGAGTTCAATATGTAGACTTCCACCTCCAAATTTCTTAGATCCTTTAGATACTATCCAAATAGCTGTGGGATGTGCTGGACAAACAAGTCCGATCCATAAAGTCCCCCCACCTCTCAAAATATTGAATCTGCTGCCAATGTCTTGGTGCCAGATACCACAGCACACCATCAGAAGACTTGTGAAATCCTTTCTATGATGGGTTAAAGCTACACAATATTAGATCGGTGTTTTTAATTATTAATGGCTGATTGGTGTATATACACCATAATATTTTTTGACCCCTTGTAACCTTTTACTCCTGAACTTTTAACCCACAGACTCCAAAGCAGATATTAAACTTGATACATTTATTAGCATAATAGCAATTTTCACTGAACTGGCAGCTTCAGGTCTGAAATGCTGGCCTCCCAGAAACTCCCATGAACATTCATTAAAAATTCTGTTCAATATTTTTTTATTTCAAATTTAGCTTGTTTAAATTTCATGCAAAAATGTAATGTTCTATAATTTGTAACAGGCATGATTTTAAAACCATGTATATCACATTGACAGTCACTTAGTCTCATAATAAATAAATAATAAGAGTAGTTTGATAATTCACACAATGATGTAATTAAAAACAGTAATAAAATCTCTGAATCTCAAAAATGTACCAGTTATTAACATGTACAGTCTAATGTTAATAATGTATATGGATGAACACTTTAATTATAATTGATGAAAAAAAAATAATGAGAACAAACTGAAGGCATTCATTTATTTTTAACAAACACTGAAACCTTTCCCATTTTCTCCAGATGATCCCATTAACAGGCAAAAACTTGATCAGTCTTTATCATAAGGACAGTGCCAGGTATCAGAAGATACATACATAAATAGAAACAAATAAACAGTTGTCTCAACCACAGTCCATGATGTACCTATACATGTGCTCTATTTGTGAGTCAAAGTGTTACATAAGAAAAAGTTATTTCTTTTATATGTACAGTTCATTTTCTTTTTGCATCAACAACCGAGGTCTTCAAAATCCTAAAAAAAAGAGAAGAAAGAAAAGAAAACCTTACATCAGATTATATAGATTTGACAACAATCAATCATATCACATGCATGAGATTTGACACGATGCACTATAGCCAGAGTGAGCACATACGTCAGGATTTACCTTTTGTGCAAACTGTCATCCTAATTTGGGCCTAGAACAAATGTAGACAAACGTAAAACAAACAGGTATAAATGGCCTAGAGCAATAATTAAAACAGCTGAAACATACATTGTTGTGTTTCTTTTTTTCTTTTATTTCCAACAGGTATAAATGAAACCTATAAAAACTACTATATTTTTGACCCAAGTTCATATACATTACCATTATTACAACGCAATACTCACCCCATGTGCATGACAAATAATTGTAATTTTTCCCCACAGGGAATTTTGATGTTCATGCAGTGAAGGTAGGCAGAAGAGGTTATTAGTGTAAGACCTGGCAGAGAGTGATGGCAGGCTCCTTGGGGCCTAATGGGGAGCTGGGTGATGAGTCAGGGAAATGTGATTTCCTTTCCCGTTCTACACATATGGAGCCACACCAGATTTAATTTACGTAGCGGTAGAACTCCAAACCTTGCAGCGCCAGAGACTGCGCTATCCAAATTTAGTACCCACCTTATATGGTCAGCAAATGGGGGATGGGGTCAGGGAAGAGACAGTTGTCCAGACCCAAATATGTAAAGTACTTGGGACTCTAAATTGCTTATCTAGAACACCTCAGCCTATTATGGCCAGACAAATATTAGTCCCTTGAGCGCGCATCTTGAAATACCAATAGCACATTCTCACAGTGGATGCTAATTGATTGGGATTCACTATTTAACTATAAAGTTTAACTACAAAGTATTAAGATATTAGTATATCTAATATTTTATTTTAGATATGATGTGAAGCATAGACACAACTACTGAACTGAACCACACAACAAACACTGATAGGTTTTTACCTTATTTACTTGCATCAGGATTCACAGGTTCTGTAGGGGAAGAAAAACATTCCATGTTAGCCCAAGTACAAGTGGCAGGTTATTCAATCAAAGCATGTTTAAAATGTTAAACAAGTGTAACGTCGTACAAACATCACCACACACTGTACTGTAAAGAAGGAATTTCACATGATAATTGCTAAATCACCTAAAATATGCAATATAAACTTGTGCGATTACTTAATCACAAAAGATTGCAGTAATATATGCATAGTGAGGATTTTATCCAGGGTTTGTCAATTTATGTATCTGTTTATTTTTTTTTACAATACTTTTAAGGTGCTAAATATTTAGCAAACATCCTTGCTATTTGCTGCAAGCATAGATAAATACAAATGAATACAAAATAGTACAGTAAATAGTTAAACATCATATTTTAAATCGCAATTGAAATCTGTCAAAGTAATCGCAATGTGATTTTAACATTATGAACATTTATTAACAAACACCACTTTGTGCTCTTCAAGTGCTTAGTGTTGTGGAACATCCTCAGAACAAGTTAGTTTTATTACTTATGTTGTAGCATCTATCAACAAGGATTCAGCTTGTCATATTACCAAGAAACTAGAATGTGCAGAGCTCTGTCCTGAAGACTTTCCCTCTGCAGAAATCCTCCCCCCCCCTCCAATAAATACAGATTGATAGTTTTATCATCTTCATAGTTCATAGTTACACTTTTTACTTTGTAAGCTAACAAATGCTTTAAATCTGTTATTTATTTAACATAACCTCATAATCAGAATTCTATAATAAACCTCTGATCTGAATTCTATACGGAAATACTTTCAGATCCAGGCAGTTTGGATTCAAGAATTTAACAGTATTGTGGAATTTAACTGTTTTTAAACAATCATAATATTGTGCTTAACATGATAATTGATATTGGTTTATTTGATATTATAATTTTAGGAGATCCCCAAATCTGACTAATCCTGCATTTATTTAATGCTAAAATAAGCATCAGAGTGAGTGTGGTCCCCATTTGTATCAGCTGTAAATACATTTCTTACGTTCATTACATACATTCATTTATTCACCTCAGACGCTCTGCTAAAATCAAGCCATGTATTGTTTATTCACACCTGTTACACTTATTATGCCTTGGTTGACTTACGTTTGACCTCCAGCTTGCAGGTGACAGCTGCCTCACCATGTTCATTGATGGCCCTGCAGGTGTAAACACCGCCATCAAAGTTACCGGGCTTGCGGATCTCCAGAGAGCAGATGCCCTGGTTGTTTAATTGCCTGAACTTGGGGTCATCACCAATGATCATTTGGTTCTTCATCCACTGAATCTTGGGCTACAGAGAGAAAAACATGGGATAAAAGGAAATTTTATTATATAATCAATACTTCCTAACTACATACAACTGCTTAAAAATATGTTTTTAAAATGTATGATTTGTTGATCGCTTGTTGATGGATAAATTAAAGTTACATTAATCAGTAGCCCAACTATGCATTATTGTTATACTCACTTGTGGTATACCTTAGGTAATATATAGCATGGTCACGGTCAGGGGCCTGCCTTAACTACAGGAAACAATGCCACTCACTTTATTTAATTACTTTATTAAGGGCTTTTGCTATAGACTAAGATAAGCTGGCTGCCAGCTTTCAGTCGCCAGTCGAATTTTACCTTTACAGCCACACAGTGGTGAGTTGCTGCTGCAAGTATATCACGTGATCAATAATATACATACCTATTACCTAAATGATAATTTTTTTTTAATTATATTTAGTCTACTTCTAGTAAAACTGAAGTGAATTAACATGCCTTAGGGGATCCCCTGACAGAGCACAACAGCTTGGTTGTGTAGCCCACAGTGGTGCAGCGGTCTGGCATGTTAGTGGTGAACTTGGGAGCCTCAGTGAAGATATGTTCCTTGTAGTCTGGTGGTTTATAGTCAATACCTGATAAAAATAACATGAACGTCAGACATGTCCCCATAGCAACACCGTTCCACTGGACATTCTAATAATCTGTGTTAAGTTACAATTTCCCAAAAACATCAAAGATGCTTAAAATGCATGTTAATGTTTTTTTTGTTGTTGTTATGATAGTACTGTAAATTGAAACCAATAATTGCAATATATTTTCGAGATGTTAATGTTTATGTAAATGTGCAAGAAGTGAAACTTAAAATAAAACAAAAAGTAGGACAAATCTAAGTACAAAGGACCAAACCAGAGACCACCGGGCCATATTGATCAAACCAACTTGGCCCAGTAATGTATGTCTATGACTGGCCCAGGTTGGTATGATCAACATGGCTCAGTGGTCCAGACCCAGTGGCATTTAGTTTTACTTGTCTTCTGGATGGTGGCAGAGGTTTTTGTAACAGTGGCATCCTGGCTGATTCCACACTTGTTCTCAGTGAAGACCCTGAAAGTATAAGTATTTCCCATGATCAGGTCAGAGACAGTGGCATTCAGCCTGTGATAATGTTCCAGCACTGTGAACCACTCCTGTGGAAAGGAAACATCACTGGATGAGTACAAATTACAGATAAAAAAAATATAAATATATGGATCAAGTCTAATAGAACTAAATACACAGTAATGCATTTCAATGAACAGTAAAGGACTAAAATGCTAGCAGGACTAAAAGAACTGTGATTAATAACTTTTTATTCTAATTTATAGAGCGAAATTAATAAAAAACTCAAAGCAGACAATTTACATTTTAATACATTACTGAATGAGTATGTTTTTATTTTTATTGTAAATCTAAAACGGCAGAAAAAGATTTCTATCAAATCTAGTAGATTGCAGTGACTATATTATTTAATAATATAAGTAGCAGCTCTTACCCCAGTCTTTTTGTCAGCCTTCTGCACTGTGTATCCAGTGATAGTTGTGTTTCCATTATCCCTTGGCTCGGTCCATTCCAAAGCAACATTGAACCCCCAGCTATCCACAATCTTTATGCCTGCAGGTGGACCTGGCAGTTCTGTGTAAATAATAAAATAGTATCATGTTAATGTCAGAATTTCCTGAGGACACCTTAGCAGAACATAATGGTCATAATGAGGAATTATAAGTTAACATCATTTGAACAGGAATGAATTAGTGTCAACATTAGAGGAAGGATGTTGACTTGGCTTTTGCAGTGTTTCTTGTAATTTAATATGTGTGAAGTCTCTTGCCAAATGTTAAAAAGAACTTACTAAATTTCTTACTGAGATATAGGCATTGGTATAATCAATAGTAAACAGTAGCTCTCTGACTATAAAAAAAAAAAAAAAAAAAAAAAAAAAAAAATGACAAGGACCTTTGTTAAATCATGATGTTATGCCACAACCTCTACGCTCACCAATAATCTGCAGAGTCCACTGGACTTTGTCTTCAAGATTGTCCACTTTCACACACATCTCATAGACACCAGAGTCAGCTCGCTCAGATGCACGGATAAAAAAAATGCTGTCCCTGTCAGTATTGCGGATGTTCACTCTCTTGGTGTCAATGGGCTGTCCATCCTTTGTCCAGGTGACAGCAGGCTGGGGTTTGCCCTTTAAGGGAGAACCAGTATATCAAATTTAATGCTCAAGTGATAAAGCATTAACTGTTGTACACTTATAGAGTTTCTGAACCTGCTATTTAAGGCTCACATACACTGAAGGGGATGACAAGGTTGACTTTCTCTCCAACTTTCACGACGTAACGCTGCCTCAGGAAACGTGGCAGGCGAATCTTGGGGCGATCTATAGAAGATAAGAACCAAAATTACACACAGATAACAAAATACATTCATTAATTAATTCATCATCATTGACACATTAGCTTTGTCAGGGTTGCAGTAGATCTGGAGCCTATCCCCAAAGAACTGGGTGTGATGCGAGGACACAACCTGCATGGGACAGCAGGCTACAGTATCACATAGGCTGATTCTCACACATACACATTTATTCAGACACAAACACACAGAAAGTAACCCAGGTAGCCCATCACAGTCTAACTTGAAAATATTGACATATTTTATTATGGTGTTTATCTGTTTGTTGTCTATTTGTAATATATTCATCAAATATTAAAATTAATCCATATAGATAGATAGATAGATAAAGCAGTTTTTAAAGGTAACCTTTAACTGGATGACCTACAGAGTTAAAATTAGACTGCTAGCCTTCAACTTTTAAGAGCAACACATCCTTACAGGCTTAAATCCAGCTGAATCTGCTGCTGAATACCTTTACGATGATCTGGTTAGAGGAAAAAGCTGAAAAGCTGAGTCATTATTATTAATGATATTAATTCTCCAATTAGAATTGTAAAATGAAGCAAACATTCATGAGATCATGAATCCTGTTCTCTGCCATACTAATCATAAACTTCTCAAGACTGTACTGCAAATCTACTTTGGGCCATTGGACATGCTGACCACAGGCCTGTTTGTCTCATCACAGCTGTAAATAGGCCAGTCTGACACATCCTACCCTCTTATGATGTATGATGGAGAGCTTGAGTTACGTTGTGTAACCAAAAGACTAAGCTCCAGGAGCAAATACAGGGGAAAAGGGTTTCTGTCATGAATTTACAAAATTGTTTCACAAATCAAGGCAAACCCCCTCCACTGATGTTTGTAGTTTCTTAGACTTGGTATTGTATAAAATGTCATCTCAGTGGGAGCGCTCTTATTTTACCTTCGCACTTAACTTGCATACAAGACCATACATGCAGCCATAAATTCTTAGTGTAAACTGATATGCACTGGAGTCACTGGCGTTTGTTACCAAATTGCCGCCAGCAAGTTATACTGTCCATGTGTATCTGCAATTACATTAATATATTATTTTAAAACCTTCACTAAACATCACCCACTATCTGAGCACCTGTATTGTGACTTTTTCTGTCTTTCCAAATCTATGGCCTGTATCCAGATAAATCCAGTGTCTCTGGCAAATACTACCTCGAGATGCCTTCAGCTGTGACACAGAGTGAGAACACATGGGAATGTCACCCACCCCCTACACATGAACTGCTCACATTTGTCACCATCGCTCTTGGGGTAAGTAGCTTGACACCGCTCCAGAATGCAGTCTGTTCAAGCCATGTTAAACCTTCCACATGTAATCCGTGTTAATGAAAAGCACTTCCCAGCAATTTTCCCATGATTTGTGATTGTTATCCTTTTTTATTTTATCTAATTCATAAGATACTCATCGCCATTGTGCTAGAAAAGAACTTGCCACTAGTGCGTAGTAGTGCGTAGAAAAAGTGCTTAGATTGGAATCAAGTTACCATCAAATATAGTCCGACTTTCCATTCTGTGTGTGTACTTGGGGGAAAAAAAAAAAACTTATGTACAAGCAGATATTTTTTGGCTCCAAAGTGACTTCTGGTAGTGTTCATGCCAACACAGTGTGATTAACAACATACTAGATGTAACATATTCAAATCTGTAAGACAACCCCATCAGTCAGTCTGAGCCAAGCATGTCAGTAAGATGTACCTTTATGCCAAGGAGTTTCAACAGTTTAGCAGCCAGATCCTACTTACACTAAAAAATATATTTCACATACAGTAGCTCTTTCCCATAAATTTATATTAACATTTATATTAACATAATTTAGCTATTCTTATCTTAGGTCCATTAATCAAAAGTGTTAAATGACACTTTCGGGGAACTTCTAAAGCCAGATGTTTTTTAATTACACTTTTTCTATTTATAAATTAACATTATTTATTATCCTGCTTGTTCAAGATTATTAAGTGGCAGAGAGGTATAATTTCTTGGCCAGCAAACCTGCACTTACCAACAACTTCTCTGACCAGGATGGCATCAGGTAAAGTTACAGGATTGCTGCGGCCAGCAGAATTCACAGCTACCACCCTGATGTTGAGACGGTCACCAGTGGTCAGGTTCTTAATGATGTAGCGGCAGGAAACGGTGAGCTCATCATTAACAGCTTTCCAATCACCAGCTATAACAAAACACAAGTACAAACACAAGATAAAAAAATATATTTCCCAAGAAAATGTGGTGATGTATACATAATAAAAAGACTGGTTCTTCAGACCACAGTGCATAATGAGCTCAGGGAAGAACTGGCCAAGAAACACTTTCTATTTTATTCGTTGAGAACTAAACACTATTTGAAGATAACGCTTGGAAGACAGACATTGTATATAGAAAACTTCATATTTGTCACGTAATTTGGTGTGAAGCATTCTAAAATACTGTAGCAAATTCAAGTTATAGACAGATCAGCCATAACATTAAAACTACCTGCCTAATATTAATGTGGGTCCACATTGTGATAACAAAACACTCTCTCTAGGCATGGACTCCACTAGTTCTCTGAATGTTTGCTGTGGAATCTGGTACCAAGAGGTTATCAGCAGATCCTTTAAGTGTTGTAAGTTGCAAGGTGGGGTTTTATGGATCTCTCTTATTTGTCCAGCAAATGCTTGGCTGGACTGAAATCTGGTGAATTTTGAGACCAAGTCTATATTTTGACCTCAAACCAGTTAGCAGTGTGACAGGGTGGGTTATGAGGGGCATACTTGGTCTGCAACAATGTTTAGGTGGGTGGCACTTGTCAAAGTAACATCCACATGAAGGCCAGGACTCCACACTCCATGGTCTAGTAGACAGGGGTCAGTAAGGGCAACCTTACTGTTCTATAGCCGGCATTAGGGTTTTTAGCAATTTGTGCTACAGTAGGTCCACTGTGGCATCAAAGCAGTCAGGCCAGTCTTGACCTAGTATGGTTCACTGCTCTCCATTCTTGGACCACTGTTGGCACTAAAGACTGTATACCGTAAACACCCAGAACGTTCCCTCTGTTTTGAAGATGCCCTGACCTAGATGTCTAGCTATCACAGTTTGGTTCTTGTGAAAGTTGCTCAGATCCTTACACCTTGCGCATTTTCCTGCTTTCAACATAACTTTGAGAACTGACTGTTCACTTGCTGCTGAATGTCCCTTGACAGATGCCATGCCCTTCACCTGTCAGTGGTTTGACCTTAGCATGAATGAGAAAACTTAACCATGAATATTATTCCTAGAATGATTACTCTGCTGTCCTGCACTACCTACTTGCACCATTGTATTATATATGATATAATATTTACTATTTTTTTTGCTTCAAAACTGAAACCTGTTACCACTTAAAGGATGTACTCTGCAAGGCAGTCCTCACTCCTTATAGGGCAATCAGATAGGTGTGGGTATAAATCTACTGATGACATTTTGAGGACAGGTGCAACTGAGACGTCTGACCAACCAATGAAACGCCACGTTACAATTTTCTCTTGACTGGAGTGCAGAGATGTGTGGTGATACAGGGTGCTTCAAGCCCTCAGACCATCCCATAGTATGAAAGTGACTTACTTCCTTCCTTGCAGCATTCCACAGTGTAGCCATTCAAGCCAGCATTCCCAATGTTAGCAGGAGGTCTCCACTGGATAGTGATAGAAACATCGTTGACATCCTCTATAACCAACTCCAGAGGCTCGCTGGTAGGCTCTGGGAGAACATACAAGATTTAAAAAATAAATAAATTTAAAAAAAAAAAAAAAAAAAAAACTTATTTATTCATCTTCAGTAGCAGGAATATTAAGCTTAAAAAAAATGGGATGTAAAACCATCCGAAGATCCAAAGACAACACAACCCCCAACACACACACACAATAACAACTAGACAGAGCCAATCCACAGGAAATTCACATGGACGGCTCAAACTGGTGAACATTAAGGTGGAGAAGACAAAAGAAGCACATTTACCTGCAGGAGGGGGGGGTGTAGGAGCTTTGATCTCCTCAGCAGGTGGAGCTTCAGCAGCAGGGGCTGTTATTAAATAAGCAAAGCTTTATTAAAAGCAGCAGATAGCAAGCATAACTTCCTATAGAATGAGGCAGTGCATGAGAGATTAAAGACTTCTTAAATGATGGCCACTTTTGCTCCTAGCACACCTATGGCAGGGAACAGAAGTTTGCAGATTGGTGACTATTAGATGCTTTGAGATGCAGAATGGAGCAAAAGCATGCCAGTAAATTTCCATAATCTATAAGATGTCCATCATACAGTACCAATTTGGTAATATCCCAATTATTATTTTATAATATTTTTATTTTATGATGTTTAATTAAATCTGGTAAAGAAGTTGGAGTAAAGAATGCTGAACAGTAGATTTGTTTTTACATTCTGAATAAATCCATACAAAAACCTAGTATTAGAAATAATCTGGCATTTAAGACTTTGGCATTTGAGTTATATCTTATCTTATTACACAGTGTGAAAATCAGTCACAGTGCTAATCTAGCAAGTAATCAATCATCAGCAGGCGCCTCTGCTTCAGCGGGTGCAGCGTCTTCCTAGCCACGGCCAGCATCGGCTAATTGCAGACATTAAAGCGCAAAAATTATGAAACAAAGAAAAATGCTTTACATATAAAGTGGCAACAATAATGAAAGTGTTTCCCGATCCAGTCTTTATGGGATGCACACATCTGAACCATACAAGTTTTAACACTAAATACTTGATTCATCTATGTTGGAAGCTAAATGGTGCAAAAAAATTGCTTACTATAACTATAATCTCTTAAAGACTGGACTGTGAAACACAAGCCTAGACCAGGTGTTGTGAGCTCCAGTCCTGAGTATAGTAAGAAACTCATGTTCATCTATCCATTTATGAGCTCAGTAAGACATAAAGGAAATGTAAAACTTGTGAGTTAGAAGCTTTTCAGAACAGGGAAGTTGAAAACATCTGGCCTGAAAAAAATTTTTATTCTTGCAAAGAGGAAAAAAAAAAATTAAGGTAATATATTTTTTTACCCTCAGAGGCAGTTTATTGTTAAATATGAAATATTACTTAAAAGTTTCTACATTATAACAGCAATATAACCAGATCCCGTACATCCTAAAAAAATGTGGTTAATCTTAATATTATATTAATTTCTTTAGCACATGAATCTTAATATTGGATTCATGTGCTAAAGAAAAAGACATTAAATGAATCGAATCTAGTTTATTGCGTGAGTACATTACGCATCCTAATAAAAATAATTTACTTGTAATGTTATAGACTGTTTTAAATGCAGAGAGATATTGATACTTAAGATGAAGGAGGGTATTTATGGCATTAACCAGAGTGTACAGATCTAATCAGGGTTTAGATTTACACATGGGCTTAGAAACACCAGGGGGCTAAATAAAGAGCTGGAGTGCTGAATTCATATTTACAATGTTTCATTTAAGACCAGATGGACTTAAAGATACCGTTTAAGAAAAATTTGAACATTGAAACAAACTAGTGCCTAAAGTGCCCTTATTGTTGAATAATCATAATTGTAACTGTATGCATTTTTCTTAATAAAAATAATGCCCTGGCATAACAAAAGAAATATTGGCAATACTGAGAGCCTCGGTTCCAGATTTCAGCTAAGTAAAGCTGATCCCTGAAACATTCCATCATAACCGCTCAGCTGTTTTCTGCTAGCCAGAAATGCTGAATATGTCCAACAGAATGGTGCAAAATTCCTCGCAGTGCTTCTTAAAGTAGAGTAAAAATAGCAAAATGGGCTTCTGTTTCTCAAAAAGCAGTTTTGTAGACTATTGCAGAGGTGTTCAAAGGAATTCCAGGAAATAGCTGTGGATCTTTTAAGTCGCTGATTTTATGCCAATTAACAGTGAATGTTTTATAATGTCAGTGAACTCTCCTTTGCTGGTTAGTGCTTTACAACATGCTCAACAAGGACTATTTTCCACTTTGCCACTAAAGTATTACAAATCAATAAAAATAAAAAGAATGTTTTTAGAGCCCTGGGAAAAAGGAAGAGTGAGTTTGGGGTTGTTGGTGTCAGGACCCTGAGCAGTACCGTCTTTGGGCACCTCCGCTGGTGGAGCTTCCGGCGCGGGTGCAGGGGCCTCGGCAGGTGGGGCTTCAGCTGGAGGAGCCTCGGCGGGTGGAGCCTCAGCGGGTGGAGCTTCAGCTGGAGGCGCTTCGGCGGGTGGAGCTGCAGCCGGAGGTGCCTCGGGTTTAGGTTCGGGCTTCGCTGGCGCCTCTTTCTTCGCTGGCGCCTCTTTCTTCACCGCCGCCTTTAGCCCTTTCTTTATGGGTGCTGGCTTGGCCGGCATTTTGTCCGCAGGAAAGATACCTCTTGCTAAGCTGACACCTTCGACTGCGCCTCGGAAGGGGGGGCGGACGTATATATATAGTGCGCGTGGTGCTTATGGGACTCCGCCCACTAATTTACGTCATGAGGCAGTGGAGGAGGCGCGCAGAGTCTTGCACGTGCTTGGAATCTCACGCGCCAGGAGAGCAACGGTTATCCCGCAATAAATAAATACATAAAATAAATAGTAATCAAAACATGCGCTTCTGGTTACTGCATATTCTGTATACTATGCAATGGTTACAAGGGAACAAATGTCAATAGGGTACGACTATGTAGTAAGATCTAACATTTTAACGATCAATTAATAAATTTATGTTAATTCACGATTTAATTAGTTAATTTATTAATTACTTTTGCCATCTGTCCCACCACCAGGACACGAGGAACAGCCGGACACAAGAACACTTTCTTTCCCCATGCAATTTACCACATGAACAGTTGAACATTCTCCCCACTGTGCAATACCACTGATATTTATTTGATAATATCCCACATCTTATTCCATTTCTTGTATCATCTTATTCCATTAATTGTATGTGTGTTTGTCTGTCAGTAAGACAAATTCCTTATTTGTTTTCATATTTCAATTAATATTTTTGTAAATCAGTGCTAAAAATCACAAAGTGCTTCTTCAGTACAGAAGTTACATAAAAAGGAATATACAGTATATCTATACAGTATATATATATATATATATATATATATATAGAGTAGGCCAGATTATAAAATAACACAAGCATAAATGAAGGTTAAAGAACATGGTGTGGTTTTATTATGACAGATGAATAACGCTGGAATTGTGGTTATGCAGAGACCTCTGATAGCATGCCAGTTCCCCACAGGTTTACAGGGCCACTCCAAACACACAGGCTCTCCTTTACAAACCACATTTCTCTACTAGGTTTCTGATTCTAAATGATTGTTGTCGCAAATGACTTGGCTATTTACAATGTATACAATTATGACATTATGTACAAAAAAAATAAAAAAAATTAACCAGTTTAAACAATTATCTGGGGAAAATTACAAACAAGGAGGCTATATCCTATTATAATGGTCAAACATTAGGTAGACCATTTCCAAATTCATTTTCACACAAAGGTGACATGCTTTTACAACATTTAGAAACCCATTGCACATCTATTGCACGTTGCAAGTTACATTAGATACTATACCTTTGATAGTAGACTATTTTAATTTTGAATTAATAACAAGCATTGCATGGAAATTTGTGGACTGTTCAACAACTTTTGACCTAGGGCTAACATTATAGCCAACTAGATTTCATAAAAATCTAGTTTGTACACTGTAATATGTAATTAGATCAGATCTGATGCATCAATTGATTTTTGTAAAATAACTTTGGTCAAACATAGAAACAATTAACTTTTTCTTTTTGTTTGTTTGTTTCTTGACCCCCAATTTGACTACATGGTACAAATGTAATTCTCTCAGAATTCTCCAATAAAATGATGGATAATGATCACTGCTCTGGCAGGTAGTAGTTTATGTGGTAGTTTAGCTATCTTAGATGTACCGCAGTTAAGAAAATCTGCAAGTGGGGCTGAGAGAAAGAGAGAGAGAGAAAGAGAGAACAAACACAAAAAAGCATCACTATCATACTCCCTCTTTGACAGTCAAAGTCAACAGTAAGTTGTTGAATAGTCCTGTTGGGGAACACAGCACAACACAACACAGCCATCACAGTTACAGGCACATGAACCAGAGACATGATGCAGACAGAGCACAATGGCTTCTGTTACCAACATCCTTTTTCATACGGGGCAAACATGAGGCACAGGTATAACTGATGGCTTTGCTGGCAATACTCTTGTATTTTTCTTCTCATCTGTTGCATCAAAGCAAGATAAAATACATAAAGAATAAATTTAAAAAATGAGTTAAGCCACATTTTTTCAGCTGTATTTAAATTTTATGGTAAATTACCAATAATACTGTTACATTATAAAGACTAAACCATCTTCGTAGCATTTTTTTAAATGAAATACCGATTAGAAAATGGGACCATAAGTGCTCCAGTCTGATTTAAGAAAAGGAAGCCAGTTCATGGGCTTGGCAAATAAAGCCCTGACAAGCAGTCCTAAGTCTTAAGGGATGTAATTAAATGGAAATCTCCCACAGCAGGTTGGGAATAGCAGCGCAAAAAAAAACTTCAGAAATAGACAATCTTACTGTATGTGAATATAAGTAATACCTATCTAAAGGATTCTGTGGCACTTTTTACTCATCTAGACAACAAACCCTATATGACCATTTTAAGACCCTTAAAATTCCTTTTTCTCTCAGTAACATATTTACACTGATGAACAACGAAAGAATACAGTGTTTAAGGCAAAAATAAAAATATCAATGCAGAAACCATTTGGAATGATGCAAATTTTACAACCGATCCACTCAAATCAGTTTTGCCTGTAAACATGCATACATTGATATGCTTTATGTTTTCTGGTAAAGGTAAGGGAAATTACTGGTCCACCACTGCAGCTTATTTTGAGCATTTGCACATCCTCTTGTTAATGCAGTACATTCCCTAGCCAAGCGTATTCATTCCTTATATTTTTACAGGGCCTGAATGTCAGATCTTCTGATAAAGCACCCCACACCTTTAATATCATTACCAGAAAAATACCATCATGATATGCTTATGATAAGTGTCGATGGCAACATCAGATGAAGGATAATGCCAAGACATGCAACAGCCATTTGAAATAGAAAGGAGTGCATAAACAGGCAGAGAAAGTTACTGGATGAAGAGTTAGTGTCTGGTAGTTACTTCATGAAGATGTTATTGTAAGCTGTAAGACCATAAGGCTATTTTACTGAGATAAAGCACCTATACTGGTAATATAAGACCACTGCATGGAAAAATAGTCATTTTCCTCGAGGTGGGTGATGTCGGATAGCACCAAATAAATCAAAACAAAATCCTATGCTTTTCTAGAATTCTCTTTTTGCAGCTCTTAATGCACATCTGAAGGGGCAGTTTACCTCCTACTCCGAACACATGGCTGGTACTGAGCAGGTCTGAACGCTTTAGTATTTGGTTTTTTTGCATTTTGAGATATTTGCACCATATGCTACAAGAGAGCCTTTAACCAAGAGTACAACACTATTTAAATAATAATATCTGAATGCCTGAGATTACCCACCCCCTGAGCTGAGATTAGTTTCAAAGCCGAATAAAATCTAACCACAGTACTATTACGTAAAAGTACAAAAACGTTATGCTTAGAGAGCTTACAGAAATAGCATTCAGCTACTGCAATCTGTATGAAAGCTCTCTCTGCTCTTTGCTATGTATGGTTGAAGTGCTCATGGTGACTTCTCTGACATTGCCAGTAGTGTGGCAATGTAGATTTTAAAATGAACACTGCCCTCTACAGGGGACAGGTGCGCACATGTTGCAAGACTTTGCCTTTTTTCATGGCAGTTATGTTTGTCGAAATGATTTTCTGGCAGAACTAATGAAATTATTTTTTAAAAATAAGTCCAAGGTGTTTAGTGGTTCAAAACAATCATAACCTTTAGGATGCAGTTTACATTTTGGGTAGACAATCACTGAAGTACATGGCCAGGCAGACATGCTTGATCAGCAGCAACACTGCACACTCATCACTGCAAAAGTCTGCACGTACAAATGGCGCTTAATTGGATACGCTGTTTTCCTTTATGGAGTAGCTGTGAGGTGAATGCATTTTGTGCATGCTAGCAATTAGCAGTTAATGCCTGCTTCCTTGAGTTGTACTGTGGGCAGCAGTGGAACAGTAAATGCTCATGAAAAGAATAACATAATATGCCTTATGTAAACTGTTTAGTGTATATGATCTGCAGGTACAAGCCTTATATATTTCTGTTTGTAACAAAAGTACCTATTTGCTTGTGACTAAAAGTATCTATTGGCTTTTATGACACATTTTATAACAAATATTCTTGCAATGTACATACATTATTATATAAACAGGAAAGCAAAAACAAGGTGAGCCAACCAAGAAAAAAAAACATATGTTCTCTGTTAGAAGAATACAGACATTTTAGTAATTTATGAAATGAACATATTTCTGGAGTTTGCATTAGGACCGCTGAGTTTTGTCAGAACCACTGGAGAGATGAAAGAGATTAGTGAAGGCTCAGTCTATATTTGTGTTCATAGCGTGGGCAGTTTGGGGTCTGCCTCTTTTTCTGGCGATTCAATATAATTGGCTGCCTCCTGCAGTTTTAGCAGCATTGCCATCTGCAAAAAAAATAAAAGACAGCAGGGAGAGAAGGATTAAAAAGGTATATTATACATAATGTCACAGCACTATTGTGTTTTAGTAAAGGAAGTTGCTCACTTTCCATCCAAATGAAAGCACATTGATATTTAGCACAGCATCTACTCTACATAATTTTGTTTGTAATGCAGTCTATCTAGGCTCCCATTTGCAGAGTTTTAATATAAATATCAAACTACCGAAGCATGTGATTCATGTTTTGAAAATGTTTTGTTCGTACAAAAATTGGTATAACTAACCAATGGGTCCGACTCCATGGAGCTGGGAGGGGTTTCTTTGTGGGGCCGCTCATCTCCGGCTTGACTAGGGCTGGCTGGCCCCGAGCTGGGTGGAGGCAGATGGAAGAGCTTGGCCTGGTCCTGCTGGGCAGAGGGCCAAGGGAGAGAGTCCCGCACCCACTCCACTGGGTCCTCCCACACTGCCTTCTGACCATGTGCCTGTGCCAAAAGAACACTCTGATTACATATATATGCAATGACTAAAGAAGAGAGAAAATGTTAGAGTGGACCCAGATTGCCTTTTTTTTGATTAGCTCAAGAAAACCTTTAACAGCAATGAACAACTAGAAACATCAGATTTCAGATACTTCATGCTTTCATATTTCCTTATGTATGCTTAAAATTTGTATGATTATGTGTCTTTCTATGTGCAGTATCTCTGCCGGTGTCACTTTTCGGCTGTTGGTTATAGTTGGTTATTATTTGAGTTTAGAGCACATTGCAATTTTTGTTCATTGTTTTACGGTTGGTATATTTTTGTACCAGTCTCTAGAAGAGTGCTACTGTAGCACAATCATTTCATTGTACAGGGTGTCAAAAGATTCATCTTTGCCTTTGAAAATAAACAGAACATTGAATAGAATTTGTTTTGCTGTAAGTAAGACAATGAAACTTAAAACTTAAAATTCAAAACTTGAAGAAGCCCTGATCAGAGTGATGCTACTGACATTATATTTTATAAGATAGAGATTATACATTACTATGCAAATGTCACTAAGTCACCCATCATTTCCTCATATTAAATTAAATTAAATTAAATTATGTAGATTAAATTAAAGAATTGGGAAGAAATGTTTTAGTGCAACATGCTGCACAGTGCCTAAATAAATAATTTAAAAATTGGTTGTTTAAGTAACAGCCTAAGCAGCAACCTCCTTTACCCTCTTATCTGTTACAACCAATCAGCATTCAGCATCACCAGTAAACTAATCACCGGCCTGATCATCTGTCATCACCTGCACCTGTTTCTCGCTGGTTCACATGCCTTAGATGTTTTTATACCTGAATGATTCATAGTTCATGTTCTATGTGATTTAATACTCATAAAACTATACTATATACAGTCTATAAAATATTCATTGCCAGGTGAAGATGATGCACCTTGATACCATCTTTCGCCCCCTCCTGCAGGTAAGGAATGATTGAGTGGTTCCACAGGTCAATAAACCAACAGCGAAACTCCTCAACTGTCACCGGACAGGACAGGAAAAAGCATGGCCCTACAGCCCAAACACAAGGAAAAAAATAATGTATGTAAAATGGAAATAATTGCATAAATAATACAGTATTATACAGCAGAATGATAAGTGTCGCTGTCTGAAATGGGACAAGCAAAGCCAAGTTTTAATTCCATGTCTTAAATAGATTTTTGTTTTGTACCAGAAGTTTTGAATAATGACCATGTGTGTGTATCACACACATTTACTGACTACCTATTACAAAATTTTAATGATTCAGATAATCAGACTTGTGTATCTTGTATAAATAGCAGAAAACCACAAACTCTCTACAGTTCACTTTCTCTCAGCTGCAAAATAAGTGTATATAAAACCAAATCAACCTAAAGCATTTCCTGTTGAATTTTCTACATAGCATTTAATACCTGCGTTTCTTGTACCTACAAATACTGTAGGTTGTCTATTAACCACCTTTAAACTTCTGAACTGTCTTTAACTAAAATAAGTCACAACTGTCTTAAATTCCAATGTATTAGCATAAGTATAAGCTTAAGTTCTACAATTCTTTAGCATTCATGTTTAAAACCAATGTCCTGATTTTTTTTAAAAAAGCTATTCACTGCTTTTGTTGAATAAGGACTGCATGATAAAAAAATAAAAAAAATTACACAGGTCAGAATTGTGATTTTGATGCGATTAATTTTACAGCAGTAACTAAAACTGATAAAAAGTCTTACCAATGAGAAAATCAGAGGTGCTGTGCTTCTCCAGGAAAGTGTGGAGGTGGTACCAGAGCTTGGGCACCCAGTCTAGCACTCGCAGGAGATCCTCATTTGTCAAGCTTCTGGGGTCCTCAGATTCCATTAGTTTCCTGTGTAGGTAGCGCACTAGAAAGCCATTGGCTGGCTCCACATTATTGGAGAACATGACCATCCTTCAAAGTCAAAAGGAACAGAGACTTTAGGGAATGACTGTGGATCACTAATGCAAGATGAAGGTTGTTGAACACAAAAATCAGGAGTCACACTTGAATAATGTGTGTTTTTTAGATATTAGATTAGATATGATGCAGCATTGACACCCACCTGAAGCTAAGGTGCAGGCTGTGGTTGGGGGTCATCTTCACTGGCTGGTTTGTGGTCCCTATAATGTATGGACTAAGAAATAGATATTATAGATAGATTATTATAGCTGCGTGTTTTGAATGGAGAAAGATGGAGTAAACGAACTAGAGCATTGACTCACCATTTGTGATATTTACATGTTAAAGCACCATTCACTAATTCACTGATTGATGCAGCATCATGAACGTCATCTAGCACGATAACTAATGGGATTTCCGCTGTACTGGTCTCCCGGTCAATCTGATTTGCCAGATTAGACAAGTAAAGTTGGAGATCCTGGAGATAAGCAAAAAATTCTTATTAAAAATAACAAGCAGACACAATGTTTAAATTAAAAGTATGTTTAATTCTTTATATAAAAAAAATGTGTGATTATAAATAAGAGAATTAGATCATTTATTTTCTGGAGGAATCCAAATACATGTTAAGCACTAAAACATTTGCATTTAATCAAATAGAGATTATTTAGAAGAACTATACACTTGAGTGGTATCCGGTTTGCAACCAACAAAGCAAAATAATAAAAACATAATTTGCCTTACCCTTGTATTATTACTTTTATAACAGTTATACTGACATTTCCATTATAAAAATATATGATATATATTTTAATTGAAAGTTAATTGATTTTAGACTTGATTTAATTTCAGCACTGTACATTAATAGCTGACAAAATAAGAGAAGCTAATTTATGCATCTTTGTGTCTGTGTTTTAGCTTTTCAGATTTTTCCAGAGGCATGGGAGGCCTATAGCGGTGTCATGTTTAATAACCTTGAACAAATGTAAATGTAAAATTGTTAATTGTCTTCTAAATAAATGTGTTCGGGAATCGAGAGCTCAGTCTATGTGATCTGTGTGGTGTACCTTGCAGGTTTGACGGTGCATGTTGAAGGAGACCGCGATGGCAGGGGTGATCTCTCGGGCACTGCGCTCCACCAAGTACTCAGCGAGACGCGAGGAGAGGTAAGTCTTCCCAGTGCCGCTTGGCCCTGACAGGATCAAGCGTCTGTGCTTCAGCAGCAGGCTAATGTAGTGCTGTATCATAGGCTTTGGAACAAGCGTCTCAAACACCACATTGTCTACACATTTCTCCTTTAGACCTGCAGAGGTACAGTAGAGATACAGTCACGAATTAAGGCTCTGTGCTTTTATGACACACAAAGTGCTAAATAGGGAAAAATCATGTAGGTCTCTGGCCTCTAAATAATTAAAGCAGCCTGATAAATGAACAGCATATAATTCACTTGCAATTAGTACAATTCTAGTTTGGTCTAAGGTTGTGGCAAGAAAGGAATTCACATAGAATAATGATGACGTATTATCTGAAACAGCCAATCAGAATTAACCTTTCTCTTCTTTCCATCCCTGTGCTTGCCCTGATTTACACTGACGTTTCATGCAAAACCAGGCAAACAGAATTCTTATTCTTATAAGAATGTTGCACGCAGACGCCTGAAAAGAAAGGGCTGAACTATAAACTTCACAGGAGAAAAACATTAAGAATGAGCAAGATTGCCTCCGAGTGGCGCAGTGGTAAAGCGCTCGCCCTATCATCCGGGGATCGCTGGTTCGAACCCCGGGTGATGCTGTTGCCTCTCACAGCCGGAGGCACAGAGAGAGCTGATTGGGTGAAGTCAAGGGTGTCTGTGAGCTCGCGTAAGCGGAAGGAGCGGATAGCACTGTTCCTCCGAGCGTGTTACGCCGCCCCCAACGGTGCGTGAGCAAGCAGTTCGAAAAAAATGGTCGGAGGAAACACGTGGGCGGTCTACGGCCCTCCCTACTGAGTGGCGGTATGAGCTTAATGTGGGAGCCCCTAGTGACTGGGAGGAATTGGACACGACAAAATTAGGGGAGAAAATCGGGGGAAAATTTTGGTAAAAATTGGGGGGGGAAAAAAAAAGTATGAGCATGATCAGAGATCATTTACACTCTTGGTGAAGGAAATTAAAGTTATGTTTAATAGTGAAAGTAAGAGCATTTGTACACACACAACGTGATGAGAACTCACAGGATTAGGACTAAACAGCTGTGTCACCATAAGAAAACCATTTGTTAGACAGACTAATCAGAAAAAACTTGCTATAGAGCATAAAGATTGAAATTTGGAGCAATGGAAAAAAGTTCATGTGGTCTGATGAGACAAGATTGACCCGACATCAGGCTAAGAAGCAATGTACCCATCATGCATAGTGGCCATGTACAAGCTTCTGGAGTTAGTGTTTTGATCAAATAGTGCAGCTTTTTATTTATTTCTTTATTTTTACCACAAGTGTATAAGGTCATATGTTATCCGTATGTTAGTGGTATTAAGACTAGTGGTCAAGCGATGCGTTTTTTTCAGGGCTGATGCAAATAGCGATTATTAGTAATAAAGGAGACCGATTTTTGAACCCAATATGCATTTCCAGTAAAAATTTAAAATTTTAGAATAACACAAACTTCGACACAATACTTTGTTGTAAAGCCTTTAAGCACACATTTAATTAAAGAAGAACTTTTTAACATTATCTTAAATAAACAGTGACTGGATTTCCCAGAAGCATTTCTTAAAAAGGAAAACCGTTTTTTTTTTTTTTCAATTAACAAAATAGCTTGTGGCACAGAAAGCACAGTTGCTCATGATGCTCTCCACTGAGACGCTGTAGTTCTTCTCATAAATTCAGACTTTATCGAAGACAGAACAAAAATTACAGATGCCGATAAAAGTCACAGATGGCAGAAATTGCAAAAATGCTAAATATCAGCCCTGATAACCATCCAGGCAGATAATCGGTCACCCTCTAATTAACATCAATAGATTTTAAATAGGTTTTCGCAGGTTCAGGGCCACAACACGCATTCGGTAACCTTCATTGCAAAATTAACCTTAATTGCAAAATATAAAGCTGCTGGTTGAAGGAGACAATATACAAGATAGATTTCTTGATGCTTTTGTTTGTTAATTTCCCATCCTTATATATATTAATGTCATTTCTATAATTACCTAGTAACATCCTGTATGCAAATTCGTGGTGCAGTGTTTCTGAGATTTTGAAGATTTTACACTTAATTTGCAGAGGTTTGTTTACATTTTTCCTTTCGTTTCAATTGCCTTTTAGATCATTTGTTTGCAGTGAGGGGGGGGAAGCAGCCAAACCAAAATTAAAGATTTCACTTTGATTTGGACCCAGGAACCTATTGTGACCTTGGATGAGTAGAAAGGTGCCTATATACTGTAAATAAAATTATTTTATCATTATTAGTATTAGTAGTAGTAGTAGATTAGAAAGCTACCTTAGAAAATGGCCTAAATCTCGGGTGACATATCAGTAGTCTTTTTTTTTTTTTTTTCATAAATAATTGTAATCAGCCTAACCTGATATGATCCACTAACCTTTGAGAGATATGTTTATGCAGGTGGAACTCTTGCTAAGGCAGCGTACAGGTTGAGTTTCAGGGGGCTGAGCCCCTAGCACCCTCTTCAGATGACTGAGGCTGTAGCTGTAAATGGAGTCCTGAGACAGGCCCAGGCTGGAGCTCGGATCCACCACTGATAAATAGTCCTGAATGAACATAAAAAATGTGTTAATGATTACTGTCGTTTTCATACAAAAAAAATCCTATTGTTTTTATAATCGTCCTATTATTCTAATATTGATGTGTATATCTTTATATGTTGGTGTTAACCAACATGTTAACCAAGTTGTATACAGAGAATAATGAATACATTACAGTAGTGTTAGACTGCAGCCCCGCAACTCACTTTAAAAGCTTGGCAGACGGCAGAGTCAAGCGTGCTCCAATCAGTCTGCCCACTGAGTTTGACCAGGCCAATGAAGAATTCCAGCTGTTTAGCCTCCTGTGTGAAAAGGTGAGCGCTGTGAGCTGTGCATGAAAATATTACTCAAAGAGAATATAAACTCTAAGTTGTTAAAAACTCGACTGTTGTAGCGAGATATACCTCATTAAGGACTTGCTGGTTGGTTATGCGCACTAGCACTCTGACAATGCTCTCATCCTTCTGCAGGGTCGAGGTAGGACTTTGAAATACATCTGCCAAGAAAGTCATTAGTTTCCTGATGGTGAATAATCCTAATTTCGAAAAATCCTCAACAAAACTGAATTCACAGTCCAAAACAGTGGAAAACAGCTCTGAGACAAAATGGCATTCAGGAATCCCGTTGCGATTTAAAGACAGACATTTACATTTCAATTTCAATGAGAGATTAATTTCCTTAGGTGCTTTATGGTTTTTGTCCACATGATGGCAGTATGGGGAAAGGGGACAGATTTAGTCAAGTAGATTGGTATGCTTTACATTGTATATTTGTGCCAAAGGGATATAAGATTCACTTTGTCAAACTAAAGAACAAATTGGACTAACAAATGTGCTACGGAACTCATTCGTAAATCGGGAACTACCTGTATAACATAAATGCAGTTGCAAGTGAGTGGAATTGCCTGGTTTTCAACTTCATTTGCCATGACTGGTGATCAGTCTTGGATATAACCTGTATCAAGATTCTGTACCAAGTGCACGTTTCCAAGTGGTGCAACAGACACATTTTTATGGTGTTACATTATTCAAAAGATGTTTGCATTATAAACACACTCATTACACACACCAGGGTCAAAACAAAGCAGGCACAAATTAGTCTTGAGACACACTTGTTAGAAGCCACATGCACACAGTGTGCTCACAACTGCTCAACACAGCTCATTGTCAAGTAAAGCTTTGACAGTCTCGAGGTATGTGAGGTGGTAAAAAAAAAAAAAAAAAAACTGTTTCTTTATAATCCTCCATGTGGTACGCACCAAACTATTTACACATTGGCATCTTGAGGGGTAGGGCTGAATAATTTGCTAAGTTTGTTTAGAAATATAAATTATAGCTGATGACATAACAGAGACATGTACTGATCAGTGAACAAATTTAATGTTAACTTTTGTTGACGTAAGTAAATGCTGCCCTTGTTTATGTGAGAAAACAAATGTTATAAGAAATAGATTACATTTAATTAATCATGTTCAATTGAGTTGTAAAGCTGGTGAATAAAGCCAAGATATACAACTTTTGAGTTATGACTGGCACCCTCTCCAGGGTGTACCCCGCCTTGTGCCCTAGATCTCCTGGGATAGGCTCCCGGCCTCCACCATACAGGATAAGCATTATGTATGCACATAGGTTCCACCTCACCTGTGTTTAAGCTTTCAGGTGCTCCCGTGGTAAAGGTTTTGCTAAGAGATGCCACAGATTGCCGTGGTGACAAGGTGCCCAGTGAACCCAGGCCGGAAGACTGGGAGGTTGAGCTTGGAGGTCTGGAGACACCCGTCTTCAACTGGTCGTTTTCTGCCTTTAAATTTTCTATAGTCATCTGTATGATAAGACATTTACACAAATATAAAATTTCTAATGTTATGCAAGAGCTATTGCTGTTCTTTATTTTCTAGTGTATTACATGCAAGTTGTGCATGTGTGCACTCTGACTTTTTTCACACACCTGCATCTTGCTCATGGCTTCATGTAGCTGCTCCAGCTGGTGAGCAGAACCAAGGGCCTCCAGCCGGATATCTGTAAGTTTGCGTTCCTTTTCCCAGAGTTCAGAGCGCAGATCAGAAACCATCTTATCATCTGTTTCTGTGCCCTCACTGCTGTCACCCAGCCTGAGATGAAAACACATTTTCTTTAAACTTGGTTGGAGTTTGTACATTTGGGCAACATTGCTAAATGAGGCCTGCTAAATTTTTTCCGCATGGTAAAAACTAAATGACATCCAGTAAAGAAATCATCACTTACTCCGAGGAGGCGACAGGAGTCGATGCATCTAGAGAGAATTGTATTTTTTCCACGTCGTGATGGATTTTAGGGGAGGAAGGAGTTGAGGACTCTGGAGTAGCAATTTCCTCAATATCCGAATACGATTTCGAGCCCTTTTTATAGAAAGCCCTGTTAAAGGAACTTCTCAACTACAGAAACAGAAAGGAGAACAACATACAGATATATATTAAAATGTGACTCCTGAACGGTGTAGTTTCTCGTAAAAATAAAAAAGAATATAGTACAGAAAATATGAGAAAGTAAATGAAGACACACAAAGCAAATGATGAACCACAAAAAGCTCATGGAATGAGTGAGCATGTCTGTTTATTGTGATGGGATAAATGTCTTATCAATGAAGACATAAAAGACGTGAAGTTTTTTTAGAGAAAAAGATCAAAATATCTTAATTAACAGAGAGACTTCATAAGCATGTCCTCACGAAGGAGAATCCAACTACAGAAGCTGTTACAGTCACTGATCATCTAATATTCTGTCTACATAATTTAATAACTAATATAGAATTCATATTATAAAATGAGGGTAACAAAAGGTAAACAAATTCAACACAAACTCACGTAATGAACAATGTCAAACATCTGTTTCAGGTACTGTGAATGATCTAAATACCCAGGGAACCTACAGATTTAGTCTTAACATATAGTAAGCCTTAATTTCATTGGTCTTAACAGATATTATCCATATACAAAATACGCTGCCTGGCCAAAACCAAAGTTGCTCACACTACGATTTTTGCTTGGTTGCCTTTAGCTCTCAGAGCAGTGCGCAGTGTGGCCACTTCATATGTGAAAATTATTCCTCATGCTCCCAGAACCACTATGACACAATTAAGAGTCCGGGAATTTGCCTGTTTCGTCAGGGAAGCAAAATGCATTAATGGTACAACCTGGTCATTCAGTACACTCAGGCTGAAACCTGACTTTACCATCAACTGAAGCAACCCCAGGTCACAACACTATACAGTGGGCACTCTGCATAACGGGTGCATTAATTCTTACTCTGATGTGCCCATCGTTCTGGAATAGGGTCAATCTGGACTCATCAGACCATGTGACCTTTTTCCACTGCTCCAAAAGCCAATCTTTTGCTCTCTAGCTAATTGCAGCCTTTTTGTTTCCAATTAGTCTCAATGAAAAGTTGTTTTCTTATGACCACATACAGTGGGGCAAAAAAGTATTTAGTCAGCCACCAATTGTGCAAGTTCTCCCACTTAAAAAGAGAGAGGCCTGTAATTTTCATCATAGGTATACCTCAACTATGAGAGACAAAATAAGAAAAAAAAATTAAGGAAAATCGCATTGTAGGATTTTTAATGAATTAATTGGTAAATTCCTCGGTACAATAAGCATTTGGTCACCTACAAACAAGCAAGATTTCTGGCTCTCACAGACATGTAACAACTTCTTTTAGAGGCTCCTCTGTCCTCCACTCGTTACCTGTATTAATGGCATCTGTTATCAGTATAAAAGACACCTGTCCACAAC
>JAQMYJ010000037.1:22588920-22635788 GCA_030014305.1 Clarias laeviceps
TCCCTCAATCTGGGGCTCCACGCAAGATCTCACCCCGTGGGGTCAAAATGATCACAAGAACTGTGAGCAAAAATCCCTGCGCAAAATCCTGCAGTGCCAGACGTGTCCCCCTGCTTAAGCCAGTACATGTCCAGGCCCGTCTTAAGTTTGCTAGAGAGGATTTGGATGATCCAGAAGAGGATTGGGAGAATGTAATATGGTCAGATGAAACCAAAATAGAACTTCGTGTTTGGAGGAGAACGAATTCTGAGTTGCATCCAAAGGACACCATACCTACTGTGAAGCATGGGGGTGGAAACATCATGATTTGGGGCTGTTTTTCTGCAAAAGGGACCAGGACGACTGATCCGTGTAAAGGAAAGAATGAATGGGGCCATGTATCGAGATTTTGAGTGAAAACCTCCTTCCATCTGCAAGCGAATTGAAGATGAAACGTGACTGGGTCTTTCAGCATGACAATGTTCCCAAACACTGGGCAACGAAGGAGTGGCTTCGTAAGAAGCATTTCAAGGTCCTGGAGTGGCCTAGCCACAAATAAATTCTTTAAAAATCCTACATTGTAATTTTCAGAATTTTTTTTCCTTATTTTGTCTCTCATAGTTGAGGTATACCTATGATGAAAATTACAGGCCTCTCTCATCTTTTTAAGTGGGAAAACTTGCACAATTGGTGGCTGACTAAATACTTTTTTGCCCCACTGTAGCTGTTTCATCCCACTGCGGTGATCTCTCTGTCTGTGTATAAATGCTCTTATTTTCACTATTAAACATAGCTGTGATTTTTACTGATAATCTTTAATGATGCAATTTCACCAAGTTTTTAAGTAATGTCTGAGCATGGTCTATCATGATTTTTGTCCAACCACATTTCTTCAGTGAATGGTCCAGCAATATCATTTTATCACATTATTTTAACAAAAAAAGAGGAATGGTCCTTAACCCAATTCCAGTGATTTCAGGAATCTCCTTAGTTGTTCTCTTTGCTTCTTGCAAGCGCTTATAAAATGGTTTCTTCCTATTTGGCCATACAGTGTAAACCTGCTTTTGTAAATACCATTAGAATATGAGTTAAATGGTAAGAACTCATCTGAGGGTGCTTTCCTATAAACATAAAGCAAAGGAGAGTACAAGTATTGATACTTTGGAGTGACACTCTTTTCTATTTTGTTCAACAATGATTGTGTAGTTAAAGAAAAAGAGATCAGTGCATGCTACATGCACACAGATATGGGAGGAGACAGATAGCATTGATGATGTCATGTTCTAAACAAAGGGCCACTTCCAGGTTTAAATATAGCTGGCTTTCATTTTTTATAGAAACCATGCTTGAGTACACCATACCATGCTCAAGACCAGCTTTACAAGTGGACTCCAGTGCAGTACCATGATGTGTGTCTGGCACAGTAGAGAGTGTTAGGCACCCGTACTGGACTATGGGGTAAAGTGTACACAGATCCTTGCCTGAGTCAGTAGTGTGAAAGCACTCAGAGAACGGAGGGTCAGAAAGAAAATAGATTTTTTTTCTGATCAGGTGGGAATGGTGGGATTTGGGGAAAATCACTCACCTCATACACCTTAAAGGAGAGAAAGGGAAGGCACAGGAAAAAAAAATCAGACTCATACTTAATGTTGTTAATGCATAATGCAATAGCACACAATAATTCATGTATAGAGAAAGCAAGAAAGAGAGAAAGAACCTGATAAAAATGATAAAAAGATAATTGATAACTTGAATGTGACAGGTTGAAGCATTTTGAATTATCTGTGTTTTAATCATGGTGAAAACTAGATGAAAAAGAATCACATGTTTTAATTTTAAGGAAAAACTAGAGGTTCTGTTATTTTGCTTATTTAACTGCCATTTGTTTCCATTAGAGTTAAAAAAACAATAAAAAATTTTTTTTGGATATGCTAATACCTGCAGTCACACTTAATTTCAAAACACCAAATGAAGAACTTTATTTTGGAAGATGAACCTGCACTACCGTAGCACTTCTGTTAGCTCATGACACCTTAACACTTTGCAGTTTCCTTTGTCACCTGATGAGAAATCGATCAATTTCTAAAATTCTAAATTGGAGTCAATAATTCATTCAGTGATGTATGCATGTATTTCACTCCTGATTGAGCAAAGAACATGACAGTATCTTGTCAGCCCTGTCATTTTGTAACTAACTTACATTTTTGCTAACGGCAACTAAAACCTGTATGTGACAGACAGATTGATGTCTCTGTATGAACCACCTGAAATTCTGCAGTGAATGGTCATGTGACCATAAATAAACAGGTGATTCAAACAGACTTGCATATGCATAACAGCATGTCTAGGGGGGAAAAACACATGAACAGAAATTGAAATATAGGGACAGACAAACCTATAGATAAGTATAGGGAGCATTTAACTTTAGTGTGCATAGATTATCGCAGATATGGGCAAGCAAACCTGCAGGGGAAAAAATGTCCAGACTGTCTTTTGGCCAAAAGTACAATAAATAAATAAATAAATAAAGCAGCAATCATCTTACCCAGCTTTTCTTCTTCTTTTTCTTGGCATCTTGTTCCTTCAGGCTACCCAAGCTGGAATGACTGGTGATACTGTTCATGCTGGCAATGCTCTCAGATGAGTTCTGTCGGTTCATCTGTAGTTCTGGAGAGAGACAGGCAGTGACAAGGGGCGTACAATGAATCTATTGTTTTCGGTACCAGTATCAGTACTTAAATCAAACTGATCCACTTCAGGTCATTTCCACTGTATCTATTAAAAGCTGCAGACCTTTGGGTGTAGAGTCAGGGTTGTTGAGTGCTCCATGTATGACAGACTGAGTATCTGTGTTCTTGAATTTCAAAACATCAATCGTCTCTCTCAGGTCCTGTAGTTCAACATCCTAAAAGGAAGGAAAACATATAAGATCCAGTTATTACTGACATGCACATATATTAAATAACACTTTAAGCATTGTATTTGCTGGGACAAAAGTTACAAAAGTTAAGGCTGCAGTCTTTTAGTTTGAACTCCCTGCTCCCCTCTGCCTAGCTTTCACATTCTCTCTTTCTCACCTTTTATCTTCCCCATCCATACTATTCTACAATTCTACAATTGGCTAATGGAGAAACGGCCTAAATTTCACTCTTAATGCCTTGAGAGATAATACTAAGTGCCTTCTGAAAGCATGAGCTCATTAGCGGAGCAGTCTAAGTGGTTTATAAAGCAGAACACTTAAAACATGATACTGCTATTTGAATCGGGCCACCAGTTTTTCAAAGTGAGCAGAAACACAAAGCAGACAAACATTCTTTAACAATCCTCTTCAAGCAGGCACCCAACAAGAGTGCTAACAGCATCTTTTAATTCATGACAAGGACCAGCATTTGGTCCCACTCAAAACTAAAGTTCAGAATGTATAAACACATATGAAAGTTATTTTTAATAGAATAACTAAATCAAGACACAAGCAGAATTTCTCAAATGTTCTGGAAACCATTCTGAATGACAACCAACACGCAAATTGCTGGGTAACTCAGAGCTGGCTCAAGATATACCCCCGGACTAATGTGTCCTTTATATTATTGGATTGTATGAAGATCTTCTATCCATTAACTGGTTCACACTGTTCCAGCCAGGGGTCATTTTTATTTTTATTTCTGGATTGTTCAGCCAACTTTATGACTCAGATAAGACATTTTAATTAGAAACAAACACATAACTGGATGCTCACTTTAACATTTTTATAGTGTCATTATTTGTTGTCTCTATTCAACTACCTTTGCAACAATTTATATTGTTTTTTATAAGGCCTGTGTTAAATACTAAGTTTTTTATATGTATTAAATTCATATAGTTTGTGTGTTCTCAAAAAAAAACGTGAAAGTGGAGCTCATGGTGGGAAATGTCTGAATATCTTTGCCCTAAAGTTTATTACCCTCCCTGAAGCAGAGGTGCTCACTTCATAGGGGTAAGAAGGAAAATCCCTAAAATAAATATTTTAAATGACCATTACAAATCTTTACACATTTTTGCATCGGAGCATTGCACTGACATTTGCTGGAATAAAAATTTTAATTTTCAAAAGGGTGTCTTTTTTTTTTTTATAGTAAAAAAAAGAAGGTGTTTCGATAGATATTTGCATAGTCAACACCCCCAACTTGGAATCCACCCAATCCCTCATATTATTCTAGCAGTATGTTGGTCCATCATTCCTATGCCTACAAGATGCTCTAAAGTGGCACCTTCATTTCCATCAAGGTAAACGGAGAATCTTTAAAATCATAGAAAATGGGCAAAATAATTTTTAACCCTCTCCTTATATAAAAAAAAATATAAAGATTAAATAGACATATAAAGAGACAAGTTAATACAAGTAGTGCTAATTGTGATGGTAGCTGAACAGATATTATAAATGCTGTTTGTTTGCTTTGCTCTTCTGCACCGGTCAGCACTCAGACACGGTCAAGCACTTTACAGATCAATGATGTGGGACTAGGCATTATTATTCTTCAGAGTTGTCTGCTCTACTGTATTATTAGATTCATGTTGTTCTTGATTATATTATTAGCCATTTAATCATGGACAATGAAAGCACTGGGCAAATAGGATAACTTGGTCTGTTTTTTTCTAATTATATTCTGCAGCAGTCTGAGTACAGACGAGATGTTTTTGTTGTCAGTTGAAGCGGTGCAAGTTCTCAGGAAAGTGGGCCTCGGGGTTAAAAATTTGAATGTCTGCTGTACAGGATACATACTTAGCACATTGAGCAATAACGCATCACCCACCCACCCACACGCACACACACGCACTTACCTTCTGCTCAGAGGTAACAGACAGGCTCTGTAGACGAGCGGTCATAAGCGTTAGACTCTGTTCGAAAGCTGCCACCAGGTTTGCCTGCAATAAAATCCTAGCATTAGTATTTGACAGATACTGACACACATAATACTGAGTACACCTTACACACACACACACACACACACACACACATGTGTGTGAAGTGTGCGCATGCTTCTCTATCCAAGCTGGAGAGAAGGATGGGAGAAGACAATGCAGAAAGGCTGCAGAACGAATGAAGGGGGCGACATGAGGTGAATAGAAATTGAACTTGATGATGGAAGGATAAATCCACAATGTCTGGCATTTCTACACACACAGCATTTAGCATGTTGTACTAAAGAAACAGCACAAACTTATTGTAGTAGCACTGTGCATCCTATCATTTCTTTAAAAACACTTTTAAAAGCATATTTGGAATTGTTTTAGTAATAAATTACTTAATTATTATAACAGTCAATTTTGGAGCTCTTATGCATGTGTGTGTATGGCTCAACTGCTCGTGAGCTATCCTTCCACAAACATTGTACTTGTTAACAAAACTATGACATCATCAGCATTTAGCTAATGATAATGAGCTCCACTTGACATCATCAACCAGCACCGGGCTGGGGGTGGGGGGGCCTGCAAGGGAGCGAGGTTAAAGTCATGCAACAGCAACAAGGGACACGCTGGAAATGACAGTCCAACAAACCTGGCCTGCCTGCTAGAGCGAGCAGCCCCCGAGGACCCGCAAACCAGCCCGCAGCCAGAAGAGGACATCAGCCAAGGAGAGAGGGACAGTGGTGTTAGGGTCAGGGTTATACTGCTTACTCACGTTTCCGCACACACCCACACACACATATACACACGCACACATGTCAAGACAGTACTGGGATCAGATTGAGATCATCAGTAACATGATAGTAGAATCCTAAATTATTGCTACGATGCAACAGTGCATTAGAGGTGCTGGAATATACTACTGCTTGATGTTTCCTGAGCCCAGTTCTGTAGGCAAAAAAAAGGGGAGAGCTGCTTGATGTAGGTTAGTGAACGTTATCAGAGAAAAGTGAAACTCTATGCATCAACAATCTTTACAGTGATTCATTTCATGATATGACAAAATATTTGTAAAATAGACTTTTTATACTGTTAGGTAATCCTTTCATTTGCTAATTCCCTGCTCAGTAGCGTGCTTCCGGTCTATGGTGTAATAATAATCAACCAGGCAGATAGCTTTAACACATACATCCTTGAAAACCACTGCATCTTAGCAAACTGCTGCATCACAGGGACTACGGAAAGTACAATCTACTCTCATCGGCATACACCAGCCCACAGAGACCCATGTTAGGTCAGTCACACTCTGATTTACAAGCGGGAGGTGTATGCCATCCCTCCCAAAGACAAAGTCTCCCCGGCAAATGTCTATCCGAGGCACCACTTCTGACGTTACATGTAATAACGGGGACCTAATGCTAATGAATTTGGAATTGTAGAAATGATGGTGCATGAAAACATGTTTACAAAATAGCAAAAGGCCATTCGCACAGACCACAGACAAGACCGCATACAAGACAAATAAATAAAAAGTTACAGCATAACAAGGCACGTCTCAGTGAAAGCAGCTGCTTCAGGAAATGAGTTGTGCTGCTGGTGTTTGGAACGTTTCAGTACATACGTTCGCAGTCAGCTGACTTGTCAGGTTTGCCACTTTATCTTGAGACACTTCAAGTTCACGCCGTAGTTTTCGGATTTGCTGTGAAGAAAGAGAAGTTCAGCTGTTAGTTCTTCAGTCTCCACTTTCAAAGCAGAGCCTGATGAGGATTAAAAAAAAAAAAGACATTTTATATATATATACGTATATATATGTGTGTGTGTGTGTGTGTTTGTGTGTGTATATGTATATACAGTATATGATCAAAAATAATGTGTGAGCTTATTATATAAAATGCAAGTAGGAATGAGACACATTGTCTGATTTAAAGAGTAAGCTTGTTGAAGAAGTCCTAACAGGACTAGACTAGATAATATTCTTACAGTAGAAGCCAATTAATGAAGTGAAGAATAAAGCATTAAAGACATAAACATGAAAGGGGAAAGTGCTGAAAGGACAGACTTACCTCTCCCTGTATTCTTTCCTCTGTCTGAGAACGCAAGATGCAAGAAATAGAGGTGGGAGCAGTAAGAAAAAAATGAAAAAGCTCAGGATTGAGAGCAGCACAGAAAGATTTCGAGCCATTCTCCTTATATATTTAACAAAATTTCATTATGTGTACTGTTCACATATTTTATAATTGATATAAAAGCCTGGAAATATTGTAAGAAAATGGAGGTATTAAGCCATTGTTTTATCTTCTTGACACTTCGTACTTACTGATGAGTAGTTGGACGAAGCATTGGAGGCGAGGGATAGAACAGAACCATGGACTGAAAAAGAATATACAGCAAAATACTCTGCATTATTAGGAGGGAGGCATTAAAAAGATGCAACTATAATTGTACTACGTTCATAAGCTAAAATGAAAATCAATGTCAAGGACATTACTTACAGAACAACAAAAATAAGTTATTGTCATATCTTATCTACATACTCAGTAAAAATACTCAGCATATACAAAAGTCAGTAAAAAACCTGTAGCTACTCAACCAGAGATTCACGTGTATTTGCTAGAAATGGCGGGGGGGGGGGGGGGGATCAATTTACTTACCATATCTTCCATTACTTGCTTATCGTGATTCTTTTGTGTGGCAATTCCTTCACCACCACATTCATTCCTAAATCGATTTGTTTTTATATATACTGTATTTGTGATTAGTGGTAAAATTTTGATATTCCTCTATAATCCTACAATAATTTAGGATAATTATAATTTTCCTATAAATTTTTACTAAAATTAACTTTGTTTAGAATTCTAAACAAATCTTTAAAAAAATATTCAAATAAAATCTAGACCTACTGTAGGTGGTATAGTGATAATATTGTATAGTGTGGTCCCTGACGATTCATACTGCTAGTATTTATAAACATACTGGGAATATGTGTGTGTTTTGTATTATCTACTGGAACTAATGAGTGATAAATGAGTGTGAGTTATGTGTTAACATATAACAATCTACCGGTAAAGATCAGGAGAATAAATATTTGAAAAATGAGCCATTTTTTGAGTAACAGAGAGAGAGAGAGAGAGAAAGAGAGAGAGAGAGAGGAACCACCTGAAAATCATTGGAGGCAACTTAGCCTGATGATAACTGCAGACAACTACATTTTATTTATCTGAAAGTTGGTATTAAGTTTTGCCACAGTGCGATATATATAAGTTTCTATAATATGATTTGTTCAGTTGGTCCAGTGGAGGGCTGGAGGACCCTCTGCCTTGTACATTTTAGTGTTTTCCTTGCTCTACCCACTTTGAAAAGAACGTTAATTGGCTGGTTAGTACCACTGAGTTACACCAATTTAGGATTTTTCCCGGAAACCACACAACAAGAAAACACAGAGACTCGCACAAACGAAGCACAGGTTTGGATAAAAATAAGATACATGCCATTTTTGTATATATTTTGGTTTCACTAATATTACAAATTAGTTCTGCACATATCACAAAGTCAACAAGTCTCATAACCAATACTGTGGAGGATTAAAAGCTAATCTTAATACTAACGATAATTATAATGCTAGCAGATCAAAGCTTCCTGATCTACAGAACATTTATAGAAAAACTCACCGTCCTCTCCCGGCTCCCGGAAGGATCCAGAGCGCATCATACTCTTGGGCCTGTCAGCCAGTGACATCGAGCTTCCTAGCGGCGAACTTGCATACAGGTCATAGCTGCCCTCGTTGGCTGGGATGCTGTTAGAGCGAGTGATGCGAGGGGTGGTGTTCGAGGCTGTAATGGGAGCCACTACAACAGACAGACAAAATAGACATGGATTAATACACACATCTCTACGTAGTAGGCTTAGACAGCACTGCAGTGCACATAAAAACACAGAGATCAAAAGCATCAATGTAAATGTAAACAATTAAATCTAAAAATTTAGATAAACGTCATGTTAAATCCTTCTACGAAAACTGCTTGATTTCAAAAGCTGTGCCAGTTGATATACTCGTACTCACCCACATTGGTTGGTGGTGTTTTGCCAGAAAAGGATTGGCTCATGTGAGTGGGTGATGGGAGCTGAGGTGGGCTCTCGGACTCGGTCATGCTCATTATCGTGTGGGAGTGCCGGCGCTTCTCCCCCTCAACTTCTGATTGGCTACTGCTAAAGCGACTGCAGGAGCACAATGCAAGCATGAATTCACTGAACAGATTCGGTTCTAGAATCAAACTGCCTATTCATTTTCAAACTGCCTATTCATTTTCTCCATGAACTTGAAAGCTGAAAATTCTTTAAAAGGTCAAAAAAAGGTCATGAAATCACTCATGTCCTTATGGCAATTATTTTTCAAAGGAAAAAAAATGGAAAAAGACAAGTGTAAAAAATCCTTTATGTTCTTTCATGAATCTCATCGCTTAAATCTATATATTATTTATAAAGAGTAAATCTCTAGCATTAATTGCAAAGATGTGAAGTTGAAGTATGCGTACCTTAGTCCTTGCTTGGGTAAGGTGTTCCTGTCAGTTTGTAAACTAACAGATGGAGAGAATAAAACAAATAAATACCTTATCTCATAGCATAAGTTATACATCATATTAATAGACACTTTACTACACTTAATTAAATTACAATGTTAAATATGTTAAAATAATGTAGGATTTAACAGCTATTTTGTGCTTGGACCAACAGAGGGCAGTATTTACAAGCATGAATTATATTTAGAATCTGGTCTGTAAAAACCTCCCCCCTACGTTATACCACGTTTATGCTTGTAACCCTGACAACCCAGCCCACCTGTCATTTAAAGTGACTGATGTACGAGTGCCTGCCCCCCAAGTGCCCATAGTTCTTGTTGTGGCCTCGTCTTGGTCTCTGAGTTCCACACTGGGTGGCAGGCTCATGTGCAGAGACAGGGACTCCATGCTGCGGTGGACATCAGACATCTTGGGGTATAGGAGGGGGGAGCTGCTCAGTGAAAGAGGCTGACCGGAGAAGCAGCTCGGCGAGTCGATGTTGAGCACTGGAGCTGGGCTGGGTGTGAGGCGGCTGGGCACGCGCGAAGCCACCAGATCCTGCAGCTTGGAGTAGGGAGGAATCTTTGGGGGAAGGTCTTCGATAGTCACACATGAGTCTAAGCTGTTGGAGTTCACCTTGTCCAGATGTGCCAGGCTCGATGGGTGGGCGAGGGACTTAGCCAGTATTCTGTTACATTAACAAAGATTTACACATTTTAATAAAACACAGTTTTCTTTATTATACCATCAATGCAACTCAGTGCAAAACAGAAGATATTGTATATTGTGTATTGTATTGTGACTTAAATAATTGAATAGCAGACTTAAAGTTAAAGCATTTTATCATTCACTTAAACTGATACGAAAATGTATGTTTTCCACTATGTAAATACAAAATGGTTTAATGTTTGCAACCAGGTTATAAAATGCTGAATGGCAAAAGAATTGCCATTTACTTACTGATTGTTTATCTTGTCTTGTTTTAATTAAGAGTGTCCTACCTTGGTGTGGTAGTTGGAGAACTCAGTTCTGGGTATTTGCTTGTGCTGGTCCTGCGTGTCCTATGGATCTGCTCTGTATTGTCTCCACAGCTATCTCTCTGGTTCTCGCTCTTTAGAGAATTGTTCTCCAGGTCCGCTTTGGCCTTGGCCCTCTCCTTCTCCTTCTCCCTGTCGGTCTGGTTAACCGGCCCTATGTTGCTTATGCGGCTGCCTGACTTCAAGCTTCCTCCGTCCTTCCCTCTAGTAGGCATGGTAGCAGGTAAAGTAGGCATGGGCTTGAGGCTAAGGAGGCTGGCATCAATGCTGCTGCTAACAGGACGACAGGTGGCTCGTCCTGTTAAACTCATAGCACTAGACTTGGCGGGACGAGGGAGACTTCGGTACTGAATGCTGCTGCGGGCGTTTGGTGCCAAGAAGCCGTTTTCACCGTTGCTGGCATCCAGGCTGTTCTTTCGGCTTCCTCCTCCAGGCACAGGCTTGGTGGGGATGCCTGAAGACTTAGGAGTTTTGCCCACTGTGGCTGACCCACTGGAAATGGTGGCACCTCCTGCTGTCATTACTGTGGCCGTGCCGGTGGTCGGGGTTTTCCTGTAGCCAAAGCTGCCTGCAGTGGGTTTGACGATACCTGAGGGGGGTTTGCGGTGCTCCACGCTGTCTCGACCTGCATCAGAGCGGGAACGCTGCAGGCCTGAGGTTTTCAGGGACAACTTCTGCTTATCCATGACCTTAGCATCTCCTTTAGGTGTTGCTAAAAGAAAAAAAATAATAATAAAACATTCGAAATCACAGTGGACACTTCCTAGCTAATCAATGAGATAGTTCCCCAAACTCACATTAATTATTTTTTTTCTTTTGTGCAAAATAATAACCTAAAAACTTATAGTAAGTACACCACTGAATGACAAACATCCTCAGAATACTTCACTTATCTTAGTTTAGTTCATGTGTCCAGCATGGTAAGGATTAGCTCATTTGCATCTGGATCTACTTATTATGAGTCAAAGCATGTAGACAGAAAAGAAAAGTGAGCACAAACCCATCTGTATTTACTTACGGCATAGTACGATCAGATAGCATCTGAAATGTCACAGAGGACAACACCTAACCCAAATAACTCATGAAAAACATGAAGCACAAGTACTTCACAAAAAAAGCGACTATATGGCTGCTGTGCATCGCCTATGACAATAACATGGCAGATTTAAATTCAGCTGTCTTTTACACGTATAACAGCCTACAGGCAGGATATGACTTGACCCTAGATCAGTCAGCTTGTTTTAGGAAGCTTGGTGAATGGTTCCTAAGTGGTTGAGTTCAAGTGTGTGCTGCTAGTAAAAGTACAAGTAATACTAAAAACTCGAGTTATGCTAGGCAAGTTCATCACTTGCTTAGCCTGTATTCATATATATGAGTTCTACAATTTTAATAAATATTTCTAGCTTTCTGTGCCAATAATGCAACACGTACCCTGTGTTCAAAAAGTCCATCCGCAGTGGATAGAAAGGGTAGGTTATGAGAAAATATCCATTTGATTTATTATTCTCACCCATGTATTTATTTACTAAATCTTGCACACTATCACAATGCGGTATTCTTGTCTCCGGAAAAGCCGCTTGAAATTTTCCACGGACTAAATCTTTAAAAATGTGTTCTACTAGAAGAACATTCTTTAATGTTTAACATTTTCACACAAAAATGCACGTCTGACATTAAGCAAAGAACATACAACAGACTGGTGGTGCTAAACAAGAGCATGTCAACTCACTACTACTACTCCACGTGAAATTTCTTTATTTGCAGTATATCAGTTGTATCAATTTTGGATTATGGGCAAAGTATCTCTATAAATAGACACTTAATACGATCTATGTTAACAAGACTAATTGTCTTTAAATGAAAGTGATTAAATAACTCAACAAAATGAATTAGATCAACTACGATTGACTGCCGTCTCATACAGGGTGTATTCCTGCCTCCCAGTGTTCCTGAGGCTCTGGATCCACTCTGACCACTGGAAAGTGAATGGAAAGTGGAATCAAATTGATAAAAATATGAAAATGGTACTTCCATTTCTAATTTCTAGTGAGTGATTCAACAGGTGCCGATGTCCTAGTGTCAACATCGAAATCTGACCACACACTAACTTATAAAATGTTGTGAGGCACCTACAACTGTCTGTCAATTAAATGTGCTCGTCTCTGGCATTTATTAAACGTCAGAGATCTGCTATTAAATGGTGATACGACATCTTATTCACAGGTAAAATAACAACTAAATGCATTAACAACCTAATTCATAGCAATTGTTCGTGTTTCTTTATTAGGCAAAGCTGCTGTCTAGACGTAAAGACACTACATAGAGTAAGGAGTGCTGGATTAAGATCTCTTCCCATCCTCCCGAAGGCTCTGCGCTAATCAAATTCTGGCATCCACTACAGAGCGATTCCCTCCATCTCCTGTGATAGCACAGTGATATTTGCTGAAGAGACATTATTCTGAGTTCAACACTACATCTGGTCTTCATTCTGAGCGCTTATGTTTGACAGCAGTGGCTAGCGAGGGGGAAAAAAAAGGCATAATATCACCTATTAATACTTATCGTTTTTGGAGTGAGCCAGTTCATTTAAACAGCAAAAAAGGTTTTATGTTTTGGATAAGATCTGAGCAATGAAGATATGGTAAAATGCAGATAAGCCATGGTGCTTTCCTGTCTGTATGTTAGCTGATATGCATACTCTAGACCATGCAGAAGAAACCCTATCTCAATAATCAAGTCATGAGGAAAATGCTTTGATGTTGAGCAGGAATGCAACACTGCTGCAGGTGTGTATATGTGTGTGTACAGTATGTCTCTATTATTATACACTTGCTGTAAATTAAGACTTAATCAGAATATCTCATCTTTTATGGCTTTTATAAATCATATATATGTGTAACTGCATGCAACTGCAACAAATGGAACTCCAGTAAGATGAAATGTATGCATCTTCCTCACCTGCCACTTTCAGCACACTTTGCGATGTGTGTGTGATTGGAGATGTGACGCCCACTGGTGGATTTTGGCCCTTTTTGAAGCTCCCTGGCTGTCCGAGGCTCTGTGGCTTTTTAAGCTCTCGTCTTGCTGTCTTCTCCTGCCCGGAGCCCTCTGATGGTCTGCTCTTTCTGTATTTGTTGGAGGACTCTGTCTTCAGGCTGCCTGTATCATAGGCTCCACTGTCTGCTTTCTGCAAGGCCTTGCTGTCTTCGCTGTACCAAGCAAGACCGCTTTCCACCAGAGAGCGCTTCTCTGCATCTGTACGCAGCTGATGACACACACACACACACACACACACACACACACACCACACACACAAATAATTCATTTAGTAAATCAAACTGTGCTGCTTGGAACCCTCAATAAAAATTGTACTCTGGCTCTTAAATTTATAAATAACAACTGCTTAGTTTTTTTTTAATAAGGCACATTGAACACTTTCTATGCATGACTTTTGGACCTTATAGGTATGTACCTGCATGGCTATAGACAAATGTGGGTGAGAAAGAGAGACTGCCGTGGATATGAATTAAACTCGCCAAGGACTACTTTTGTTCCTCCTGTTCATGTCATTTCAGGTTAATGTTTTGGAGCATCTGCTTAGTTTAGTGTGAAGGTGGGTTTCGGCATACTGAGTCCTGGTACTCTTTAAAAACAATGTTCGGGAGATCACTTCCAATAAAACTTAAAAAAGTCTGCATTAGGTGTGGAAGCTATCCTCTCTGAGTAATGTATTGGGTTCATCATGTTAATATCTGTTTTAAATTTTGTTATGACAAGGAAGGGGTTGCTGTAATCAGTGGAGGAGGCAGAACTTTCATAGAACTGGAGCACTGTAATTAATTCGTCTTCAAGCTGTACAACATGTCTCATGGTGGCCCGTATGACTAAAAATCTGTTCATATGTAATAACATGCAGGTATTCCATGCATTTTGCAAAATTACATGCACAAAGATGATGCATGGAATTGCACAATTACACAGAAATTCTTCTACATAAAAGCAATGTGCAATCTATAAACACTACCCTGAAACCATAGGTGTAGTTTGTGCAGAAGCAGGAGGGGTACTGTATCCCACCCATGTATAATATTATGGTTTGGAAAATTGGTACACTAATTTTTGCAAAACGGGGATTATTTACCATATTTACAAACATTAACATTGTTAATAGAGCATCCGTCTTCCTGTCTTGCTGAAGTCTTAACCATCATCGTAATTGTAATGTGCTCCTCTGTGTGATAATACAACTAAACACTGAGGGAGCTCTCCATACTGAATACCATTCCGCCCATCGACTTCTGTCTTTTTTCAGTTTGGACCTGCTTAAGCGGTATTCTTGTAGAAATTAATAATCACTATTATCTTCTGCTACTATAGGTATATGCATAACCAACCATGCTGTTGGTTGGACTGTCTACAGACTATCATTAAAAATTTTGTAATGTTATGCCTGGATTTAACACACAAAAAGCCCAGAAGATGCGCTTAAATTGACATACCAGTAAGAATCAAAGATATTCAGTAATATGTGGAAAATGCCACATCTCAGACATGGGTAACTCATAAAGTAACTTTATTGCTTAGCCATGTGCTGTCTGTGGTATGATAATGATGAAACATGGCAAGATACTACATTTTCAAGTAGGCTGTAATGGAAAACGAGAAATACAGCAGTCAAATAAATTAGGTGACTATTCAACCATAATGACTTGAAGATAATAATATACTTTGAAATATATAAATGGCTCAGCCATGTGCAAGTTCACTTGACAAGTAATCTTTCCTTTCGTGGAAAAGCCAGCTAGGAATGCTCAAAGCTCTTAAAGTAAACGAAACCATACATACTATCTATGGGTCTGAAAGATGCGTGATTGGCATTTATGAACCTGTCAGCAATGCTGAACAACTGAAGTGGTTGAAAAATGCAGACAAATCTGAACATCAAATGGTACCACAAAGATCAAGATTAATGCCAAAACCTGCCTCTCTTTAATAATCGGTCACAAAAGCTTGTATGTATCTATCATATCTCAAGTAGGCCACATTGCCATAGCAACCCACCCTGCAAGTCTATTAATGGGATTTTATTTCTTCTCGGTCCTGCTGAGCCTGAATTTCTGCACTTGTTATTCAATTTCAAGTCTTATTGAGCAAAGATTTTCGTAAACACTGTTTAGCATGTATTTCGGGCTAAGAAGAAAAACAAATGTGCAAAATTATACAGATGCTCCTAATTCTGACTCTCACATGGTTCTGATGTCTGTGTTGCATATGGTTTTTATAATTATTTTCAGGGTGTTGTGAGGTCAGAACTGTACAAATGAATGAAACATGAGTATTCTGATATATGCCCCATAACCTAACACAAATAAGTGTGTCGATCCACAAACAGTAAATCTGTACAAAGAAATCAGGCCACAATCTGACCCATAAAATCCAGAGTCAGTGCGCAAAGTAGTCCTTTAAATGTGCTTTTAATAAATACAGGACTTTTACACCAGTGGCTCTACTGAGAATGTGGGA
Organism: Clarias laeviceps; assembly: GCA_030014305.1. Lineage (NCBI taxonomy): Eukaryota > Metazoa > Chordata > Actinopteri > Siluriformes > Clariidae > Clarias > Clarias laeviceps. Next base: position 22,604,900 of record JAQMYJ010000037.1, read on the forward strand.
ACTTGGCTTATTTTGGGGTGGAAATCATAAATCAGTCTATAAATACCCGTCACTGGAGTCGTCACCGGAAAGTTCCGTAATAAATGCTCCAATAAGTAATTTATTACTGCACATATAAATAATAATATGTACTTATTGTTGCAGGGATTCCCTGCTTTGCTTACATGGCATGGCATTAAAGCAATCAATGCTGGTATTTATAACCAAAAATAAATGCAACTGATAACATTTTATTCAAAAGTTATTTTTGCTTATAATTAGTAAAACTAAACAAAAATACACACACCTTATTTTACTAAACTATGGCTGCTGTACACACTCATTAAACACTTTATTAGAAACACATGTAAACCTCATCATTCATGCAATTATCTAATTTAGCCAATCATGTGGCAGCAGTGCTCTACAAAATGTCTCTACAATTTACTCAGAATAGGACGCTTAAAACATCAGGTTCTGCAGACAGAAACACCTTCTTAAGGAAAGAGGACAACAGAGAACACCCTGAGAATGAGCCGACATGAAGGCTGCATGGGACCACTTTGTGCAAATGTGGTGAACAGAAAAGCATTTCAACACGTCAAACCTTACGGTTCCACTTCTATCAGCTAGGAATGGAAAGATGAGGCTGCAGTGGGCACAGGGTCACCCATAAGTCCTTTAAATTAGTAAGTCTATATTTGTATAATAAGGGCATTGGTGGCTCAGTGGTAGGTCCCTCGTCTGCCATGCAGAAGGTCCAGGTTAGTTTCCCAGCCAATGCCCAAACCCCAGCCACTGGAAGCAGTGCCAGTCCCAAGCCCAGATAAAAATGGGAGGATTGTGTCAGGTAGGGCATCCGGCATAAAACCTGTGCCAAGTTGTGGTTCGCTGTGACGACCCCTTGACAGGAGCAGCCGAAAGACCAACAAGAACAAATATATTGATATAACACGTTTCTAGATCTGCAATCACAAAGTGCTTTACAAGATAAAAAATAATAAAAATCAAAGGGACACATTGACACAAAAAGAATAAAAAAGTCAGCGAAACATAAATACTGGGCAGTTGAAGCCTACTCTGATGGATCTTAATCTCATAAAGATAGCAGATTCAAATTTTGGCGAAAAACAGCATAAATCCATGGCCCAAACCCGCCTTATGTCAACAGTCCAGGCTAGTGGAGGTGGTGTAATGACACGGGGAATGGTTTCTTGGCGCACTTTGGGCCTATTAATACGAATCAGTCATCACAGCCTGTTTAAGTAGCCATGCCTTCATGTCTACAATTTACAGTCTTTGCATGGCTAATTTCAGAATGATAACGCATCATGTCACAAAGCAGAAGTTGTCTCAAACTGGTATTATGAACATGACAATGAATTCAGTGTTCTTTTGTGACCTTCCCAGTCACTGGATCTGAATTCAAAAGAAAACTTTTGGGAGATGGTAAAACTTGAGATCCGTAGCAAGAAGGTGCAGCTGAAAAATCAGGAACTTTATAAGGCAATCATGTCAACATTGACCAGAATGTTAAGGAATCCATGAAGAAATTTAACTAGGAGGTCCTACACACTGACTATGATGGTACTCTACATTCTGTTGCACGTTACTGAAAGATGCTGTGTTTCTGGTATACTGTGTAAACCACATATCTGATTATATTGAAAGTAAACTAAAACCTGGACACATACAATATGGCAACCTTTTCTTTAGCTTATGTTATTATTATTATTATTATTTTAACTACAATCGAAACAGTATGGCCACAATGGTCTTAACACTGTTACCACTGTTAAATATTCAGTACTGATTGGTATAATACTGAAGGCAATTTTCTGTAATCGCAATTCATTTTAATTCCACAATAATGGCAACTGCAAGACAAGTCAGTTTTATATTAATGTACTCTCTCATGTATGTTATTGTTTATATAACTAGAACTTGTATGGCAGACATTCCTCAAAAATAGATTAAAAATATGTGTTATTTTTGATATGGTGCCTATTAAAGCTGTTTCTGGAAAACCTTGAGAGCTTTGTGGTTTTTCAGTAACATGAAAAGCAGCCTTTCTTTCCTATTTATTTTTGGTCAGTTAAAAAAGTTATTTTTTTGATGGGTTGTTCAGGGAAACAACTGTTTATAGCTAAAATGTTTAATGATAACAGGAACTAACTTGTTTCAGGAACATTTCGCAATATTAGTAACATGACAGTAGCGTTAAGTCTCTCACACCCAGCATAAACATATGACTACACAGCGGGGAACTTTTAGCTTCAGACTGATTCAACCACAGAACAGCAAACAGCAGTACAGGAGGTCCTTCATAGCCACTGCTATCAGACTGCTATCATCACCCACCCAAACGCATTATAACCCAACATAACACAAATCCGATCACTTGCATGACAATCATATCATTATTCACTATAATAAAACACTCAAAAAAAGAAAACATGGGGCTGCTAATGTGCTTCTTCCCCACCCGATTATTAGATTTTTAATCATAACCAAACTGTTATTCCTTACATATGATAAGTCATTATGTAGTCAAAGCAGTTGTTTAGTAATTGCGTGGAAGCATGACTCTTCAGAGCGTCTACACAAAGCTTACCATGACAGACGAGTTCCTTCGGGAGCCGACTGGCGTGGTGGGGAGTGAGTTCAGTGAAGAGCTAGCATTCAGATCCTCTGAGCTCAGATTATCAGAGCCATCACTCAAACCGCTGCTGATAGAGCTGCTCTCATCCCACCTGCAAAGAGACAGGAAAAAAGAAAGCAAAAAAAAAAGTTAATTAAGAACTTTCAAATAGTCTATGATTTAAAAGTAAGAAATATTGCTTGCTATATCTGGTACATCGATTTCAGAGCCACACAGAGAATCAACATTACTTTGTAAAAAATCTCCAGGGATCGTAAACAATCAAGCATTTTCACTATATGACCAGACTGAAAGACAGTCATGCTGAGCACCCAGCTGCTCCTGAAGTGGCATGTGCAGCAGACAGGATACTAAAGACAGCACACCCTTCCAATTCATTAGCATGGTACATGCAACATGAATAATCACATGTGTAAGTGAGGTTTCATGACATTGAAATTGTTGGAAATCATTGGCTGTGAAAGGCAAGGCTACTCCACTGGCCTGTCTGGGTTTGCAGTCAGTGGGGTGTCCATGTGGTTTGAAAGAGGACAATCTGGCTGTTGCTAATCAGACAGGCAGAATTATTCCACTGCCCTGCATGAGAGTGGCATGATTCACACCGCATAATACCCAAAAGTCACACACACGGACACAGCAGCAACACAATGCACATCAATATTGGTCTATGTGTAATAATAATAATAATAACAATAATAATAATAAAGAAACCTGTAACGTACAGTATAAACAAACAGTCCACACAATATATAATAAGCTATTTTGTCTTCACTATCCAGCCCTACACATGACTAAGCATTCACATTGCGATTCTTTTTTATGTGTATTTAGAGCAGTATAATGCATAAAAAATCTTAATTTTTATTTTGGTGATAAACTATAAATACACAAAAAACAAATATAATTTATGTACATTTACATTCTTTACATTAGATTTTTTTTATAGAATCAGACATTATTCTGCTATGGAGATGTCCTTATTTTATGTCCTGGTATTAACCAATGTAAATTCCAATGTGATCAGCGTTAGGACACAACCGAAGAAAAGGTTTTTAAGAAAACATTTATGTGACAGCTCCCTCTGCTTGGAAACTTAAGGTTGAGTTTGCCAATAATCCCTCTGTCAGAGCCACCTGACTGACTCCATTTAATAATCTAATGACATGCTATTTCAATGTTAGCAGCTAGTTAGGTCAGTTGCCAATGTCCATGCAGAGAACAAGAGTATATGAGTAACTTATGTATATATACCAAGGTGGGTATGTCCACCATCATGAAACTGGCATCCAGGGATAAATTTTATGAGGTGTTCCATGCAGATTTTCTACTGACATCCCACAAGGCTCAGTGCTGGGTCCTCTTTCGTTCCTTTATATCCACCCTCTCAGAAAGATAATAATGCATATAGCTTTATATCATTACTATGCAGATCACTTCATGCTTCCTCCTTCGGACCAGCTTCATGTTTTTGCACAGATCTCAGCATCTTGTTATGAATTGCAGGTCATCAGCTAAACCTAAATCCTAGCCCAAAATTACTATCTTGATATTTCCAGAGTCTGAGATCTCACCCTTCTGATGCTTCTGGATAACTAAGTACTGTACACCTTTCTCAGCCTTCCCAAGGCTTTCCAAAAAGAGTGGAGCTTTATTATAACGTTATAGGAAACTAAATGTCCAATGGGGTCCAAACAACACCTAAGGATGTGCTGGTGTCTACAAACGTTTCAACATAAAAGTTATTTAATAAAATTCTTAACAGTATGTTCTCTTTTGCTTTTTGCAATTCATACATTATTGTTATTTTATAAGAGTCACTTTAACTGCTCAATATTTCAGTGTAATTAAGCTATATTTGGCCCATACATTAAAATGCACTACAAAAAGAATAAACAGTTTTCTTGAACTCAATAAAAAACATTGAATCCACAACATCTTAACTTTGAAGATTCATAGGGTGGATTAATATGTCATCGGGTTATGCCTTTCGTGAAACAACCCTCAATGTGAACTGTTTCATCTACATGTTCATGAAATATTTAGAAGTATTCTGCATTCTAGCATACTCCTTTTTTTTTGTTCATTACATTTTTCATTCATTACCTTAAATGTCTCTCATTTGTATTTGACATTTTCATTCAGCAATCAGCATTTCATGGACATTGAAAGGCCCCCCTGCAGAGCCTAAATTGCTCAGCGGTTACAAGCTAAGCACGGTCTTCACCAATGGAAAAAGGGAATTAGATGTGCTAAAGTGCTGGGGGAGGACAAAAACATCCTGGTGAATCTTGGAAGGCAGCATTACGAAGCCGGCAGTTAGTGTTAATCACAGGTTGTGAGTGCTGGGGAGAGAATGGGCATGCTTAGACAGCTCTGTAGCTGTGTGGCTCTCCAAAAGCCACAGCACAAGAACAACCAACAATTCTTATTCGCTTTCCACAGAGGTTTCCATTTGCACGCTCTGAAAATGCAAGAGTGGCACTTTGGAGACATGCACACTATAAGACTGTGCGTCAGCAACATTCACTATACATTTGCAGAAAAAAGATAGGGGTCATATCAAAGGCAAAGACACAAATATATTTACTAACCTGTCTAAAACAATTGTCTATGAAACATGTTTGCTTTGCTTCTTTTGAAATTAATTTTACCTTTTACATGAGCATTCAAGTCAAACCAATTTATGGTTACCGAACACTTCAAGCACAGTATAGTGATGAGACTCTCCAATAAAACATTTGAATTGTGGCAACGTCTTAAAGAAGTCTGTACGTCAATGAACGAAGATCTCAGGTGTGGTGGCTCAGAGCCCACTCCACTCATTCTAAGAAACACTGAAGTACTGATAAAACCCTCGCAACCCCTGTGCTTAATATGGGCCTTTATGATCCTATGGAATTATACACAGTATAGGTAAAGAAAAACCTTAAGTATACTCATAGGGATAGAATATAAAGTACACAAGTGCCAGGATAACCACTGTTTTCTCAAAGCTCTGTGACAATCCTATAAATCTCACTTGCACAGCTGTGAAAACCAGTGCCAGATTTCCAGTGGTTGCCACAAGACCACTAGAGCATCACATATAGGTTTTGAAGGGAATCAGATGAGAAAGAAAACGACAAGGTAATCTAAGGTTGCTTTAAGTAGGAAGAGGATCGCCTTTCCTGGTTTATTTCACCCAAGCTTTGGCATATAAGAATTTTTTTGTTATGTTTGTTATAAGACAATACTAACACTGCAAGGTCCAAGTTAACAGACAAAAAAAGCGGCAAGAATGAATCAGATTTCTCTATAAAACTGGGGCTTTTTTTAATGCAGAAAGCATAAAATACTCAGCTTAGTTGGTCTACAAAGTCAAACTCCTACAGAAAAATGCTTGATGGACAGTTTATGAGGATGGCTGGGGATGTTTAACATGCTTTTGAGGTGTGTGGGGTAGTAATTCAGATTTTTCGCTTTCAGCTTGTCAAGATATATGGCTATAAGATGGAGCAAAGATAGACAGAAAAGGAAAGTTAGTTGGTCAGCAGTAACTGACCCCAGACTTGAAAAAAGGGGTGAAAATCTAGTCCTTGTTTTCACTGGACTGGATCCAAGTGGGCTTTTTGAGTTATATCCTTGTTCTGTGACTTAAGAAAATGAGAAATAACTGAGCGGGGTGGCTGTTTGGGTTTGAAATATTGGCCAGAGGATGGGGGTAATTATTATAGTGTGTTGTACTCCTCCCAAATTCAATCTCCATGCCAAAAGCACCAGGAGCTTTGGGACAACTCCCACCTTTTATCCTTCAAGCCAAGTGTGAGTCAGTTTACACGCTCCTTTGACAAACATGCTGCTCTAAACTTCTTTTAAAAAATCCCATTCCTAAAAGTTTAGAACTTCACTAATTAGGAGTGTGCATCCAACTCTGGCCTTCATCTGACCTAGGAGATTTTAAACACAAACGTGTCTAGCCAGTGTATTCCTCTCTGGTTTCCCTCAAACTAATCAAAACTGCTGCAATTCCCTCTTTGAAGTAAGCTGTAAAATATCTTGCTAAGTCTATCCAACATGTTCTTGAACATCAATGATTAGTGTAGTAATGTAGTGGACGTTTATGAGAACTCTTTGGGATGACGAGGAGGTTAACAAAGAGACACTTTAAATTACAGGGTGTCAACAACATTATTGAAACGGTAGCAAATAAATCTCAATTATCAACAAAACATAACCACAGGGAGCAACTGATTTTATAAAGAGCCTATTTGTGTTTACAAACCCTTAAACCACAGTGCTACTTAATTCTCAAATCTGTATAACAGAAGCTGTGACTGAGAAGCCAGTTGTAATTTGAAACACGTTTATTTTAACGTGCTTATTCTAATTCATTATCATTTCTCCAGTAACAGTTTGCTCACACTGGCTCATTAGTGGACTTGCCACATAATCAGAGTATAATAGCAAATGAATTAAGGAAATGAGCTGTTATTATAACAAAGAAAAGTGTGTAACGATTGAAACGGTTAGCAGGTGTTTATCTAACATTTACGGAAGGAGTCAGGAGTGTTTGCTTTGTAACGCCAGGCATGTTTTCTGCTATGAGAAAAGCATCATAACACAGGATTTTCAGGTTGCTTTCCTGATTCTCTGTAATATAACTGGAAACTGTCTTCTTTGTCTTATTAACTTAAAACAAACATAAAAAGAAAGAGACTGGTAAGGAAACAACGGCTTTAACAAGTGATAACAGGAACTTACTTGTCTCTTGGCCGTTCTCCAACAATATAACAACATAACTACAGATTGTTAAAGTTCTTAACAGGTCATCCATTAATGTGTTTAAAATCTTAATCATTAGCAAACTGCCGTCGTATAAGAGGAGTAAAACACTTTGATGCATTTTATAACAGGAAAATAATGGTGAATTATTATTTTGCCTTAAACCACAAATTAACCACAAAGCCTCAAATTATTTTCCTTTAACTGTATATCCTGCTATGTTTCTCTCTTCATGTATGTTACCACACTGAACAGAAAAGGTTATACCTTAAAGTTAAAATACAGTACACTAGGACAGGCAATATATCAAATTTTACAGCATCAAAACTTAAACCCAAAATGTACGTTGAGGCCAAAATGACATCATTACACAGACACGCAAGAAAATACACCTTAAAAATAAAAAGACTATAGTTTTATAATAAATTTTTTTTTATGAACATTTAGCTATTAATACTTTTTTCGCTTTCCTTAGGTGGCTTTAGGAGCAACAGCGTGCCTAGATATAGAATGACAGGGCAGCTTTCAACAGATCTAACAGCTTGAAGACATCTTTAAGAAGGACCAGGCAGAACAAATTTTTACTCCGTTTATGTTTTCGCCTTTTCTTTAAACTGATCTATAACTCTGTTAGGGGCTTAGGCGGGTGGTGCTCTGGGTTGCTGATCAAATAGTCAGGGAGTTCACCGCCAGGTTGCCACTGTTGGGCCCTTAAGCAAGGCTCCTAACCCTATGCCCATACAAAAGCATTTTGTTAGCAGTCCCGAAGCCAGGATGAGAAAGTGGTTTGGGTGCTGAGCTAGCATCCTGGCAACATAAAAACTATTATCGCTATAGAAACGAGAGAACCTGTCACCTGAACAGCTCCTGAACATCACCTGAACCTGAACAGAGGGGCTCAAAAAACATGCATACACACTTCAACATGGTGTGTGTGTGTGTGCCCGTGTGTATACACATTTTTTCCTTTCTACCCAACAGTAAAAAGGGGTATTTAAAGATTCCTAGCTATTTGTCTCTGGCACAAACCCTCTAGATATGCTTAAAGATATATTGGTACATTCAAATCTAAAAAATATAAGAAGACAAACAGTAAGAAGAATCATGGTAACACATTTTGGTGCATCCTTTTTCCTGTTAAAATATTATTCATGTTGATTTACCTTATGTATGTCTATCTATTCTCAATGGTCACACAGAGGCTCAAATGCTCTTGTCACTAGAAATTGTATTGTACTGATGTATTACTAACGGTTTTAACATAACAAATGATTACAGGAGCTAAACTAAGAATAAGAATATTGTTGTTGTTTTTTCAGTTTCAGGTATAGAAGTAGAAGTGTGCAGGAAGGAGAAGTGAAACTCGCCTGCGCCGCCGCACACTATCTCTAACTTCATGCAAACAGTGTGTGACCGTTGTGATTATCATAACGTCTTAAAAACAAGCTTTAAACACATAAAAAACGGATGAATTCCAAACTCCGGGCAGCAAACCCCCGAGATTAACAAAACAGCAAAAAAAATGCATCCACTGTCCTAAATCTAGTTATACTTACATAATAATAATTTAATTTAACAATAGATAAGTAGGGGAAAAAAGAACGCAGCGGTACTGTGCCGTACATCTAAACCTGTGCAGTTAAAGCAGGCGAGGGTGTACAAATTACCCTCGCTTTAAGACTGTACGCTGCGTTTTTGAGAGAAAAAAATGAATGAAAAGAAGCGTTTAACTCACATGAAATGTAACGCGCCCCTGTTCACGCGCGGCCTCAAGTGACGGGCGTCAGCGCGTGCGCTCATCTTTACAGATTTAAATAATCCGACGGTTGGAGTTGAATTCAAATCGCTTCCATTCAAACGGGTCTCAGTCAGAGAGTAATGTATCCGCTCTCTGTTACACTCTCTCTCTCTCTCTCTCCCCGGAGTGTGTGTGTGTGTGTGTGTACGGGCGACACCCCCAGACATGTCCACCACGTCGGTCTCCACCTCTCTTTCTCTTCTAATTGTACCCAGATGTATCACACCGCTTAGCCAACAAGTCTCAAGTCTCCAACCCCAAAGTGATCAATACGTTAACACGCTGTCTCTGAGTTCAAATCCATTGTCCTATCATTCAAGCTCCGGGGCGTGTGGAGTGTTTTCCTGCATGGCCCACTTGAACGATATGGTTAATAATTTTTTATCTTAAAAAAAATATCATGAAACAAGTTCATACCTGCATCTACACTCTAACTAAATTGATGTGGGAATTGTTTATTATAACGCTGACTAGGCATTTTTTTTTTCAAGCGTGTTCCTACTGAAACACAAAAGGGCTTCCTCATGCCAAGCTGGACAGATGGGAAGTTTATTTAACAGGGAACCCATAGTCCTGAGATAGCATGTAATACACACAAACCAGTACAACCGGTCCCATCTGCGCCAGTCAGCTTTATTCGCAACAAGCTATGTTTGTGGACTGAAACACAGTGCCCCTTTGTAATTGCACTAGTGAGATTTTTTTGGAATGAGGAACTTGAAGGAGCAAAACAAACACTTCCCTTTTGCTCTCCCATATCAACGAAACACTCACTCTTTTAACAATACTAGCTGTACAGAGATCATGGGAGGTCTTTAATCCTGGTCATCACATTAAATGTTTAGACTAGGCCAGAAAGAGTGAGACGTAATGCTTTTTCCAGACGACAGCTCACACTAGACTTGGTCGAACGCAACGAGGCTTTCCACACATTCATCACTGTGCATCTTTGTAGGGGAGAGTTTCCTCCCTGTCCGTGAGATCTCAACAGGAGACCTGGAAGAGGTTTTTAGTCTGAATACGGACCCAGTGATTTCCACATGAAAGAGACAGACGAAGAGGGGAATGTAGATGAATGTTTGAAGTGGAAAGTATGTGAAATGTTAGCCACAATGTTCCTCGATCGTATGGACAGGTTTAGGAGTTCGGTCCGCCTATGATGTGCACTTTGGACTCATAGTTACTTAAAGCAGAGCTTCAGACTGTTTCGCTCTCCCCCTTCCTTCTTTCTGGTGTGTTGGTGGCTTTCCAATGACCATGTCTGACACACAAATACACATTCTGTGTGTGGGCCAGATGATTCACACCCTGGATGTATGCATCTCAATAGGGACAATAAGCACATGTTTGGAGTAGTATGAGGCCTGCCTCTAGAATGCATAGCCTCTAGTCACCAAGGTCATTGTGTCTGTAGACAGAAAGCACCATAAAAGTTTTATCACTTGCCTTTATGTAAATGTACCCTAAAAATAAGGATAAATACAGGTGTTTATCTTGGTTAGCATTCCAAGTGGTGCTAGAAATCTTCAAATGATGACTCAGCATTTTTGCTCATATGAGAACACAACAACGAGCCCCTCTAAAAGGGCCCACAAGTGAACCTTGCACAGACCACCTCTACATATGGTCCCAGTACGGTTCGTTTGTGGTTTATTTTGTGGCTTCCTTGATTCGCGTCTTGTGTAAACAAAGTGGTCCCTGTATGCTACATGTTTTATGATGAAAAGAAATTGAGGCTTGCTGTTTACACTAGGCTGCAGTTTGATTTCACCTCATAATAGAAAAAAAAATATGAAATAAAATTATTTAATGAATTTGAATCAGGATTGTTCTTTTGGACCCATCACCAAGGAAAGCAGTGTTAAGTGGCAACATGAATAGAGGCAATAGAGTCATTATGTCATTAGCAACTGCCATATTGAGCTTTAGTTATTAGGCAATAATAATAATACTAATACTACTACTACTAATAATAATGTCAGCAATTGGATAATAATAATGTCAGCAACTGGATAATAACATAATACTGTTGTAACTTATGTAGAGTATGCATTGATTTTGTCTATTCCAAATGCTTTCCTAACAGTCAGAAACACACTAGGCATTGTGCTATTTTTGATAGTTCTTAAAAAAAAAGAATTCTCCTCATTGCTTTCTTTTTTAGGCACTTCCAGTATTTCATCCAAATTCTATTCATTCACACATCTCTCTCTATTTTTAGCATTATGACCAATATCCAATTTGACTGATATTATCCTATGTTCACTGTTACACAATTGGGTTCTGAGCTCTAAAGAAGTCATGGTGTAAGCAACAAATGGTCTAAAAATGCGAACTGCTTCTCTTTTCGAGTCACTTGTACTGTGAACAATACCAGCACAGGTAATTTTTATCTAGTTTCTTTCGGGTCCACTTAGGACATGATGGTTCATTTAAAAAGAACTATATGTGAAAACACGCTAAAACTGCCAGCTGTATTTACAGTACGTCTATAGGTCATCAATACAAATCCATAAGATTAAAGAAAAACAAAAACAACATGCATGAATGCACAGATGTAATCTGAGCTGTTTGTCAGTGTTATTGGTGTTCAGATAAACACAGGCACATCTGCCTATTACAACACTCCTTAAAGTCAGGCAGAGCAGCTTAACCAGGGGCACTGACCCAGAAATGTCTAAGACAAGCTTTCTAAACTGTTCTTATTAGAAGCCGGATGGAGAAACGTATACAGTATATATTATGTCACGTGCCATGTGTGACATAATAAAAATAATTAAATAACAGGACTATGTAAATGTAACAGGACTGTACTGCTGTAAATATAATTCTAGAACTGTGTGACAGACACAGGGACAGCAACCAGGTTACCATGCAAAATTTTCAAGCACCATTTACTGTATGCTTGAATGAAGACATTCAAGTTAATAAAGATTTTACAGATGTCACATGCTAAATATAGCCCATTCTTTCTTTACGGTCCATGATTAGGGTAATTAAACAGTCATTTTCCTCTGCAATCAGAAATAATTATTCAGCTAGCATGATTAAAAACTCTGGCATTAACATTAAATCTTTAGTCACTTTAGTGCTTGCATAAACCTAAAAGCATGGTTAAAAATAAACTGGATTAGAATCTTATTATCAAGGAAAGGGAAGAGAGATTGGGATCCGATCAGCTTTCAGATCCTGTTTAACGTGATAGCGACACCCAGTGTTCAAATAAGGAACTTTTCCCTTTTTCAGGGAGGAAAAAATCTGTTATTATTATTACTATTAGCTTACTAACGTTTTTGACATAATGCCTCTATTGCCTCTAGCCATGTTGCCTCCCACCTATCATTGCATTACATGTAACTTTGCAAGTTAAAGTGCCGCCATTTCTATTCACTCTATATTTTTCGTATTTGTGAGGTGAAAGAAAAAGCAGTGCTATCATCATCATCATCATCATCCTTCTTAACCTTTAGTTTGTGCATTTGACAATGTGATTATTCGGTAGAGAATGGCTAATAGTTTTTTATCTTTCTTATTATTAACCTCAGCATCATCATCATCATCATCAAAATTATAATTACAGAACAGATGCATTTGCTTTATTAAGGTGTGGTTTTATGCAATTACTGTAGGGTAGATTATCTCCACCAACACTGTTCATTTTATTGTGCATTATCAGGTTTACTTCATGTAGCAGCTACTAAATCCTCTTATCAGATGTACTTACTGCGCCCACTATTCAGCTGTTACTGAGAAACATGGCTGCCACGCACCATATGCTTCTAACAGTTTTGTTCCTTAAGTCACAGAAATGCAAAATGCAGAAGACTACAGAAAATTACACAGCATGACAATTCTATGGTTATAAAAGTGGCTAACATTAGATAAAAGTAATTTGCTGTATCTATTTTTTTAGTCTAGAAAAAAATAATAACTGGAATGTCCACTGTCTATATGATAAACGGAGCCAATTATTTGTCCTTAACAGCCTTGCAACCATGGTGACAACTTCAAAGAAATATTTCATCAATGCCACAATTGTTATTCACTTCCTTATCATCACACCTCTGTCTACATATTTTTAAAGCTACATTAAGTACGATTTTGGAATTTTGCCCTCACAGGTAGAAAATGCTGTTGTAAGCGATTTGCGGAAGAACAATTCATAGTACATTAATCTCATAGTTCTGTCAATACACACTCAGGGAGAATCATGGCTATGCCCCAAACTGCATAGTGTCCTCTAAATAGTAAGACTAAATCGTAAGTACACCGAAGGGACTCTGACAGTACTGAACTGCTCAGTACAGTACAGTAATTTGCAGTTTAGGACTCAGGCCCAAGCATTTGTGATTATGGTGATACATAGCTCTGGAAAAACAAGCGACTACTGCAAAGTGATTAGGTTCTCTGGTTTTGTGTTTTGGTAAAGTATTTATCCTAAATAAAATTTTAAAAAGTATTATTTGGTGCTTTTATTTAAAGAAAATTACCGCACATCAAAATGATAAAAAAAAAGATGCAGTGTTTGCAGATCTTGAATAATGTAAAGAAAACAAGTTAATATATATTTTTTAAAACAATATGCTACAAAAAATTTTTAACTGAAGAAAGTTAAAAAATCAGTAAATCAAAATGCTTAGTCGCATTTGCAATCACACCTGTAATATGTCTTGGCATGCTCTCCACGCTTTCACTTTGCCACTATTTGTGGGAGAATTCAAACAGCTCAGCTGGTTTTATGGCATGACAGTGGATGGTCACGGTCATGCCATAAAACCAGCGGAGCTGGTTGTATTCTACCACAAATAGTCACCTTGGTCACATTCCAAAGGTTTTCAGTGGGGGTCAGATCTGGAGTTTGAGCTCGACATGACAGTGTCGGTCCTCCTTTCACACCTGAATTGAACTGGTCTTGTGGCATGGAGCAAAGTGAAAAAACTATTCTCAGAGTTGAGGAACATAAACCAAGCAGAAGGAAGCAAATGTTCATCCACGATAACCTTGTGCATGATTTGATTTATGCATCCTTCACACAAACAAAACTGCCCAACTCCAGCCTTGCTGAAGCACCTCAAAATCATCACAGATCCTCCTTCGCATTTCACACCTGGTGTGAGCCCACCTCTCCATCTAACCAAAATATGACCAGGTTTTGGCCAAAGTCATCAGAGAAGATAATCTTATTCCAGTTCTCTAATTTTATTTTTTTTGCCAACCTCAGCCTACTTTTCTCATTGCATGACTTCAGTCCCACCTCTAGGAACATGTTTCAAACCCACCTTGCCATGCAATTCACTTCAGTTTGCGACTGTGTTTGAAGGTCACTTGGTCAACTGAAGATGTCATGCTGCAGGTGTTGAGTGACATTCGAATGGGTTTTTGATCATCCCCATCAGTAGAGACTCACTTCTGGTGATCACTGTATTTATGTGCCAGTAAAGCTAGGATTGAACCCTTCTTTTCATCACTCAGAATTTTTCCTTTCAAATCCTGTTGATCAGCCCATTAGAACCACATAAAGCAGAATGATGTGTGCTTGTGTTGGAATTCAACAAACACTGGAATGAGATGGTTGCCAGACTTGTAGAGATGCTGATTTGAAAAGGACATGCAGTCATCTCTTATTTTTCCAGAGATGCGTGCTTCTGTTTCCTCAGTATTATATGAGTTTAACTTTAACATTATGGAACACATCAATGTATACATTAGCCTGAGTATACAAGTATTCTTGCCGGTACTATGTAGCCAAAATGCGAGGAGAATAAACCACTGAGCTGGTAGATGGTCCTGTAAAACTTGTAGGTTTTCTCTCTATGTCTCTGCTTATTCTGCCTCAGAATAGCCTCAGCTAACTAACTGTTCTGGGGTTGAATCTCAAATAGTGTAAAATGGAATGTTGGTGCACTATGTAGGGTTTGGAATCCTTTGTTCCACACATCAACAGTGTTGGGTGTAATGCGTTACAAAGTAATGCATTAGTACTTGGATAAATTTTTTGATATCTAACGTTTTTGGTCCGCCATTTAAGTACTCAGTTATTTAGTTACTTTTTAAAAAATGTAATCCGTTATTCAGACAATTTATGTAATCCGTGAGCCAGACAGCAGTCGTTTCCAATCAGTTAGTGTGTGTTTGAGAAAGTCGGCCTACAAGCCCCGCCCCCAATAAACCGACCCGCCAAGTTTATTCCTGCTGTTATACCCCTATCTCACCTATGCGGTTTGACTGTGCGAGGACCGACGCACGGAAAGATGTAAACCTAATCACAGCGTGATGATGGTACAATAATTATAAAGGTCTTGACTAAAACAACATGCATGAGGAATCACAAAGGAGTTTTCATTTTCTGCAATGGAAAAGTACTCTAACTAGTTACTTTTATCAGAAAGTAGCGCTGTAATGTAACTGATTACTTTTTAAAGGCAGTAATTTTGTAATGTTATTAGTTACTTTAAAAAGTAACGTCCCCCAAAACTGCACACCAATCAGTGCACGTGTTCACAGATTAGAGAGGGATTTGGGATTTTATAAGTCTTTTATAAGACTCTTTTTAGCTTGGGAGCTCGTGTTAGCCATGAACAAAGCAGTGAGGTGAGTCATGAACCTGTCAGCATGCTGGCGGATACTTATGCTCATGTTAACTATCAGTAATGAAAGATCAAAGCGCAACATGGTCAGTTCAGCAGCTATACAGGATAAGTATAAGGAGACAAAGTGTTGTTTAGGATGACATAATGTTAGCAGATTTGTTTTCTTGCTGAAAGTGCTTCCATGACTGGTTTTGAATGTGGGTTTTGGCAGGCAGCTGCTCTCCCCTCTTTCCTGAACTACGTATATTTAGTAGTATACAGTACCAGATTGTACCGGCTTACTTCCCCTCATGGTTCCACCTAATATACCTCAGTTTGCAAAACAGAATACAGAACAACATCATCTGCTGACCACTATGCGTACGCTAGCTGAACAACTTGGGTAATAATATAAATTCCACAATGAGCACAAATCAGTAAGGAGTTCAACAAGAAAAATATTACTCATAAATCTGTTTTCTTACTACTGTATTATATTGACTTGTGACTGGTTTGTGTTAACTTGTTTTATGCCCTGATTGGTTCATTTGTGTGCCTACAACCACACCGTAGATGATGTCAATGTAGCTAAGCTGTTGAATGATGTAATAAAGTTTCCCGTCAACAGCAACCCAACACCACTAACACTGCACTGTCTATGACTTACAGGGCTACAGCAGTATCAACACACATCAACAATGTAGTTAGTACAACACATCCATGAGATCACATTTCAACTGTTACTACTATTCAAAGGAAGAGTGTTTTGCTTCTTACATGGTGTAAGAGTGAAAATAACCATATTATTTAATCACACAGTGGGTCAGATGATTTCGGTCGAATTAAAACCACACATGACTTCAAAGAAGTGCACACTGCACAACACAGCCTCACATCAAACCTTATTACTTATTGTTGAACAAGAAAAACATTTTCAGGGTATGCTCTTTCATTACAAGCTAAATGATGCTTTTATAACTTTATGTGTCCAAATTGTGACGCTAAATCTTTATTAACGACCCTGTGTTCAGGATCATGAGGTAATATTTTGCTTTGGGGTGTGTCTCCTATCTGCTTTTTACTGTAAGCACTCTCTGTAAGGCAACAAAGCCAGACCAGTGTCGTTTTAGGTAAAACAGTGGTTCTGGCGCTAGTTACACACGCACACACACACACACACACACACACACACACACACACACACGACTCAAATTAGAGCCTTTATAGCCTAAACACATAGCAGGCCTAAATAGTTGCCATACTATACTTTGACTTTGACTTAAACACCTATGTTTTGAAATAAATTCTTCTGAACCATAGATTCATTCTAAGGGGAGCAGAATCAGTGTTCCTTTAAAAACGAAGTGGCAGAAGGCCAGGGAAATGATAGACCTTAGGCGGCAAGAGTGCAGCACTCATGCTGATGATGCTCTCTGTCAGTACGCTTCACTGATGTTCTGCGTTTAGTCTTTGCTTCTCTCTTTAATCACTAGGCTGGAAAATCGCTGCAAGAGGATTTCATCAGACAAAGTCAGTTTTTTGGAGAAAACATAACAGCCTTCTGTACTTTGTCACATACAAAATAGACAAAGTACAAGGGAAGGAGGGAAAAGACAAAAGATAACTGTGTGAGAATAACTCAGAACAATTGTTAACTTTATGATGATTATTTTCGCTTTCTCCATAGACAGATAATTTCCTTTAAATCACTGTCTATGGGCAAAATAAATCGAATGTGGCACCACAATAATCTTTGATGATTGTGCAGAAAGACTCCGTCAAGTCATGTTCCAGCTTGACCTTGCTGACATGCATGACCTACACTCTACGAACTTTCCCAGACAAGCCCCAACATGCAACAGTGCGTATTGGGTGTTAGTGACATAAACATAGTGACAGTGTGTATTGGCTGTTAGTGAAATGAAAGCGGCCCTAGGATCGCTTTCATCCCCTACACCTTAACAACACAGGTTTACTATTCAGTTTATAATTTGCCATTTATAATCTTAAAATATTGCACTTTCACATTGATCCTTAATAATTCCACATGGCTGTGTCTTTCTGATGGCTTTGGAGAGCACATATCATCCTGCCAGGACAGGAGACTGAGAGAGATGAGCAAATGGAAAACGACACGTTTGGCCAAGCCGAACAAGAGCGGTGTAATGTAACATATCGAGTCACTTTATTGCACTGTACATGAATATTCCATTATTTCTGTCTATATTAGGATTCCAGTCACATCCACGCATTAACACACTGACACACCCACACTGCTTTTCATCGGGTCACACTGAAGATGGAGGGTTACTATGGTTGCTATGGCAACATGTCCTGATCCATGTGCCGCATGCTCTGAGGCACGCTGCTGCAGCACAGCGAGAGAAGAAGAGACAGGAAAAGAGACAGCGAGCAAAAAAAGAAAGGGAGAAAGGCAGAGAGACTGGGTGGATCATCTTCTGCAACCCGTAGTCATTTCTTTCACACTGTCCATCCCCACCCTTCAGATTATGCAGCAATCTATTAGCAGTTTACATGTGACTATAATCAAAGATTCACCGATATCATACAGATTGATATTTTAAAATATGTCAATTCTATATTAATCTGAATTTAAGATCATTTATTTGATTTAGCTCTGAGCTACTGCTCAAAGCATGCGTGTTAAACACTGTGCCGTGATAAGAAAAGAGGATCCTGCGTGGGCTGTTATCGTCACATGCTTTGTCTTAAGCATTAGCTCACTCCATCCATTAAATGCTAAAAAAACACCAAACAGAGCACTCTTTTTTCCACTGCAGGTGAAGGACGGATAGCTGGCGGATATGACCAGGCCAGATGCCTAAGATCTGCTGTCTTTTGTGTCCAATTTCATTAAGCACAACTGACAGCGCACAATATTAGTATGTCCAAAGACAGGGTGTGTGTAAAAGAAACAATGTAAAATGAGTGAACAGAACGATTGGCAAATCTTGTCTGCAGAGGGCTGGTGTTGCTGCAGGTTTTTATTCCAGACAAATAGGAAACACACTGCAGCTGTTTGAATGCTAAGAATCGATGAAAAATACTTGAAAGACTTGAGTCCACAATGGCCATTTATAATAGCCATGATCTAAAATCAGCACAAAGAACTACACCAGGACAGTGGTGAATTTGATCTGACTTCAAATTTCTTATCTCATTCACTTGTGTCAGTCATGCTAACAGACTGTTATTTAAAAAAAGTGCTTATCCAGTGATCGAAGTCAAGTATCATATTGTTGATTAATTATCACCATGAACAGAAACACATACAGAAAAGGGCGTTCATTATTTCAGGCGGAACAGCTGGGGCCAAACAGGGGTGTTCCTGGTTATGCACTATTAATTACCTACTAAAAGTGCACCAAGAAAGGACAACCAGTGAACCTGCGATGGGGTCATGGGCACACAAGGCTTATTGATACACATGGGGAGCGAAGGCTGGCGTGTCTGGTCCAATGCTACAAAAGAGCTACTGTAGCACAAATTGCTGAAAAAAGTTAATGATGGCTATAATAGAAAGGTGCCAGAACCTTCAGACAGCATGGGGCTGTATAGATGCAGACCGGTCAGTATACTTGCTGACCCCTGTCCATTCCAAAAGCACCTACCATGAGCATGTGAGACTCAGAACTAAACCATGGGGAAATGGAAGACCGTAGCCTGGTCTGGTAAATCACATTTAATTTTAAATCATCATCCTTTTTTTCTTAAGCTTTGTTCTTTTTATTCTCGGGGTTGCCACATTGCATCATTTGATCCATTTGATCTCGATGCCCTTCCAGTCCTCGTGTTTTTTTTTTAAACTGGCCTTGGGTCTGGCACTGCATGCACTGCGTTGTTTGGGGAGTAGGTTTA
This sequence comes from Clarias laeviceps, assembly GCA_030014305.1. Lineage (NCBI taxonomy): Eukaryota > Metazoa > Chordata > Actinopteri > Siluriformes > Clariidae > Clarias > Clarias laeviceps. The sequence goes on from JAQMYJ010000037.1 coordinate 22,624,548, forward strand.
CAGGTTAATGATCTTGCCAAAGGACCCAACAGTGGTGACTCAGTGGTGGTGGGATTTGAACCCCCGACCCTCTCAATAGCAACCTAGAGCCTCGCTTGAGTGACCACTGCCTTTAAATCATGACATTTTATGCCAATAATATTTTTTCAGCAGGATAGTGCACCCTGCACCACTTCAGTAAACAGTCGAAGTACTTTCCACTCAAAGTAAACAGAAGCAGTTCAAGGAAAATGACAAAGAATTTGAGGTGTTAATTTGGCTTTCAAGTTTCAATCACAATCTGATTGAGCATCTGTGGCATGTGATGGACGAACAAGTCTGACCCATGGAGGCCCCACCTCACCAATACAGGACTGATGATTTGAAATGATTTGGTAAATAGATTGTGTTAGGAGAAAAATTTCATGATCATTGGGATGTAATGCCCTTTTTTATTGAATGTGGATTGAAAACATAGTTGCATTTAGACGTGTGTAACCACTGGCTGAAGATCTTTTCCTAGAGAAGTTTGATTTAAATCAGTTTTAAACACAGCTGAAAGCATATACACCTGCACGTTTATGTGGAAAATTCCTTTCTAAATAGAACCCTAATACTCAGGTTGCATAAAATGACCAGTTATAAATGATTTGCAAAAATAAAGCAAACATTTAACAAAAATGTTGTGTAGTTGTGCATACAAACATCTACATCTTTTCTTGACCAAGCACAGAAATCAATAGTCATTATTTATCTGTCCTCTGGCTTATTTTTCCCATCCATTTTTTTTATTGATCCTAAAGTACTATTGCGAAGGTCAAAACATGAGAAAACTGTCAAATGCACATCTCACTGTGTATTAGGCTGCAATGGGACCAGAATTCAGTTAAGTTTCACACTCACATATAGTTCATCTTTTGGGTCCCTGTTGTGTCATTGCTGCCTATTTTACAGCCTTGAAATAAAGTATAACAGAAATGATGAAACCACAGAAATAACATTTCAATTAGATTCAGCTTTTTAAAGAACTTGCTCTTGTTACTCAAGGTTGAAGGATGTTTTGAATACAGCTGAGAAATGAAGTCTACATTTCAAGAGGTTTTGAGGATGACAATTAGGAGAGGCCTTCAATTCTTTTGGGAAAGTAAGAACATCAGTGTTTATAAAGACCCTATATTAACACAAGAGTCTTATTTCTAGTTTGATTTAGTGTGTTTTATTAAGTACACCTGGACATGGGTCATGACAGATATTTTTGCAGACCAAGAAAAGAAAATATGTACATGTATAAATGGAATGGGTAGTTATGTACTGTATGTAGTAATTAAGAGTAGAGAAATGCACAATTGAATAATTGTCAAAGGCGGTCTATAGGCTGCACTGATTCACACCTGAGGCCAATTTATAAGCAATCCAGCTATTGGTTTGTGTTTTGAGACGTGGAAGAAAGCTAGAGAATCTGAAGTAAACCCATATGCAGACATGGAAAGGACATGCAAAACTCAACACAAACAGTAACCTGAGCTCAGGAACAACCAGGGAGCCTGAAATTGTCAGGCAACAATGCTACCTGCTGTGCCACTATTAGGGGTAATATGCAGTATTTTTAAAGCCCTTTAAAGCATATTTTAAAATATGCATTGAATTTCAGCTTATGTTACTGAAAATCAATAAGCGGTGTGGTTCAGTTTAGTCATATTAGTATTTACATTAATCATTAGACAGAACAGCAAAACAGATGTGGCAGTGGCTGCAAAAAATGAGAGGAAAGACATTTAAGAGGGTGATATTGGGTTTCTAAATTATTACACTATTTAGGTATAGAATAGTAAAAGTCAAATAGTACTAAGAGTGAGTAAAAGAGTAAAAAATTAACCTATTGTGAGATAAGCACAGGACAATCTTTATGAATACAGCAGCAGTTCTTAGTATGCAGGTGAGAACTGCTGAATCAAGGGTGACCCTCGGCCATAAAATTTTGTGGCCACATGTCTTGAAAGACTGCATTACCAAGAATCCCTTGTAGGTGCTAATGAGGAGCTGTACGTCTTTGGGGTTCAGACACTATCAAAAATTAAATATCTTAAACAATTTAAAAAGAAAGTAGACCCTGCAGTAGACTCCAGGTCAAGTCACCCAGGCTGCACACATTGTGAACAGTGTAAACTACCCTTTTAAGATCAGTAAATGTACAGACAGACTACTTGGTTAAATCTATGACACTGACATAGTAATCACTGTTTTGACGTAATCATCAATATTACAGTCTTCCCCACCTGCATTAGCTGGTTAGCTTGCTGCTAGTCTACTGATTATTGTCGATTGGCAAGCTTGCTGCTATGCTACTTGCTGTTGTTCCCTTTTGTTGTTGTACTGCAATTTCAGTCCAAAATGTTGCTTGGAAGTTTAAGGTTCACTATATAGAACAGTAGCAATAGCTGTCTAGGCTGGTAACTGTAAAAGTCAGGTAAAAGTAACTTAAGGGTGCTTTACAGTCTCTGGCAGAATAAAACAAAAGACACACTTTTGTGGAGACGTCCATGTTTTTCCCATTTAAATGTCAAGCGGGGAAATTACATTATTACAACTTGCCAATTACTGCTTCCAAGCCACCACAAATAAGGCAGCATACAAATCCTAGGTCGTTTACACAGGAACCCAACACTCCAACATCTGACTTAACACACATGTTCCAAGACTGTTTAGTATAGAGCACCCTAAATAATTCAGACCCCGCCCTCCCATCCATTTACAATCCTCTTGGTACTGTCTGTAATGGATAGTACTAAAACAGCTGGAAAGTCAAACCTATATTAATAAAATCTAGCAAACAGGCATATTACAAGTTAAGCTGATGCAGAATAATTTTGCATATTTCAATTGCATACATCACTCTGCTAAAGTGGTAGCCAAATCATGTATTATAATGGTTCTTCATGTTCCCAGAACCACTGCTTCACAGGTTCACACAAGTCTTGGAATCAGTGCCATTAAAAAGATTTATTTTTTTTTTTTACCCTGACACACCCATTGCTCTGGAATAGGGTAAATATGGACTCATCAGACCACACAACCTTTTTCCATTTCTCCAAAAAACACTATGCTTCCTAGCAAAGTGAAATGCTCTTACTTTCATTATTAAACAGTTTACCTGTTATTTCTTCTTTCACATTTTAAGAAACCTTATCAGGTGTTTAAGTAATCTCCATTCATGGCTTTTTCTGACCATATTTCTTCTGTGAAGCTGATGGTTCAGCATCGTTTGAGGTTTTAATAGTGTATTGGACAGTTTAATAGTGTATTGGACAGTTTAATAGTGTATTGGACAGACTTAAACCTCAGTAATTTCAAAAGTTCTTAAGTCTCAGTAATTTCAAATCTCCAAATACTTTCTTCGCTCGATGCAAGATAATAATGGCGACGTGTATTTGGCCAGGCAGGGTATGTTAAACAGAACACACTGTATTGTATGATGGGTGTTCAAGTCAAACCAGGACTTTTGATTGTGCAGAGTAACAGAATGCAGGTATGAGAGTAAAAACTACCTTCATTTCTCTATATAATCGCCTGCTACACTAATGCACGTATCCCAGTGTTTCACTAGTGCTTGTATACCATCAAGGTCGAAAAATTTCTCAGCATGTCAGACACACTGCTCGCTTCATGTCGGAAACACTGCCTCCCACAGCTGTACTGTGTTTATATTTTGTTCAGAATTAGATAACTGAAGTTTTAACATCAGTGATGTTAATGAAATGGCATGAAATGCACATCCATAATAAACTACAGTATTTGAAGGCCTTCCAAAGATCGTCTCACAAAATTCGAGCCCTGAAACTTCTTCAAGCATCATTAGAAGTACAGTTAGCATTATAATTTTTGGACATGGGCCCTATGAGCATGTTTGGCAGGAATCATTATAGAAAGAAAAACAACTGATACCATCAGTTGTGGTGGTTCAGGCTTTGGGGATGTTTGGTAAAGATTTTACTCAAGATGAATGATTTTCCTAGTTTAACTTCAAAATATAAAATGTGTGATATTATTTTATATATTATAGTTTCCAGGGTCAAAATAATTGATCTTTGTCAGTATACCACAAAAAAAAAAAAAACTCAATGCATGGATGGAATGATAAATAAAGAATTAATGAAAGATCAACCAACATAAGCCAAACCTAAAAACTCCAAGTGTGATACAGTGCTGTGGCATTTGATAGCTACATGTTAATTATGTATTTAAATGAAACTTTCTTGATAGATGAAACTGACTTATATTCCTTAGCCGACAACCTTTATTTTAACTGTAGGAGATCTATGTAGAAGCTCTGGCACAAGAACTTCATTTCCTGTACTCTGCATCCTTATTCCATTTGACAGTAAAGCTGACTTGACAACAGAACACAAGAGTCGGAGTGGGAATAACATCATGACTGTAATTTGGTTGCAGGCATGAGCCAAAGGCAAGTGCTATACATCATTGCAAGTGTGATGTTATTTTGCAATAACACATGACAGCAACTCTAACACATCCAGCTCTGAATCCCAGATGAGAAGGACCTAAGACTTGAACAACTGAAATGGAGACACTCTGAAAACAGGGTTGCTGTTGGCCCATAAAACGGAAAGTGAGGTTCTTGGTGAAGAAAATAAAATTAAGGTATACTAGGTTATATACAAAGTACCAACAAAGCACCATACTGCTGCTTTCATGGATAAATTAACGGATTATAATCTTATTAATTTCTCTAACATTGTACCTAGACTCCATCTATTTCCTATCTGCTCAACCAGACACACTAAAACATAAGACTTGCTGCATGCTAAAGTGAGGTACGCTTACAGCTTCAGCGTTCAGCAGACACGTGGCCACATTCAAGTTCTGTTCATGTCTTTGTACAGGCTTTTTTCCCAACAGTAGTCTGTAATTATAAGGACAGTGACACGACGGTCACATGAAGCCTCTAAAGCTCTGAAAGATTTGCTTTACAGGCCATGCAAACAGCTGTATTAATAACGTCGAGGACTGTAGTTCTGTACAAAAACACTATTACCAATCAAGACAATTTTCCCAACTCTGGGTTACCTGCAATCTAAGGGTTTGTATGAACAACCAGAAAGTCCAATAGGATAATGGAAATGAAGATTGACCATCTGCCATCAGAAAAGCCATCAGCTATTCATCATCCACCTCCATGGCCACCAGTTGGTTGTCACACTTAACCTCTCAACTACCCACTTCCTCACACCTCACAGAGTACACATTAGCAGTCATCAGCAGGATTAGCGATGCCTATTCAGCAGCAGCGACAACTGTCTTTGTGGACAGCTCAGTCCTTCAGTTATGGAAAACACTCTTTTTAGCATGGTCTCCATAGCTAAAAAGAGTCAGATTAAGGGACGCAGCAATTATCAACCACTAATCCTGACATCTCATACCACGAAGATGGTACATTCAAGACTTATTGTTTTTGAATCATGGAACCCAGTTCGACTTGTGTATCAGCCCCATGTTGGCTGAGTAGTTATTTACATCCTGCAGACAGACAACACAGATTTCAACACAATCCAGTCAACCCAGCAAGGAAGGAAACTGGATGAAATGCAGGTGTGTGTCCATATGATCTCATCTCATGGATCACAGACTTCCTGGCCAGCAGACAACAATTTGTTAAGGCAAAGGAACTATAAGTATGAAAAGGTAGTGAGCAACAAAGGAAGGCCCCAGAGGACAGTCCTTTCTCGTTTCCTGTTTACCATTTTAACTTCAAATACAACTTGGTGTCATGTCATTTGCTCTTAATGTTGGACATTTAAAAAAACCTTTTTGCCTATTTTTACAATGTGCTTCCCGTGTGGTTGTTGTATGTGTTTTTGTGTTTTGTGGTTGGATGTTGGACGGATGCTGTATTGTCTTTGTGCTGCAAATATCTCTGTATTGTTTTGTTTGGTCTTGAGGAATGGCATGCAAGTTAGAACTTTGTTGTAGATCAGGGTACATGACAATAAAGTAACTTGCCTTGACTTGCCTAGAAGTTCTCTGATTATTCTGTATTGTCGGGTGTGTAGAGGACATAATGTTTGGAGGGCACAATATAGATCTGGCTCAAAAGTGTTTTGAATGGCTTTGTGAGAGGCTGGAGCTCTGTGCAGATGGCTAAGCCAAAGACCTGCTGGTCAATTTCTGATTGAAAAGAACCCCTCCTAATCCCGTATAACAAGTATCTAGTTCAACAAAAAGAGACAATGGCCAGAAGCAAGTAATTAAGAGATTTTGTCTTTGGGTCAGCCCAGGAAGTGGTGGTGCAAGAGACAGTAGAAAACAGTATCCAACTTGAGGAGCATGTTGCCCACCACTTTCGCAGCATACTTTGAGAAGAACTTTCCACAACCAGTTGATCCAAACACAATGTAGCAAGCACTAAATGTGGCAGGCTGCACAACAAAGTGAATATGGACAACTGCAATGCAACAACATATCAAAAAGACACAGACAGTATTAGCTCTTGTCTTCACTGAATCATATTTCTGTCCAATTTGTGTGCTCTATGTTTTAATCTTGCACTCTTAAGCTTCCTGTATATACGGGAGAAACAAAGCAGCTATTTATCTGTATGTCAGCTTGCACTGTTTTAAATACGGCTGCATTTGACTGAGAAATAAAATTTAAAAAAAATCTCACATCTGACAAGTACCTCCTGCTGTTTGAGTAATACACTCTACGCCGTAATGATGATCTGAAGTTTTCAGCATTGTGTTTTGGTTTGTAGCAGGAGCTATCTGTAACATCAATCTGTGTCTCCTGTTTGCTTTAACTACTGAGACAGAATCTAACCACCACCCTGTCTTTTAGTATTCGCTGGCCTTCTCAGTCTGTTGCTTTGGAGACTGCTGTGATACTATTTTTAATTTTGGCCGAAGTCTAACTTCTGTGGAGGTATTATTTTCACATAAAAGCTTCCTTTCAGGCCTGCCAATTGTGGCAGGTGGTTCAATTCTAAGCATTAAAAAAAAACTTCCAGTTCATAGCCACACATACCCCTAATCCACCAACAAGACCCTATCTTTCACTATCATTGTAGAATCAGGAGTAAGACCTTACCCGTTGGCAAGATTATCATCGTCATCATCATCCTCATTCAGACTCTTGCTCATTAGGTCAGAATCGCTCAAGTAGCCAGATTTGAGATCTCCATCTCCTGTGTCCAGGTTCTCGATAAGTTCAATATGGGAGGTGTTGCTGAGGCGGCTCGAGCAGCGAGCAGGCATGGTATGAGAGGTGTATTGGGATGCAACTTTTGTGCCCAGGTGGTAACCAGTGGAAGAGGGTGCATCGCCAGCCTGAAGGCGGGGGCTGGCCTGGCCATGACGCCAGGACAGTGGAGAGGAGCGGTTGGAGAGGCTGGAGACACTACGGGCATTGTTGTCATCACTGTCGTAGCACATGCTACTGTCCAGGCAACTGAGAGAAAATGAGAAGATGGAATTTTTAACTTTTTAAATAGTCTAATAGCCATCAAATATCTATCATAAATATCCATTGCTCAACTTGGGACTGCATGAAATATTTAAAATATATATTTATTAGTCCCAACCCTGTTCTGTGTGACAAAATGAAGAAAGATGGAGCGCAGCTGTTGCCAACCGTCATCCAAAATCAAGCATGCACTGTATGTGTGCATACAGAACCTGACCTTTGCTGAGGCTTTTCCACTCTGACTGGAGGTTGTATAACCTAATGTGACTGCCCAAATAAATATTATAAGAATTTTCTCTAGGGCTTTGAATAAAGAGCTGTTTTTATTCAGCTTCCCACTAGAGAAATGCCAATCACAGATCAGGAACGTTAAAAGAGGACGCTGGTCTGACAATTCATATGACACTCAATATAAGTGGCTCAGCAACGTTATTATAATAAATTAAACAACCATTTTGCTCAGAGAATAACTTGTTCCAATGTGTCATTTTATGAGTGATTTACATGTGAGTGCATGTCATTCTGTCACTACTGCAACAATAGGACTAAGAAAACTTCATTCAGGATGTGAATAAAAAAATCTGGAAAATCTGGATAAACATGGGTGGGGAGAAATTCTGGGCACTCCATTACATGCCCTGAGATGACTAAGTGGAGATTATTGAGCTGCAGAAGTGGGTAGTACTCAGTACATGCTCTTAATTACCTTTGGAATCAATATTACTGTAAACCTTATGCCCTATCCACTCAAATGAAGCATTTGATGATACAATACTAAAAAGCAGTTTTGCAACACAAAACATTATGCTTTCTTTTATAATAAATCATTTCATTTTAGTACATGTTACTTTGCATTCCTAGATAAGCTTATAACTTTTAGTAACATATTTGCATTTTTGGACAAAAACAGACAAAAGGTCAAGATTACAAATAAGCTAAAAAGAATCTGTATTTTTCATGTCTGTAAAAGTACAATGTATGAACAAACTTTTATCCATGTGTAATTATATATTATAATTATGACTGGAGGTTTTTCTGAAATTTTGAGGTTTTTGGTCAACATAAAAATGTTTCTTGGATGTTGGTTCCTTAGTAAACACAAGACAACAGATACTCCTTAGCTGGATTTTTAAAAGAGATGCTATACAGGCATGTAAAGGAAGAGGGATATGATATGTAGCTACAGCATAGCAAAATATTAAGAATATTAAGGACTCTTAGGATCGGAGTGAAGGCTGCTGAAAAGATCAAAAGACAGCAGATACAGATATTGCTAAGCCCAGCATGTCCAATATAGCTTTAGGAGACAAGAAGATACAACTAGATCAGGACAATAGAATTGATTTTGGCCTTTCCTTTCATATAAATACTGAGATTCGTGGACTCTCTCTCTCTCCTCTTAAAGGCTTCAGAGATGTGAGGTGAACAGAGAGTACATTAGTTTAAAAGGGAGTTTGGCATGCATTGACAGTGAAAGCTGTACAAGCATTTTTGCCTTTGTGAAGGACTGAAGCCAGGTATTTAGACAGCAAAATTGGCAACTTTCCCAAACAAGCAAACCGTTTCTCTGTAAATATAAAATATGTGTGAAAATATAATTTTGCATGTGTACTTGTCTTACCCGTGGCTGAGTTGGGTCCCTCGCAGGCTGGACATGGTGTCTTCCAGGTTCTGCCTGAGATCCAGGACATTCTGAACTGTACGCTTCCTCTGAGACTCTCGATCTGCCAATCACACAGACAATTCAGTTACAGTGACTTCTACCTGTTGAGAAATTAATCAATAGTTACAGTGCTGTGAAAAAGTATTTGCCCCCTATTTTTTGGAATATTTGTCACACTTAAATGATTGAGATCAGCAAAATCTTTTAAAATCAAACCTAAGATGACCTGACTAAATACAAAATAGAGAGACTTCACTTATTAAGGGAAAAAGCCTGTCCAAACCTACCTGACCCTATGTGAAAAAGTAATCCCCCCTCCCTGCTTGCTAAATCATGAATGATCTGTGATTTTTGGAAAGCTAGAAAGAGATTTTTGAAAGAGTTCATTTCACTGCCACACCCAGGCCTGATTACTGCTAGACCTACTGAATTAAGAAATCACTGAAATAGAACCAATGTGTAGCATGCTAAAAGACCTAAAAAAGCAACACTGCCAATTCAAGAACAAAAAAGAAAAGAGTAATTGACATGTATCAGACTGGAATGAGTTTCCAAGGCATTTCGAAGGTTTTGTGTCTCCAGCAAACCACTGTGAGAGCCATTATCCACAAATGGAGAAAACTTGGAACAGTGGTGAACCTTCCCAGGAGTGGTAAGCTTACCAAAATTACTCCAAGAGCACAACAATGACTTATCCAGGAGCTTATAAAAGAACCCAGAACAACATCTAAAGAACTGCAGGCCTCATTTGCCTAAGTTAAAGTCAGTGTTCATGATTCAACATTAGAAGAAAAAAAAAACCTGGGAAAAAATTGCATCCTTGGGAGAGTTCCAAGACAAAAGCCACAGCTTACCAAAAAACATCCACAAAGGCTTGTTGGAACTTTTGGGCAAATATTCTGTGGACTGATAAGACGTCAGTTGAACTTTTTGGAAGGTGCGCAACCCATTACATTGGGCGTAAAACTAACACATCATCTTATAAAAAGAACATCATACAAAGACAAATATGGTGGTGGTAGTTTGATGGTCTGGGGCTGCTTTGCAGCTTCAGGACCTGGAGTCGTAATTGATGGAACCATGAATTCTGCATAAAATCCTGAAGGATGTCCCGCTATTAGTCTGTGACCTCAAGCTCAAACGCACTAGGGTTGTGTAGTAGGACAATGATCCGAAACACACAAGCAACTTTGCCTCTGAATGTCTCAAAAAAGGCATGTTTTTTTTTTTTTTTTTTAAGTTTTGGAGTGGCCTAGTCAAAGTCCAGACTTAAATACGATTGAGACGACCTTAAACAGGCTGGTCATGCCTGAAAACCCTTTAATGTGGTTGAATTAAAACTATTCTGCAAAGACCAGATTTTTGCGATGGGAAAGACTCATTGCCAGTTATCTCAAATGCTAGATTGCAGTTGGTGCCACCAAGGGTTGCACAACCAGTTAATAGGTTTATGGGGACAGTTTTTTTTAGGTAGGTTGGTAGGTACAACTTTATTGCCATTGCATAGTACAGGTACTCAACAACAAAATGCAGTAACAGACAAGCAACAATTCTTTTGTTATTTAAAAACAGCATTTTGTATTTACTCTGGTGATCTTTGTGTAATATTAAAATATCTTTTATGAGTTAATCATTTAAGTGTGACAAATACAGTATGCAGAAAATAAAATAAAAAATTTAGGAAGGGGGCAAGTAATAATGGCATTCCATACATTTTTGGTGTATTTACTGTACAAAACTTGAATTAACATGAACTTCTGACTAACATATCGTAGTTATGCTGGACTACTTACTTGAGTCAGTATCACATACAACAACAACAAAATCCAACATAACTAAGACAAACTCTAGTGTCAGAAATCAAAACTAGCAAAGTCTAAATTATAAATCTATAGTTACATCTGAGGTCCCACATGTGCAATTTTGGCATTAACTACATACTACATACACTACCGTTCAAAAGTTTGGGCTCACTTTCTAACTCCATGATCGTTCCTGATTTTTATTTCTTTCTACATTGTAAAGGAATGCTGAAGGTGTCCAAATAATGCATTAATCTCCTTTGAACAGTTAATTGTGAGATGTGTCTGCTACTTATGCTCTGTAAAGACTTCATAACGCCT
>JAQMYJ010000037.1:22635888-22648738 GCA_030014305.1 Clarias laeviceps
AATGTAGAAAATAAATCACTAAACAAAAACAAAGAAATTTGCAAGTGACCCCAAACTTTTGAACGGTAGTGTATACAAAACCCAACTCTGTATAACACATAAAAAAAGAAATCAACCAATAAGTTGATAAGAACGAAATGAACATAACATGGATAGAAATCATAGAAAATTTATTTCCATTATCTAGATTGCTTAAATTGGATAACGTTAAATGTCCTAACCTGACTGCAGTGATTGTTCCTACAGTACTACTGCTAAATAACACATGCCCACACACAGCGTTTCAAATGTTATCAAGACATTTCCTAAATGTCATGCTTTGGTCCTGGCATAGCAACAAATTTAAAAGCCACAACACTGTCTTGCCCAGATATCCATCCACATAAAATGAGATGAAGGAGCGAAATAATTAGACCATTACCCCATACAGGATAATGCTACGCTAATGTATTAATGCAGAGGATTAAAAGTAGGCACACTCAAGAAATGAGCTGTGTAAACGCCTGTTTTGTTTTGGAAACCATGTGAACATAAAAAGTAATTTACTGTTGTCAGTCCATCAATCATGTCTCCTCTTTTTAAAAATCCTCCTTTCAGCATGAACCCTGTAAAAGTGTGTGGACAATGGGGTGTACATTAATGCATCATTTCCATTTAGAAACAATTTATAAATTACTTGTACTTGAGATACTTGTATCTCATACTATATGAACCACTTTCTGTGTGCAGGTTGGTCACCTGGCCTACATGGGTGATCAGCATGCCATGAGTATGGCCAATCAATTCCATAGTGCAGTCAGGCATGATGCCTGCTCTGACATTATTAATGGCTGTAGAAAGAGAGACTCCAAGACAGTACAAGGGTTACGGTAGAACTGAATATCCCTTGTCAATCATACATCATTCCCATGGGAGCCAAGGAATTAACAAGTGTCCTAATTAGGAGTCACTCTAGGGACTGCAGTTATATGAATAGTAAATTATGTACAAGATCAGTCTAGTTTATCAATTAAACAGTGATCGGCAGAGATATGTCAAGCATGTAATTGATCTTCCATGCTAGTTCCAATGTACAAGCAACCTGTAAATAAATCAGAGCAAATATTATATAAATGTGTTCGGTATTATGTAACTCGTCAGTGGCCAACAAATCTAAATGGGGAGTGAAAGTAGATGAGAAACTGAAAGACTGTTACAGTACACTCAAATTTCAGTATAGGTTTAATGCTAAATAGAGCCACAAGTATGTAACAAAGCTTGCTTGCACAGTATGCTACTATACAGCTTAGTGTGATGAAACATATGGTGCAGAAGTTAAATTTTAAGGTCACCGAGTCCAGAGCGACACATTTACTTCCTGGGTGGTAGAAGTAGGTCACTCACACAGACAATGACAGTGTAAAACAGGAAAACTACTGCAGTGCCTTTCTGCTTCCCAATTAGCTTTGTATTTATGTAACCATTCCAAAATTGTAGCTGCAGTTTTATTCTCATACTGTATCCCACTGCTTTTACTGCAGTGTCCTAAGTCGTTTCAAAACGAAACATGGTAAGGTTCCTCATTGTGTATTCTACCAAAACACAATCTATATGCTCAGCATGTTAATTTCTCCTTTTGTAAGCAAAGCAATACCAAAGACACATTGTGCCTTTTAGACTTGGCTACATGATTCTTTTTTCTGACCATCCTTTTTACCATCCTGTTTTTACACTGCCAACTCAACCGAAGTCTGTTGTGTACAGTGCACCACAGCCAAGTACAAGGAGCCAAATGTATCCACAGGCTCTTAAGTTTCGCTCTCTTGTCTGCTTCTCAATTCAACTCATTGTCCTGCTGCAGATATTTCACTCAGGGTTTCTGCATGGGCCTCGAGCCCAGTCCAGCTGCACTATGCTGTAACACAGCAGCTGCATGCACACAGAAAACCAATGTTTTATTCTCTATCCCAATATGGTCGCCACAGAAGAGTAAGTATGCTGTTTCTGTTGGCATGATTGAAAAAGATTACAAGTGACGAAGTCCATAAAGAAGTCCATTATGCTGGAGTGCGTGTCACAGAACGCTGAAATGCATAGTTGAAATTATACTCTATGAAGACTTACATACATTATGGAAGAGGAGAGATGAACAATACATTCGAAATCCTTGAATATTTAGGCTTCTGTGGTGTATTCTTGACATACCAGGGGCGTTTATGTCAAACCAAGACCTATGATGAAATTTCTTGCGAATGAAGAAGTAAAACCGATTGACATTTACAGAATACTCAAAGCACTAAGCAGTAAGAAGATGAGACTCTTAGCCACAGTAAAATATTTCAATGGCGCAAACATTTTATAGAAGGCTGTACGTCCTTGAATGATGATCCTGGAACTTGGCTGGGAGTTATTGTTAAATCCCCCACAGAGTTCTTGGGAGGCCAGAGTTTCAGATGTGAAGCTTGCAGTCTGATCATGACACCAGGCTGAGAAAACCTTCTACTGTGATGGTATCCAAGCACTAGTGAAACACTGGGATAAGTGCATCAGGGGATTATATAGAGAAATAAAGGTAGTTTTTACTCCCATATCAGTGTTCTGTTCTTTACTTTTGACTTATATTTCACTATATTTGTTGGGTGTTCCCATCACTTTGGCTTGAAATTTGAACTAGATGGTGCAATAGCCCTTTATAGACTGGTGTTGGAGGGGCCCCATTTTGCCTGAGTCAATATGTTGAATCCAGGCCAAAGTTTACTGTCATTAGCCAGCAAGTCATTTAAATAAGGCCCGACTGTGACAATGAACTTCCCTGCAAACAACTTAAATGATCCAGAATAAAAAACCAAGACAAATGTTTACGTCTTGTCATGCATAGTGTCCACACTTGTATCTGTTCCTTGTAAAATATAAAATGTAAATTACATACAAATGACTTCTGACATTTAAAACACTATACTGAGTTTTGTTTTGGTCTAGACTATTTGCTATTCTCAGTGGAGCATCTCTGGTAACTGTATACACACACCCACACACACGCAGATCCACCTTATATGTATAGTATCAAAGAAATTGTATTGAAAACTTAGCCTTTAAAAATGTAGGTTTTGTTTAATTTCTTGCATCATGTAATAGTCCTAAAATGCACAACTTTGCTATACTTTGTAATTTAAACTTAAACATTTTAGACCTTAATGTTAACCAATGAATCAATCATGTTTTTACACATAGTAGATTTTTCTTTGGGTTTGATTTTACCTCATTTATTTGGTGATGATACTAATGCACATACTCCTACACAGGGACAAGCCATATATTTTTTACATAAATGATATTTTGAAAAGGTAAAGTATATATGCCATCCATCATCCATCTAGGAACCTCTAGGAGTCCAACAAGGGACCGTGGTTGACCGTTGTATTTATTCCCATTTGCATGACCGTGGTAGGACATTTGGTCAACATTTACATATACTGTACATTCACACGCTACGGGCAATTTAGACACGCCAATTAGCATAATCTGTTTGTTTTTAGACTGTGGGAGGAAACCGTAGAACCCAGAGGAAACCCACCAAGCACGGGCTGAACATGCAGACACACACAGACCTGATGCGGGAATCAAACCCAAGGCCTGGAGGTACAAGGCAACCCTGCTAATCACTAAGCCACCATGCCGCCAAACTGTATATGCATTATAAAATGTCTAAAGAATATATTGTTAATAATTTATGCATGGAAGAGGATTTTTCCACCAAGAACTGTCTAGAAAGGCAAGTCAAATTACAAGACATTTTGCCTTTCAAAATTGACAGAATAATATGAACTGTGAAAACATGTCTACACTGCCCTATGTGAAAGGTAGGGATAACAAAAGTAAATATTGTTTTTTAAAATGCAATATGAAGTGCTGTACAACAGTGTGGTCAGTCAAGATGCACAATGTCAGCATCATATCCATTTCAGATAGCAGTAACATTACAAATATCAAAGGACAATTATGGCAATGTTAAATATACTGCAGATTTATTATGGTTAAAAACGTAATTAATATTTTTTATATTTTTTATAATAGCAATATTAAATCTCTGCGATACCGGTGAATGTTACCATGCCATTTTTACAATTGGCAGCTCTGAGGCAAGTCTTTTGGTACTCTGTCCAACAAGCATGCAGGCATATAATCTACATAGTGTAGAAGATTAGATTGTGTCATAGAATAGAAAGCAGAACATTCATTTGGTTGATGCTGTCATCTTATTTAGGCAATGTGATACCTTCATAATGGACTTGTTTCTACCTGTTATGATTCAGTGTATCTACATCTGTCTGAAATATATACATTTACAAAAATTAATTATAAAATAACCAAATGCACTGGTATAACCAGGCCTATATCCAGTGAAATGCATTGAGTCAAATAATACTTGATTTATTTCCCAGCTAGCCAGGCAGCTAATTATATAATTATATGTATTTTATATATATTGATACAAAATTGAGTAGTTAGGTTTGTTGTGTCGAAATAAGTATGAGAAGTTTGCTGATGCATATACAGTACCTAACAGTTTTTTAATTAGCTCTAACAGTTTTTCAGATGAGCTGGACTATTAAAGCAGAGCTGTCAGAAATTTGATAGGATGATTTACGAGTTGTACATCCCAGTTTTAAAACAAAGGTAAAAATATTGGAGTAAGATATTTTCGGCAGGAGTAAAAGATAAAGGAATCGGCTACTTTTGCGGTTAGTACCTTTAAATAGCTTAGAGGGTGGAAACAGTTGACAATGGTCATGCATTCAAAAAGACTCAAGGCTATCTTAAACAGAATATTTGCCTGTCTTGCCCATATAGTAATTATAAAAAAAACTATTATTTCTGACATATGCACTTTTTACATGTTGAAGAAGAGAAAAAAAGAACATTCAAGCCAAACCCAATAAAACGTCTTTATAGGAAATGATAAATATAATACAACCAAACAGGTCAAATTGACAATGGACTAACAACTGCATGAAGATTTTGTCCTGAGGCACATAATATAATGCATTAAAATCAACGGATAGACCTGCATTATGTTCCTTAATGGCTGCTCAAAAATATTTGAAGGTGATTAGCAATCAGGTATGTCTTAACAATACTTGCTATTTACAGACAATGTTGCACCGTATATTAATGGCTGTAGAAACGTGGCTTAGAGGAAAATAACGATGAGCATCTGTGTAATTTGAAAATGAGTTCGATATAGCCTGATTTATTTTACTTGTCTCTCTTCAGCCCTCGCCTGATATCAGCCATTACCTCATTACAGCTCAGAGTAGAGCAACACCAGTCCTGAAAACCAGCATACACATACACACACCCACATGCACACACTCAGGCACTGCAGTGGGCAGACAACAGAAAGCATCAGTGTGTCAAATGCCGCCATCAAGCCGCTTAAAACATTCATGAAATGAAATACAGGGATCATCATGAGCTACGATTTTTCCATAAGAAAGACAAGCATGCTAGATAGCCGGCAGATTATGATAATGTGACCGCACAGAGAACAATGCCCTGTAGTGCACAGCTGTTTCTCCATGTATCTCTCCCAGTATATGATTTAAGGCTGTCAACCAAGTATTAAAAAAATCTCCAAAGGCAAACACCGTAACTGAGGTTGCAATGTCAGGACTTGGTCCACACTATGCACAAAACCTTACAGAAGGCATTTTTTTTTTCAGTTGTATTTAGGTTAGGTTGGATTGGGTTGGGTTAGGTTGTGAGAGCAAATTTGGTTGAAGCTTGGAGACCTGCAGACACCACAACTGTTTTTAAAACACACTGTGAGGTACTCACCAAGCACCTGACTGAAGAGTAGCTGCTCCAGATCTCCAAGAACTGTTACAACTAGCTCTGGATCCACCTTCAAAAAGGGCTTATCACCACCTTCCTCACCTTGGCCTTTGGCCTCAGAGTCCCCCTGGCCCCCAGCTGCAGTCTTCTTTCCTGCAGCCTTTGCCTTGCTAGAAAGGATGTCATCGTCTGACTTTCCATCATCTGCAGCTTTACTAAGAGGCTTTACTTCCGCATATGGGCCGCGTGGTATGCGGCTCTGGTTCTTTCCCAAGGCACCAGGAGCAGCAAGTGGGGTAAAAGGTTTGGGCTTGGCCTGGAACAGAGAATGTTCTGACTTGGACAGGTTCCGTGATAGCTGGGCACCACCAGGCCCTCCGCCTACTCCTCCACCACCTCCTCCTCCGCCGCCTGTTGGTTTAGGCTTGCCCATCTTCAGGTGGCTAGTGCTGGCTTTACCCATGTCATCACACCACTTGGGTTCGTAGAGCTGCATCTTCTTCTCAGCATCCGTTAGAACAGCTAGGTTGGTCAGAGACCTCTGCTTGCGCAGGTTGGTGGGCACAGGTATGCGTCCCTCTGTGCTACCTGTACGGTAGACCTTTAGCTCGCTCCGTGCCACATTCTGTGGTACTCCTGACTTGCCCCTTTTGGCAGCCATGCCTGCAACTTTGCCTTCTGCCCGGGATGTACGTTCACGTGCCTTCAGCTAGCTCTAGAACGCAAGCCAACCTCCTTTTCTATGCTACCCCCAAAGCTCTCCCTCTATGGGAGAGCATTTAGAGCAGCTTCAGCAAGGAGGAGAGGATAAAAGAAAGGAGAAAGAAGGAGAATCCACAGGCGCAGCTTGTTCTTTCTTTCCTCCTCCCTCTCCGAGAAGGCAGGAAGAAAATGCTAATTCTGTTCTCCCTTTGCTTTTTCCTCCTTACGCCTTCCTGCCTGCCTGCTGCCTCACTGCTGCCCTAGCTCTCCCTTTCTTTCTGTCTCTCTGCTCTCTTTCTTTCTCATTCATTTCTCTCCTCCCTTCTCCAGACCCTACTACAGCTGAAATGCACAGCAACCGGGTAGCAGCAGAGGCAGAGGCAGACGCAACAACAATCCCTCCCCCTTTTCTTCTCTTCCATCCTCCCCCTCCCTCACTCTTTCCCTCTCTCTTACTAGGTAACATTTACCAATGTTTCACTGGTTCTCAGCAGAAAGTGTGAGAAGACGGGGGCGATGAGTAAGGACATGCTTTGATTTTAGCCAGCTTTAATATAGAACATCAGTTAATTTCGTTTCCGCAACATTTATCACAAGCCCTTTGTTCTCTCATCCCCTCCCCCACTGGAAATGCACAGTCATTAAATTCACTGTTACTGTATTAGATGAGTAAAAAGATTCCTCATACCATTTAATCTAAGATATTATATTGCATTATCGATTATAATTGGTAACATGTTTTATTCACATCACTAATGTGTCATGCATTTTAATATTCCATAAAATATGGGCGAAAAGTAAGCTAAAATTCAAATAATCAGGAAAGGAAGATTTCAAATCTTGTCTCATTTTTTTTCTACATGACTAGACAGTTCTGCCTGTTGGACATGGTTTAATCAAACCAATCAAGCCAGAATTTTCATTATCACTTTTGTGAAATGCTATGCAAAATCTGAAAGCAAAAAGAGGCTAAACCTGCATCAAACAATCTAAATATGGACCTCAAATCCTGCAGAAAATCATAATGTTGCTCAATCAAATTCAGCTTCAGCAAAACAAAACCAAAAATCAATCTATCAATTTCTATTACAAAAAAAAAACAACCATTCTTGTATAACATTTGACATTCAGCCTCTTGCAGCACCTATACATGCATGCTATGGCTGAGGTATTTTGAGATGATCCCTAAGAGCATCGTTCATGGCAGCCCGTGTACATATCTCTGTGGAGTACTCCACAATGCTCTGCTGGAAAGCCGTCTCCATAGCAACCATGCTTCCGACATCACAACAGGCATTCGGATTGTAGGTTCCCAGCACTCCATGATGCACCGTGAAAATGGCGACAAAGGGCTTCGAATGTAGATATTAGCTTCTCTGTCTTTTTTTTCTTTTCCAAATGCCCTTGTTTCTCATCATTCATAGCATGCATGACCGAGAATGAGTACTTTGCAATATGCCTGGGGCAACTGACCTGGTTAGCACTATGTGTAAAGGAAAGCCTTAAAGCTCTCCCACTGAGATATAGATACTTTGTCAACCCCATGCTGATTGTGGGGGTAATTCTAAAGTCACACAAACCATTTGATGTCACTGTGGGCTAAAAGGAAGTTAAAAGAATAGTCTCTATTGTCTTTCTTTATGACCAGAAGGCTGCTTGTGTGACTGGCTACATCTGATGACATCACTGAGCGCACAGCAAACTTCCTGTAGAGATCCCCACAGGAAGCAATACTAGGGAGTTTCTATAGGATATTGAGTATAAAAGTTTATTTTAAAACAAGAGAAATATTGACTGTACAGTACAGTCACTATAATATCTGCAAAAAATAATAATCATAGTAAGTTCTACAAAGAGAAATGTTGTTAAAGTTCTTGTGATGAAATGTGTCTCCAATCATGCACATTGATTTTATTAGAAGATACATACATTTAACTGGAATGACACAGTTCTTTTAGAACTAGACTTTTGTTGATTATACCGTGCTTTTGAATTCTTTAATCTGACTGATCAAAAAGTGTTTCATGTGATCAATTTCCTTTGACAGTAGTGCTGGTAGTAAATCAAAACCAAATGATAGGTTGTTGTTGTTGGTCTTTCGACTGCTCCCAGCAAGGGGTCACCACGGTGGACCATCCGGTCCGCACATACAACCTTGGCACAGGTTTTACGCCGGATGCCCTTCCTGACACAACCTTCCCATTTTATCCAGGTTTGGGACCGGCACTGCATCCAGTGGCTGGGGTTTTGGGAACTGGCTGGGAATTGAACCTGGACCTTTCTCATGGCAGGCAAAACACCTACCACTGAGCCACCAGTGCGCAAAACCAAACGATAGGTTAATATACAATATTTATATTTATAATATTTTCGGGTTAAAAAAAAAAAAAAAAAATTATATATATATATATATATATTTCTAAAAGGTGGGAAGGATTTATGGAAGGATTCTCAAGGTTGTCTGGACTTTGTCAGTAAGTTCCTTTTTACAACAGGGGACTTTCTAGTGTCTCCGTGACCTGGCATGCAGCATTTATTTAAAATATTTTATTAAAGATTAAAGAGAGGCTGATGAGGGAAAGACTTTTTATATCTGCTATATACTTATAGGTACTATAAGTGATAACACTAAGCTGTCTTACAACTTTTCCATGACATTATATCTGACTCTAAGGGTTAAAAAGTGTAATGTGTTGTTCATTAATGTAATAAAACTTGTAATCTTCAGAGAACTGCTGTAGAATAAGAGAAATTAAATGCATCAGGACATGACATTATAGGAAAGTAAGTTGGTCATGTATCTTTAATTATACACCTCCCCTGTAATTTGTAGACTTCGGAAAAACCAATTAAGCCTGATGTGGATGCTAACTGTACTGGTGCAAGTGCTGTACTCCAAGTGGATGCTTGTGCTGTTGACCACCCAGTTTGCAACTTCTCTCAGAAGTCAAGCACCAATTATGTTACAGCACCATCGGGAATGAGGCCCTGGCACTGCTATTCACTTTGCAACCATTTTTTAGTCTAGCAGTTACTAAAAGTGAGTGCGTGAGTGAGTGAGTGAGGAAATGAGAAAGGGAGGTTGGGTTGTCTGTGAACACTTCCATGCCGCGTTAACTCTTCTGATGGGAGTGCATCTGTATGTGTTTGTGTTAGTTTTGAGGAGTCTGTTTCAGGTTCCAGGAGGTCCAGATGTGGATGTCACTCCAGTCTAGTCTGTTTCTCATTTTTGTGCGTGTGTGTTTGTGTGTCTCTGTGCCTCGTTTGCATGTGCCACGTTGTTGTTTGGAGACCTAATTTAACATGTGTCCAAAGTGAATGGAACAGCTTTTTTTCCACTCATTTGGTTTTGTGCCTCCGTTTTGCTTCTAGTGATAATGACTTTTTGAGCTGTCTGTATGTAGCGCTGGAGAAGAGTATGAGTTCCAGGAATGTACACTTAAAAGTTTTCAATAGTGCAAAAGTATGCTATTTGAGACAGTTTTAGACACTGGCTGATGTGACCACCCTTTCTCAGGAGAGGTTTCCCCCACATCTGCAGCCCATTGAAAGGCTACGGCCGGCCAACAGCACAGCTGTCAGTAGACACGTGAGCATCCCCAAGGCTATGTCTGCTCTGTTTGTGCCATTACACTATGGAAATAAACGACAAACCTGACAAAAACGGCAAAGAAGTTGGCCTCTTGATTGATTTTAGTATGGTGTGTGTGACGTGTGTGTGTGTGTGTGTGTGTGTATATATATATATAATATAAACAATATTTACTGTACCTCTGTACCTAAAGTGTATAGTTCTGTGCTAAAGTTTTGGCACATGTAAAAACACTGAACTGGAAAATTGCATATAATTACAAAAAAATATATTGAGTATTAAACAGAAGAACAAACAATAAGAAAATTAAATTAAAATTGGAATTTGCATTTAACACTACATGAATTCTCTTATGTACACTTTCATGCATTTTCTTTGAAAACTTACTACACTACTTTTGTTTCTCAGGTAAAAACACAGATATCCTCCATCTTGTTTTTTTTTTTAAGCAGAAATAAATAGTGTTGTATCTAAAATAGCAATGAAAAAATTCAAATATTATAATATTTATTGGTTTCAAATGAACATTTGCTATTCTTTTAAAATAAGCTTCCATGCGAAACCCAGTGATGTAAAAGAAAACGGTTAAACCACAGCCTCACCTTAAAGAACTGATTTTTTAAATTTTTTTTATCCAAAACCCAAACCCTGAGGGGCATCAAATAGCAGACCAAGTAGCAGTGGGTGAAATTGGATCCATAGATCTCGTCTACTGATTTAAAGGATGGCATATGTCATGTCTGACCCTGCAACCATTTTAAAACCTTCACAGCTGCCTCCCTTTGAATAATTACTAGAGATCAATGCTTTGCTACTATCATCTAGGATTGCGTGATATACAACCACACACCAGAGTCTTTAAAAACACATCTTTCAGCGGATATTACATTAAAGAGTCACCTTTGGCATTACTTAAGTAATTTTATTGATTATTTAAACTGAATATTAGTATGAAACCGTAACTGCCCTGCGTCCTATTTTCTTGCTGGCCAACACAAAATAAGTGTCTAAGGGAAAAGTTAGCCATGGGAAATTATGTCCTATTTCGAAATGCACTTTTTCTTTAAAACTCACGTTCTCTTTCAGACAGATGAGCCAGAAACTTGCATATGAAATTTACATCCTCTTGCAACACAGTTAGTGATGGCCTAGAAAAACAGTGAAGAAAAAGCAGGGAGTAATTTTCTGGCACTGGGGATGATTAATCATATTCCAAAGCTACACAACGGATGTTGAAACTCTGGGAAAGTAGGAGTAGACAATAAGGAGTTTAGAGTTTGTTTTCCCATGTTGTCAAAGCTTGGAAATTGCCGTAAACCATTTATTTGTATTAATAAGAAAGTGGCCTTGATGTTCCAGCCCAATGTCTTTACCATTACTATATTTACATAATGTAAAGCAGTACATTCAGCAGTAATCCACTAGTGATTGTCCAAGTCAAAGCCTAGACCTGTCCAAGCCTATTTTAAGAACTACATTTCTAACTAAATCAATGCAATGTTTAAAAAAAAAAAGGGATTCCCACAAGTAAGTGCTGGAAAGCTTAAAGTTCCACTGGACTGAGTGACTCCATTTAAACCCAGAAATAAATATAAAGTTGTATCTGTAGCCTAATGATCTAGGGAGCCATTACAATTCCTGAAAAAAAAGCATAGATATAATGTCTTAAAAGGGAAAAGATGCAGATGCAGCGACATGCAGCTAATTTATAGTAATAAATTTACAAAGGCTAAACCGAGCACAATGCTGGAATGAATTATATATTTTTTTACTTTCCTGCTTGATCAATAGATATATTAAACTAAAACAAAACATTTGTATTTGGCCAAATAAACTTTAAACAAATACAATATTTTACACCCATTTAGACATCCATTTAATCTGTTAGAGACACTAATAGGAAAAGGAAGATAAGTAAGGTATCTGGACAGAATTATCTGTCATTATTCAAGTGAGATAACAGATAAGAAAGAATGTGTTCTTGCAAATTACTCTGAATGAAGGAGTCTGGCCTGGCACAATGAAAATGAGACAACATCCATATTCCAACCATAGTTTTAGACATACCAGAGTGAGTATCTGCTCTAGGATCAACTTGGACTAACACACCCAAACAAAATGTAAGACTGTTTTTTTGTGTGTGTGTGTTTGTGTGTAAAGCAATGATGCTTTACAGAAACCACCTTGCAATCTTCCTGTTGAAGTCTATGTAATGTTTAAAAAGTAACATCACTCATGAGTGCAGATGTACACAGACCTCCACACCTGCAGATACTTTAGTGAGTTTGGAATGGGAAAGGTCAAATGAAGAATTTTTAATGCCAATTTATCTACAAGCAATAATAATAACTTAGATAAATAATTTAAAGAAGTTAAACATGAGCTGTTTTATCATTTCCCCGATCTGTAATTTACACAGCTAGAACTATTTATTACTAAGATCAGATTAGTATTAAAATAAGACCTGAAAGGAATCCAACATCTGGAAGGTAGTTATAAAGAAAAATGGGTAGCATACACATTATTTTATTTGTATAAATAATAATAATTAAAAAAATAAAAAAATAAATAAAAAATATATATATATATTTTTAATTTATTTTATTTTATTTATTTTTTTATTATTATTATTATTAAAAACAGTCTTACATTTTGTTTGGGTGTGTTAGTCCAAGTCTCTTTTTTTTTTTTTTTTTTTTTTGGTTGGGTTTTGTTTACACTACCGTTCAAAAGTTTTGGGTC
>JAQMYJ010000037.1:22663095-22681149 GCA_030014305.1 Clarias laeviceps
CTCCTCTTATACTTCCTGGTTCGCGACCGCATTACTTCCGGGTCCTAGTGCCGGTCGCAGATTGAGTGTGCGTGACACACAGATGGCTCTTTTCTTTTCACTCTGTACACCTCTAACTTCACATATAACTTGTAGGCATGCCACATGCAGAAGTTCGCAGATGACACTGCCCTTGTGGGAGGTATTAATGATGAACAAGAGGGGAAGCACAGAAGTCTGGTTAAGAACTTTGTGGCCTGGTGCATTCTAAACCAACTACAGCTGAACATCACCAAGACCAATGAGATGGTGATTGACTTTTGACAGTCCAGGTCTGCTCTGCTACCTGACTCCACTGTAGGAGTGGATGTCAAAATGGTGAAGTACCTGGTGCTGCAGCTGGATGACAAACTGGACTGGACAGTGAATGCTGACTATCTATACAAGAACAGTCAGAGTCAGTTGTTCTTCCTGAGGGGACTGTGCTCTTTTAACATCTGCAAAAAGCCCCAGCAAATGTTAGTAGTAGTGCGCTGGGGAGGTAGCCTCAAAAGCAAAGATGTCACATACTTAGACAAGGTGGTCAGGGAAACTGGTTTGGAGGTCTCATGAGGCAGTACTGGAGAGGAGGAAATTAAATAAGGTGCTGACCATCATGGCCAACCCGACCACCCAAGACTTCTGTTGCAAAGCTGGTCAGCTGACAGACACAGGAAAGCCTTTGTCCCGAGAGCCCTTTGGGGTTTTCAACACCTCTCTACAGGGTCATGTGGACCGGGGGATCTAGGCTTAAGGCTCATCTGCTATTTACATCACGGGGCTACCCGCATAACTCTCCTCTTTTAGCTTCAGTGTCTGCTCACTTAATATCAAGTTTACAAATTATGCCAATATGCATAGTCTCACTGCATTTCAGTTTGCATTATATTAATGTATTACCTTTGTTGTTTTTAAACCTTTTTAAATATATTACTCATGACTTTTATACTTTTATACATATTATTGTGGTTTATCATTGCATTAGTAACTTTGGTCGTCTCTCACATTTATGTTGTGTCTACTGACTATACTGTAGGTAAGCTCTATAGTGTGCTATCACAACTACAAACCTGGCATTGTGTTACTATCATAAATACTGGATGTCTTAAACTTTCAGTCTGTCTATCTATCTGTCTGTCTGTCTGTCTGTCTTTTTTTTTTTTATTATAAAGAATGAAATATCCCAGTAACATAAGTATCCAGACTCTCTTTGTTATGACACTTGAGGTCTGGTGCATTCTACTCCTATCAGTGGTCCTTGAGATGCTTCTACAACTTGACTGGAGTCCACCTGTGCCTAACTGAATTCATTGAAGAAACGATACACATCTGTCTGTGGAAGGTTTGCTCTGGAGAGATCTGAAAATGGCAGTGCAACGATGCTGCCCATACATCATGGTTGAGCTTGAATAATTCTGGCAAGAACAATGAAAGAATCTTTCAAAAGAAAGGTGTGCCTGTGGAGTATTATGTGTAGAATGATGAGGAAAATCAGGATTTGAGTTCCAAATGATATTAATAATAAATTTAGTCATAAATCAGATTTTATCTATACAAACATTTCTAATATTACAAGAACCATAATCCTCGAGACTTTTGTTAACAGTAACTCCAGGTGGTCTTTTAGGACATTTGTCATGGTTGGACAAGTAAACGTCACACTTCCACGCTACATTTACACGCTGGTACAATAACAATATTACAAGACCCAAGATGAAAATTGTAGTCTGTCGCTACCCTGAAAATTCTGAGGAACCTTATAATCATGGTGTTTATGCAAGTGACACAGTTTGAATGTGAAACAGAAACAGAATAACCCTGAAATTAGCTGAGTGTGGGTGGCTTCTATTCAAAGGCCACTGTATGTAGGAGAAGAATTAGGTCAATAGTACAAAAAGAGAGCACTACATTGCACACTGTCTCAAAGAATCAGGTGACAAATGTATATAATCAACTGGCAACTCAGCATATGCAATTAGCAGCGATTAAACAATGTAAAGAAATGCTGAACCTTCTCAAATTTAGATTAAAAGCTACAATAAATAAATACTGAGGAAGGATGTTCAAGCCAGGAATGTACAGTATTTCAAATATAGTCAAGTACTTAAAAGCCTTTTTTTTTATTATTAAAACAAGCTTCTAAAATATTTTTAAATAAAATAAAAAGTATTATATTTATATCATATTTATATATTTTCTGTTTTCTGCTTGCTGAAAGTCATGCTGATAAAAAGAGATTTTTGTGATTTTTTTGTTATTGAATATTAGTCACTGCAGTGGACTATAGCATCCCCTCCAGGGAGTACTCACACCCCTCACCCCTGTATTCCCAGCATAGGCTTTCACTCCACCATGACCCTAGCCAAAATAAAGCATTTATTGAAAAAAGTACAAAGATACAAATTTCTGTAAAGTAGATATGGTTTTTCACTCACTCACTCTGTCTCTGTACTGCTTATCCTGTACAGGGTCATGGGGGGCCTGGAGCCTAACCCAGGGTGCCAGTCCATTGCAGGGCACAAGCACACACCCTCATACACTCTGAAACGGCATTTAGCCTAATCTGCCAGTGTTTGGACTGTGGATGGAAACTAAAATACCCAGACGAAACACACCAATCATAGGAAGGACATAAAAACTCCACAAAAACACATACAGAACCCTTGACCCTGGAGGTGTGAGGCCACAGTGCTGACCACTATGCCACCGTGCCACCTATGGTCTTTCAATTAAGTTCAGTTTGTTTGTGAAACAGCAAAGACTGTACATAAAACATCATTCTTGACTATGTAGCAAGTTCCCAAAAAAAGGGAGGGCCAGTAAATATCCCTGATGGCGTCAATATTAGAGAGGAGACAGAGTGTCTAGGGAAGGGCATTACTCACGGGTAACCAAGAAAGACTGTATGGCCATAACAACAGTTCTACAGTTAGGACTTTATAAAATGTTGAAATGTTGAATTGATCCAGATAATAACATATTTATTGACATAAATATGCTTACACAATAGAATCTTAAGTAAAAAAAGATATTAGATGGTACCCTTAAAGAATTTTTCATGATGTGATCTCTTATATGATTCCAGGAATGCTCTTATTCAATAATGAATGCCCTTTCTTAACCCTCAATCCATTTCCCGATTTGCATGCTAGATATTGCTGTAGGTATATATAATGTATAGTTCGGGACCAGACGCTGTACTTAATATTTTCTTAACAAAACGTAACACCCCCTCCAACCCGCTGTATATCGTCTCGTTACATTTGACATGAACTCAGCACATACCTGCTAATATCTCTAGGGCAAAGTGTGTCTCCTGGCAACTTTCCACACAAGCATAGGATATCGTTTGTCTTGGGACACAACAGCGTGTCAGAAAGCAGATTGTCTAGCACAAATGCTCGAGCGCTGACTGATGATTCACAGACAGTGAATCATATGCTGTGCGTGTAGCTCTCAGGGGAAAGGGCTTCTAATGGTTTTCTAGCACAAATTTCTTGTTCTGCTCATATCTAAGTAAATCTTGATCACCACATGCTTCTCAGTTGCTATAGCATTATTAGCTCTGAGGTTTTTTTGCAGTCACACGGCAGATTTAGTCTGTGGGAAACAAATAAGACAGTTTCACATTAAATTGCAAACTCTGAAATCTGATTCGTTCTACTCCCTCAAGGGAAACAGCTGTGCGATTCCGTTCTCACATTTTGTCTTAGTTGATACCACTGCATGAAAATCTTTAAGCACAAAATATACTGAATAAACTTTATTCAGCATAAATTAAGTTAAATATATATGTAATAACTACATCAGCTCCAATACTGAAATATATGTATATGTAAATATATGTACAGCTTAAGCCTTAAAATCAGTACAGAAGCCTGTGTTGTTAGTAGTGACAATTGAGACAAATGCACATTGTTTCTGGCTGTTTCCAGAACCGCATCAGCCCTCAGGACTCACACCACTGCCTTGTGACAACCAACAAGGATGCACATGACTGCTTGCGTTCTACAAAGGGCGTTCAAGTCAATCAAGACTTTTGATTCTGCAGAATAACAGAACACTGTTATAAGAGTAAAAGTACCTTTATTTCTCAATATAATCAATATAATAAAAGAAATTTGTAGAATAAGAAAAACAGCCCACATTTCATATTGTACATTCACATTGAAATCATTTAAAGTAATTTTTTAGTATTAAGTAAGGATGGTTGCTATATAAACAGATAGAATAAATGTATATATTAGCTCATGGTTTACTTGGACACAAAAAGCAATTGCTGTGAGTGATCTGCTTTTGGTATGAGTCGTTATATACTCACTGAGAAGGGAGGAGCAGCTAGAATGCCACGTAAAATGCTGACACACGCAAAGGAGTCACAGGTTCCTGACTTCAGCAGACAGTACAGCCGCGATAAGCCCAATTGATCTGCTGAAATGAAAAATGCCGTGTCTTATCAGAGTCCAGTCTTCACCCTATTTAAATCATATTTCAACATTAGCAGTTTGCTGGGCTGCATCCTTCCCTGCGCCTGATGAAAAGCAACTGGCTTCTTTAAAAATGCTCCTACTGTGCCGACACCGCTGCCTGCATTGAAATACTGATTTTCTTAGCCGGGAAATGGACTCATTGGCTGACTTCCAACTCGGATGGATATTTTTACCTGGGCCTAAGGCTGAGGCGTATGCTGACGAAGGTCCATTACATTACATTGTGCTGTAAAAAGACAAGGAGATCCCAAATACATAAATTAAAAGGACAATCTGCAAATACTGCAAATGTTTTAAACATGCATCATCTCATATATAAGTCATATAAGTAAAAATATATGCCTCTCTTCTGATGATCACATAATAGCACGGACAATGCTGGGACTACTGACATCTTTAGAGGAAACATAATACTACACATTGCTGCTACTGTATAATTATTCAATTCAATTCAAGGGCATAGAGTACAACTGTTTAAGTGTGTATACATTTCTTTGGCTGACTCAATATTAAGGTTTTGCTCTCTATTGTCCATACCTTCCACACATTTACAAAGTTTAAGAGGAACTTTAGCATTGTCAGGTTTTAATTACAGTCTCCGTGATACTTATTTACACCTACTTCTGTCTCTCTCCAACTGAAGTGGTGTTAATGGTTACAGGTTGAGTGGATCCTGAGAGATGGCACCTATTACTCACTTTAAAAGAAAAGAAAAAAAAAATCACTGCCTGTCTGCCACCCACCTCACGCAGTTTGCAGTGCATCTCACCATTATAGTAAATAGACACATTGCACAAATATCTGAATACACTAGCAAACCTTTTTATACATTTGAAATGTATACATCATTAAATACACAGCAATGGTGATAAAACTATGACTACTTAATCTTCAGTAAATACTTTTATCCTGGTCAGGGTCATGTGGCTGCTCAGTCAATGCAAAGAACCCTGAATGTGAAGTAAGTAACACCAAGATGGAAATTTGGCATAGCCAATCCATCTGCATGTTTTTGAAAGGTGGAAGGAAACCGAAGAACGTGGAAGAAACCAAATATGATATTGAGAGAGTATGTGAACAACAACACAGAGAGAAATCGAAGATTAGGATCAAAGCGTGGATCGTGGAGCAGTGAGACGGCAACAGCACCCGCTGCACCATCATGCTGCACCTGGCACTATTTTGGTATAGAGATAAATGCATGAATTGTGCAGAACAATACAGAGATAACATGCAGAGGTCAGATTGCCATTGTTTGTCTGAAACTAATCTGAGAACGAAGGAATTAACCTTACTCACTCACTCATCTCACTCACTTATCTTCCATACTGCTTTATCCTGTAGACAGGGTCGCGATGGGCTTGGAGTCTATCTCAGGAGACTTAGGGCACAAGGTGGGGTACACCCTGGACGGGTGCCAGTCCATCACAGAGGAATTAACCTTTTTGTCAAATTCATTCTGGTAGATTTTCAAGTAGAGCCAGCTGTGAGTGTGTGTGAAGCATAGCTGTCTTGTAGGATAAAAATGGAAGCTCAAATGAACAAGACTGGACATAATACAACGTAATGATGCATGCCAGGGCCTAATCAGATTTAACATTAGAGAGAAAAAGCAGTAGGATAAAGAATGTAATCATCTGACAAGTAAACACAGAAGTAATTAGACAAATGTTATGTCTGGGGGGGGGGGGGGGAGGGGATAGGGATTGTTGAGAATGGTCACTGTAAGCCTTTAAAAAAAAAAGATGTTGGGTGTGTCTTGTTAAAGGCAGATCATCTAATAAGTGAGTAAGGGCGCCTCCCCCTGGTCAATCTGTGAAACGACAATACACCATTGCAGCAGCAGTAGGGATGTCTTCTAAATTACATATAAAAATATACATATGTAAAACGCAGCACACCACACTTGGGCCTGCTTCAGTATTTTGATAATAAAGGTTTATAATAGAGGTGATAACGATAATGAGGCTTGAGGCACGTTAAAGACGTCTGCCCGGATATTCACGATGTACTTGACCTCTAGCTTATAAAAGAGCGCATTATGGTCACGTGCCTCTACTCACTGCCCACTTTTTAAGAAGCCTTTTCAAAAAATTCTTTCGAAGTGTCGAAGAAAGGCAAATATCTACGAGATTAATCATGACAAGGAGTACTGTTTGAAAGCAAATAGAAAATAAAGGTCTAAGATTGCGTATACGGCTTTACGCCAGAGAAGGACTACTCTTCCCATAATGCGCTGCGATTGACGTCATTGACTCGGTTTCTCCGCCTGATTCAGAAATTCTACTGACAATATTGTGATTTTAACATTATTATTATTGTTTTGATATTTTTTATTTACAACTGACTTGGTAATAGTTCTTATAGTTCTCCCTGCTTGAATTCAGTGGCAACAGTTAACATTTCAACAAGGAAATAGTGGACCAAACCCACAGGATGTCGTTAGTCATATACCATGGTCCTGATTGGCGGGAACCTTTTTAGGATTCTGGGCAATGTAGTGCTACAACGGGACTCCGTTATACACTCACTCTCTCACTCATCTTCTATACCGCTTTATCCTGTATTCATTGTGGCGGGGACCTGGAGCCTTAGGGCACGAGGCAGGGTACCAATCCATCGCAGGGCGCACACACACACACACACACTACGGTCAATTTGGGAACGCCAATTAGCCAAACCTGTATATCTCTGGACTTTGGGAGGAAACCGGAGTACCCGGAGGAATCCCACCAAGCACGGGGAAAACATGCAAACTCCATGCACACAGAGACGGGAATCGAGCCTGGCTGGGAATTGAACCTGGACCCTGGAGGTGCAAGGCGACAGTGCTAACCACTCCCAGTCACTGACAGTGTTTTACACTATTATTTAAAATTAAGGTTGACATCAGAGTGACCTTGTAATTATTTTTTTGTATTTTAAAGTTTTATATGCAGAAATTTAATTTCTTTAAAGCTGCCTTGCGACAATGTCTGTTGTTAAAAGAACTATAAAAATATATACTATATATACTACATACTAAACATCTATTGAATTTAATTGAACTGTGATGATAACATATGCAATTGTTTAATCGCGCTAATCACATTTTTTCACTCACTCATCGTCTTTACCATTTTTTTTCTGCATACACTTTTCGAAGCCTGGAGTCTATCCTAGGATGGGGTGCCAATTCATCACAGGGCACATACACACATACACACACTCACATGCTCATTCACATACACAAACTGGAGTACCCGGAGAAACCCACCAAGCAAGCATGGGGAGAACATGCAAACTCCAGACACGAAGCAGGAACTGAACCCTCACCTTGGAGGTAGTAATAACATACTACAGTACTAACCATACATTTTCTCTTAAAATCAAAATGGAAATCAAATCCAAAAATGAATTCCATTTCCTGTATGGCAAATTTTTTTTTTTTTAATCCTCCTCAAACCCGGAAGACAAGTGCTGATTGGCTGACATGTAAGTGGCCCCAATGTACCACAACAAGTAATCAGGTTTCCACCAAATACCCACAATGATAAAGCACTTAAATCAGCAGATTAGTGAAGATGGAAACAAACCAAATGTCATAAACTACTCAGATATAAGGGTCACTACAGAGTTTCATTATTACAGTAACAGCCAAATTCCACTTGGGCAAATTATTTTACTTACAGCAATATAACGAGTTGGTATCCTGGCAAAACTATTGTTCTTTTAAAATGAAATCCAATATTTATGCATACCTCATAAAGCAGCAAATAACCTCTGCTCCTTCCTCTATCACAGAATCAACACACCGGTCACCCGCGTGCATGCTGATGTACAGCTGCAAACACAACAATGGCTACTGTGTTGTGTGTTGACCACTGGGCACTAGACATAGTCTCTCTCTCTCTCTCTCTCTCTCTCTCTCTCACACACACACACACACACACACACACACACACAGTGTCTCTCCACTGAAGATAAGTTTTAGACCCTCTGTCTCTTTTCGATCGAAGGATCAAATATCCAGTGTATATCAGGTATGCCCTGTCATTCTTAAAGATGGCTAAAGATACAAAAATAATAGAGCAGAAATATGCAAATATGACTTTATTGTATGAGTATAATTTTTTTTTTTTGAGAATTAATTGTGGTATATTTACTTGATATAATATATGACACAGAATACCATTGTACATTAATGTATTCTCTTCCTACTGCTCTCTCCTTTGTAATGCGAACTGTGACTAATACACAACCACATGTAAACAACAATGACGTGAAGCAACCTAACTAGATTCAAAATATGGTACTGTAAAATTCTGTGGATTACAATTACAGTTTATTCCCCTGATTGTGTCACAGACAATAAAACAGCCTTGCAGTACATTTTATCCTCTCTGTCCAAATAATGAATGTGTTTGTGATACTTCCAGTCAGGGACACATTTCCTTCATCAGCCTTCAACGGTTTTAGATTCAATATGTATGGTGACCTGCTAAAATCCTTCACATGGTCAAATTTTGACATTTTCTTCAATATTGTTGCAGAGCAACTCTCCAACTTTTTACTAAGTGAAAGCTACAATATACTAACATAAGTGCAGAAGGGAGGTATTCCAGGGGTCCTGGGTTGACTGGAACATATAGGTGTGGTCAAATAACTCAACAGGGAAGCAATAAATGGCAGGGAGAGTTCACCATGCTGTGGCTGGATTTCGCTAACATATTTGGCTGAGGTGCAGATGAAAGAATCTGTACAAATCTGGTCTCCATTGAAATTCACTGTCTGGATCTATCAGGAGAGCCATTCCTTATCTACCCCATGCCGTTAAAATACAAGTGGTGGAGGTTTTTACAAAGAAAGTCAACAGTCAGCTCCGTAAGTGCAGGGATTGCATCGCAGCTTGAACATCACCATGCTGTATGGGAACATAAAAAAGAAAACCTGAAGCTCTTTATCATTTGTTCATTGTGACACAGATGATGAGAAGATCTACAGAGCACTGTATCAAGTGACCCCAGCATGGCCAGCGCAGGCATCATAGTGATGACTGGGAAGATGTTGAAGGATGCAATATTTCAGGCAGAGTCTGCAGCACAAGATCCTTAAAGGAAGATTGGTGGAAGGAGGGTTTATCTGGAAAATAGGATAGGAATCTGTGATGTCACCATGAGTGGGAAGGAGAATGGAGAAACACCTTCTTGGACAGGATTGAGTGTGAAAGACCCTGCAAAACATCCTGTCCATGGGAACTTCCACTGACACCAAGACCAAGTCCTCAAGACCATTACTGGGACAACCAGCAAGTGGATCAACAAAACTGCAGGCAGGTCCATCCGCTAGCCAAAAAATCAGCATACATAAGACGGAAAGAAGCCAATGAGAAGCAGAAGCACTGTCCTGTTGGTCTGCTTACCCCTGTTTTTGCTCACCTGGATGTTAACACTTGACCTAAAAGTTTCCACCTCACATCACCCAGACATCACTGAGGCCGAACGGTACTCGGATATTACAGACCACCAAACAGACCATCCTGCTGGATCTTGCTGTGCCTTAGGAGAAGAGGATTGGGGGGGGGGGGGGGCGGCGGGCACTGGAGAGTATGGCACAAAGAGCTGGTAGAGGACAGACATTGGAAAAGCTGGAGGTTGAGGACCATGCCAACAAAGACAGGCAGTTTGTAGGGTAGTCCTTGAGCATGGTCATTAATCAGATGAAGAGCTATTAGTTCCAAATCAGGAGTAGTTTAATAGGCAGTTTTCCTTTTGCGTGTCTCTCAGCCAGAAGTGAACTTCTAACATTTTAAGCCCGTTCACTAATCCTGTTTTTAAAGGGAAACCACCTACCCAGCATGTTGTAGTGTTTATTCAGCTCCCAGCACACCAGATTTAACTAATTGGATAATTAACAGCTTTTTTTTAATTGAAGTGGGTGTAATAGAGAATTCAACACACTAAATTGTACCAGACAGGGTTCCTCCTGGACCAGTTAGAACATCACTCTACTAATACACAAAACCTATTTTGTGAATGAGTAAGCATTTTTGGTTTCCATCACCCAAATCAGTCTTGGCTTCATCATTTAAAGTAAAAGTCATGCATTTAAACATGAGCCTCATTGTCTTTTTATGCCACTGATCCCTGTTCACATTAACATTAATGGGAAAATAATTACCCATCAAATCTGTCATTACTGTTGGCAATTTAGACATTTAGAAACACCAATCAGCCTACAATGCATATCTTTGGACTGTAGGTTTCACAAACCCACAAGGAGAACCTGCAAACTCCCAAGATACAGACCAGAGGTGAGATTTTACCTCAAACCCTTGAATTATGAGTCAAAATTGCTATCCACTGAGCCACCATGCCCCCGATGCACTTTACTCGTGTGTAAACATTTACTTAGCTCTTTAGACCACATGCCGCCATATAGGGAATATAAGATAAACTAGTCCTTGTTTAGACATGGTACTGGTCTCCATAAGGAAAAGTACTTTTTATGTTACAGCCCCTTTTTGTGCAGGGGCAAAAATATTATTTACATATTATGTTTTTTATTTTGTTGCTGACAAAAATTTCCACAAGAATAAAAAAATCTGAAATTTCTGACCTTGTGGGGAAACTTTGCAAACATTTCGCCTCAGCTGCTTTTTAAACTCAACTTTAATGTTAAAAATAATAATTGCGTGTATGTGTGTGTGTGTGTGTGTGTAGCATTCTCTCTCTCTCTCTCTCTCTCTCTCTCTCAATCTGCAGCCAGTTTAAAGTCTTTCATTTTAAATGAACAATGTCCGCATCCAAGAATTTGTTTTGTCATCAGAGCATAAATCATGCTTAGAACCTGGAGTAAATGGTCTGACATGATTTTAATTCAATTCTGGCATGAATATGAATATCATTTCCTATTGGTGCTGTGTTTATCTTCCTCTAAAAAAAAACCTTCAAACAATGATTGTTATTATTTTCAGTGAGTGTCCCTTTTAATCTAAAAGGACTTTCCTGTACCTTGTTCTTACTTTGCCAAGAATGTGAACTGTCTGGAAGCTGAAACACCTTCAGCCAGTCTAAAAAAGCTTTTCACACCTTCATACTAAAAACAACAAGGTTGCATCCTGTGAAAATCTAAATTAGTAAGTTAGGAAAAAATATAGTAGCTGGAATGGTTATCTTCTGTGTGACCGGTGCAGATAAGCATATCTGTGTGGTGTCCTGTGGAAAGAGTGAGTAGGTGGATGAGTGTGTGATGGATTCATGCAGAGTCGGGATCACATAACAAACACCTTGTATGGAAATACAGGCGAACATCTAGCACTGACTACACCAACACAGCAGGACGTCCACTGATCAACCTGGGTTCTAATATGTTATCAGCTATGACCAGCTCATTCTGGCGCAAAACTACTAAAAGCAATCCTTGCTCACTGATCAGTACCTACTGTATCCATTACTGGTGAAATTTCAAGTGGTTGTTTATTCCAACCATTTAAATTAAGAATAACTCTTAATGTATAAACATTTCAAAATAAAGAAATACCACCAGGGATTAGCTTTAGGATCTGTAAGGAGTTTAGGAAGGTATAGCAGTATAGCTGCGGTAAAACAAAACAAAAAAATAACAGAGAGGAATCAGATGACGAGTGGAATGAGAGAATTTTGCGTCATTCCAGCCAGGGAGTTGCCTCTCTCTCTCTCTCTCTCTCTCTCTCCCTCTCCCATCTCTCTCATGTCCTGCCCACTTTCTCCCTCTCTCCCACCCTGTCTCTCTGATATTACCATGAACAACAGTAAAGTTTTCACAACTCCTTTTCAGCTGCATCCACCCACAACACTAACAATACACAGACTGCAGGTAAGTGACAATGATGCTCGATGATATAAGGCTATATAAGGTTATCAGATGGTATTGCATTCTTTCAGAGTGTTTTTATGTCATGATGCAACAGGCTACTTCTTGACATTTTTTTCGTATATGATGCCACCTTCCAAAGACACAAAAATACCATGTGTCTGTAAAGATTTAGACAAACCTGTGAGTGAGCTGTAAAACTGTAATCAGTAGCTGAGCTAAGGCTGAATTAATGAAAGAAGCCACAGTGTTCCATGCCAGGTTACTCAGAGTATCACTACGTATTTCCATCCTGCTCCAATTGTTTGTTGATTTCCTGTAGATATTTTACTGTGTGTGTGTGTGTGTGTGTGTGTGTGTGTGTGTTCAGGATGCCCCTCGGAGGAGGAAACAGGTGTGGCTGTTGCCAGAAGACTGTGTACTTTGCAGAGGAAGTCCAGTGTGAAGGGAAGTACTTCCACAAGTCCTGCTTTCTCTGTAGTAAGTCACCAGCTTCTAGAATGTTGATTTGAATAGGCAAGGCTTTCTGTCTCCTTAATATTGTCTAATCTATTTCAGGACCTCTGAGATATCCATGCTGATAGATGGCTTGCCATGAATTCTTAGGTTGCATGTGATGAAGACTAACATCTCTACTTTAACACGTGTCCATATTAGGAAGTCAGAAAATGAACGTCATTCTGGTGGTGGATGCCTTATATGGGACTCCTCCTCCATACTATGTCTGCATCTTTCACAAAATTGTGGCAGTGCATCAGCAATATAAACAAAGTGTTGCTGAACTAATCCTGGGCCAAAAACGCTTATGTCACATGTTGCCTGAAGTTCAGAATTTATTTTGCTAATGAAAATAATTTACACAGACTGGAGGCAAAAGAATGCTTGACTGTGAGACACATATCACATGCTGTGGTATTCAAGTCTGAAGTCTGAACGAGGCTAAAAACATGCTTTTCATTAAATACCCTCAGTACAATGCTTTCTCTGGAACTTGTAAAAACCTGGCTGCTGTCTTTACTAATGAGCAGGTTATGGAAATTTGCACAACCATAGCCACATACCCACTGCTTAAAACTAATTTTAAAATAATAGATAAATACCTTCTAGAATTTAACATCCCAATAAAGCACATTACATTGTGCAATTCAGCAGCTGTCTTTGTTCTCCGTTTTGTTTCCATCCAGTGGTGTGCAGGAAGAATTTGGACAGCACCACTGTGGCTGTACACGTGGATGAGATCTACTGCAAATCATGCTACGGCAAAAAATATGGGCCAAAAGGCTACGGTTTTGGTGGCGGTGCTGGAACCTTGAGTATGGACACTGGTGAAGGACTGGGGATCAAACCTGTGGAGTAAGTGGAAGATCATCATAGTAAAAGTTCATTTAGTTAAAAGTGGGTTTTAAATGAATAAAATGTTTTTATATTGACATGACAGGGTCAATTCGGTTTAAGTACTTACTAAAAGATACATATTTCTCACCCAGACAAGCACCACATCAACCTACCAACAATCCCAATGCCTCTAAGTTTGCTCAGAAATTTGGCAGCTCGGATGTGTGCCCTCGCTGTGGCAAAGCTGTTTATGCAGCAGAGAAAGTGGTGGGAGGTGGAAATGTAAGTGACTTCTCTGCTGTATCCTGTGTGTGTATAAACATACATTAATAATATACCATGTTACAACCATTCAGTGGACAATAATTAATATTTGGCAAATAATGCAAAGTGAGGATTTTTCTTTTGCTTTTAGTCTTGGCATAAGACCTGCTTCAGGTGTGCAAAATGTGGAAAGAGCCTTGAGTCCACCACACTAGCAGATAAGGATGGAGAAATCTACTGCAAAGGTGAGAATCTGATAACGTATGAGTCATTATAATACATTAGTATATGAAATACTCCAGCATTTCATAGTCTTACCCTTGGAGTACATTAGTGTTTATGATACAGCTCCATAACTCTGAATATGTTTGTTAATAACCATATGCTGTTTACATAGCATAGATTTGTTAGAACAAGAAGAACATTAGCATTTATAGTATTTTGATATTTCTGTACTAATACCAAGTATTTTGTGTAGGTTCTATGACACTGGAGAGCGCTGCTATGTGTTGTCACTTTAAAATATATAAATTTTTCTTAATAATAAAAACAGCAGCCCAGTCACTCTATATATCAATTTGGAATGATTGCCAGTTGCCTAGTTAGTGAGATTATTATATGAACACCTCCCCGTCTCTGTTATTCAGAATGGGGAGGTATCTCAAATCAAATTTCTCACTTGAAAGATGCCGCTTCACTTGCTGTCAAAGTAAATACAAATATATCTCAGTGTATCTGTGACTTAGCTAACATTACATACATACATAGTTAACATCCCTAGTGACTACCCAACTGCTCACATCCCCAGCCTGGCAGGACTATGCATGTTACTCTTTGGGTTTGGCAGGTCAGGGATTATCCTGAGGATTTTACCTGCATAACTTTGTCATTGCTTTGGATCTACAGGTTGCTATGCTAAAAACTTTGGTCCGAAGGGTTTTGGGTTCGGCCAGGGGGCAGGAGCTCTAGCTCATGCCCAGTAGGAAAGCAGTACACAAGAACAAGAGGATCTGCTCCAGCTCTCTGCTTTGAGTTCTGCATACTTCACCTACCCGTCACACGTGCTTGCAATTTGCACATGGAAATGATTTTAAACTACTCATTAAAAAAACATTATTTTTCCATGGACCAAATTCCAAAAGCAGCATGGATATATATACAGTATATATTTCAAAGATGGATTCATCAAACAGATGAAATTTTCATACTGTTTTATTTCTATTGTTCGTGGTGAATCATAAAAATCATGGGAGGTAAATGATCTTTTAAAACTTCTTCAAAAAAGCTAATTTATTAAGGATTCTAAATAAATATTGCTTGCTTGTTCCACTGAGTCAGCAGTGAGCCACATTAGTGGTTTAAAACATAGTAACGCACTGTGTCATATTATGCATTAAAACACATTACACATTATACAATTGGAAATTCTTTTTGTTCTTTATATATGAAACTAACTGAAACATGTTACATCCCTAATAGTGAAGAAAGTAATAACGGTTATGATTATATTAAAATGATGTTTATACACTGTTATAACCTTCCTACGCAAGATGACATGTGCAGATGACCTGATTGTTTACTTCTGACATCATTGACACATTAAAAAGCAGCGAGTGTTGTTAATGAACAATGGGGGATTATGTCTCTAAGCCTGTCTGCACCCTGCCATGAAACCACAGATACACAGCTGGCTAAGTGAAAATTCATGAAACATGAAATTCTTCAAACAAGTAAAAGTCTTTAAATATACAACAGAAATACAGGACCTCAGTAAAAATATGTACCTCATTAGCAAAATTGCCTTTTTTTTTTGTAAATGCAAAAACATCACAGTGTTGAGTGGGGAAAAAAGTAGAGAGTGCTTTGCCACTAGAGGGGGTCCTTTATGGGTACAGCTCAGTGATCATGGCACTTCTGGCTGGCATTTAAATACTTATAGCCTACATAAACTAAATCAAGTCAGTGTGGTGGTGTTAGTTCATTCAGCCACAATATCATGCAATTTTACAAGGATTTTTAATGCAGATTTTCATTTATGTCCGTATCTACACATCCCAGACAGCATCTATAAAGTTGTTGTTTTTTTCCTGAAAAATGAAAAGCTTTTGTTTATGACAAACAAAACTCTATCTAACATTTAATTTGGGGTGGGGGTTGGGAGGTTACGGGAAGGGAATTAACATTTTCAATTCAAAGTGTCCTCATATGAACAACCCAAAAGAATGATTAGCATTCTGTTTATTCTAAGTGCTTATTAACTGTTCGGTGACCTTGCTAAACTATAATGAGAGGTTTCAAGCTAAAAATAAATGCATTTTACCCTTTGGAAATAAAGGCATGTCAAAGCACAACTGTTTCCATTTGGGATTTACCAGGGAGAGTTAGCTGGCTGGATCAGGTACAAGACAGTGTGTGCGAGCATTCATATACACACGCAAACCAAATGTCTGGAGGCCTGAAATTTACAAGAAGCATTAGGGAGGAATGGCTATGTCATACTATAAAAAGATATATCACTACAAATGCAAGGTTTGTTTAATAACCCTGTAAATAACTTCAGCAGTCGTTATGAGACTTAGTATCACAGGACTTATTAGCACACAAGGACTGTGGTATGATGAAAAACAACCCAACTGTCATGAAAAATATCCAGGGTAACATCTAGGCCAAAAGGTGTATTGCCAACAGCATGCAATAGATAAGGCCTTGTCAGGAAACCTAACAGGTGTTTAACACAGCTGAGTGTTTCTGGAGTCTCCTGAGCTTCCATTACCCTCTGAAAGATTAATTGCCGGGTGCAGTGGCCAAAAGTGATGTTATATGAACTGACAATCTTCTAGATAATCTTTGTAGGTTTATCATAGAGGAAACACAAAGCCTACACTCCTACCCTGCTACTACAGAGGCTTGTTAACAAGGGCACAGATATCCGAGTATCGTGACAGCAGTGAAACCTGTTACAAACAAATAGTCATAACCAAGTCATTCTAGATATGAAATATCCTATGGGGTAAAGGGTAAGTTGAGTTCAGTGATTGACATCAATCAAAGTTAAACATTCATATGTCTCCTAGCATACACATATTATCCACACAGACACGAGTGGCAGCATCAGCTTGTATGCTGCACTATGTTTAGCCACACCGTTGTATGAACAGTATTACATTCCTGTCATCAAGATACAGACATTTGAGCTGTCTGCAGTTAATATTTTAATCAAAAGCAATGTTATGGGACAGTGGGTTGGGATGGGGAGACACACAAAGATGAAGCTCTTCTCTAATGATAGTCATTAAGCCTCTCGGTGGAACCCATGGCTTTAGAGACTTGATAAGCCAAGCCATGCTCAACTCCTAG
Source organism: Clarias laeviceps (assembly GCA_030014305.1). NCBI lineage: Eukaryota > Metazoa > Chordata > Actinopteri > Siluriformes > Clariidae > Clarias > Clarias laeviceps. The sequence goes on from JAQMYJ010000037.1 coordinate 22,680,393, forward strand.
ATATGGTATTTGTAACCTTTATTTTTTTAGCTGTTCTAAGCATAGTGTGATTTAAATGAGTATTATCCAGCTTTTTAGCTATTAGGAGCATGAGGCAAATGCTATGCATGATTGCATTTAGTTGGTTACACAGGTTGGGGAGGGGGAGTTGTGCTGATGGGATTTCTAACCATGTTACCCATTGAATCCAACAAGGGGTTATAGAGAGTGTTACAAAAGTCTCCATACATGGGGAAATGTATTATTATTATTATTTAGTATTATGCAACTTTACAAATCATTCTCTACAAAACTATCATTGCAAACCCACATGGAGCAAGCACATCTGCAAGCACATACTAATTTTTTTACAGGGTAAAAGTCCCCATACATAGGCAGTATGTTCTTGCAGATCCAGGATGAAAAAGTTATTAAAACTTTTGTAATAATTGGCAAAAATGTTCCTTACCTTTTTTTCCCCCATATGATTAGGGCCTAAGTACGAATTATAAGCATTAAACAATACAATATTATCTTGATTGGTCACCTCCCTGACTAAGACCCTTCTCCTCCGATCGCTCAGTTTAGATGGCCGGCCAGCTCTAGGAAGAGTCCTCGTGGTTTCAAACTTCTTCCACTTACAGATGATGGAGGCCACTCTGTGCTCATTGGGACCTTCAAAGCAGCAGAAATTTTTCTGGACCTTCCCCAGATTTGTGCCTCGAGACAATCCTGTCTCGGAGGTCTACAGACAATTCCTTTGACTTCATGCTTGGTT
>JAQMYJ010000037.1:22682285-22698049 GCA_030014305.1 Clarias laeviceps
TGTTCTATTCTGAATAAAATATTGACATTTGCCATCTCCACATCATTGCATTCAGTTTTTATTCACAATTTGTTTAAGGTCCCAACTTTTTTGGAATCCGGTTTGTACAAAGGAGACAACATAAAGTGCATGTGCAAATGTGCAAACAAGAGTGACAAAGTGACAAGGCGACAACATGACATTCCAATACTATTTGCATATTTGCTAATTCCCCAAACTGTTGCCATGAAACTGAAATCACACAATTATGCTTTGTACACTCTGTCATTAAGATTTCCCTTCAATGCAGCCCAGGGGTCTGGCCCAAACCTGTTCTGGTGTGACAATGCCCCTGTGTGTAAATCAAGGTCCATGAAGACATGTTTGTTGGTTCTGTCTGTGCTGTTCAAATAAAAAGCAAGGAGCTTGAACTGACACTACCTTTGGATGAGCTGGAATGCCAATTGTGAACCAGGCCGGACCTCATTAATTCTCTTGTGGTTGAAGTAGCAAATCTCCACAGTCATGCTATAAAATCTAGTGGAAGGCCTTCCAAGAAGAGTGGAGGCTGGTATAGCAGAAAAAGTAGACTATAGTGTTGCCCATAGTTTCAAATTGGGTTTTCTCTAGGCATTTGTGGACTGAAGGATAGGCATCAACATACGTTCGCCCATGTTTTTAAAATTGTATTTAATGTGGCATCTTCTGAAAGCCCTGAAATGGCATTATGGTGCAGTAAGATGGCTATATTGCTAGCATAACAACCCAATATCTGTGCAAACATGACCTTTATGAAAGCAAGCTAGCATTATTTATTAATTAAACTATGATCATGTTCATAAAAATCATAATCGTCTTAATAAAAAAAAAAAAGTCCAAAACAATTAAATGACTCTCACTGAAATTCGCTTCCTCACTCATTATATAAAGATATATAGCTAGTTTCAATAAGGCATTGAGTTATCGTATCTGGTTATTTTGCAGTATCCTGTATGCATTTAATGCCAAACACTAAATATAAGATTGATGTATACTGAAGAAAGTAATCTTTTAATTTAGGTTCTCATTCATCCAGTACCAGGCTTATTGATGTGAGTAGAACATTATTAAAATACAAAATAAATGCTGATATACATATACTGATACTGTATATATGCTGATATGCTGATATACATATAGCTTTGATCTTGTTCCTCTGGTTTAAGTAAACTATGGTTAGTTGAGACTGAGCTAAAGTCAGTGATAGACAGAGTGATAGTGTACACACATACAGAGTGATACTGTAGGTGCTGGTCATCGTTGACCAACTCCAGAAGCAGAGTTAGAACCACAAGTGGTGGATAAGAGCTGTGTGTGTGTGTGTGTGTGTGTGTGTGTGTGTGTTTCTATTAATATCTCCCAGTAAGAAGCAAGGTAAGAACAATAAGAGGTTGGCTTAAAAGAAGGAGACATTGTTCCTGAGCATCATTTTGTGGTGCATGCCTTCATCCTTCTCCGTGTTTGAGGTAAGACTATACCGTTACTTTAGCTGTTTATATTTAAAAAAGATTAAATGAATAAAAATAAACCTGAAAACCTGAACAAATGATTAATAAGTTGTGTATAATTCTCGTTGTATTTTTCACTGTCAACTTGTCTTCTGTGTGATACAAATTTGGAATCAAGCAGCCTTGTTTCATAGTAATCTAGCTTATAAAAATGAATTTTCAAATTATTGATTGTACTTAATGTTTGATTTGCTGAAATTAGAATGATAATATTTTCCAAAGTATCTTGTACTGGCTGGACAAGAGCTTAAACTGACACACCAGCCATCTTTGAAATTTTTTTTGGGAAAATAATTTTAAATTCACAAAATTGATTACCTACAAGAGTATAATTAGCATGTTAGTGCCATTTGTTCAAAATGTTTGTTTCTGTAACAGCCACGGAAGACATGAAGCTCTTTAAAAGGCCTGATGCAGGTCTATTTACGGCACTGCGCTGGTGGAAATCAGCAGGAGAAAGCTGGATTGTTATCTGAAATAGCTGGCATGCCATTATCCCTGTACACTGTGTGTGTCAGCCAACACTTTCTTTTTAGAGTGTGTGTGTGTGTGTGTGTGTGTGTGTGGGCAAAGTTATCATACCACAGTTGTAAAATTGCAAAGTGATTTAATTAGTATATCCATACTGAGCTTAAAGTGTATAGCAGTTAAAATTTTTGATGATCTGATATTTAATAATTACTTTGAAATTACATAAACATGTGTTGAGTTTTACGTTAAAAAAATTATGATCATTTCACAAAGTTACAGGCTTTGATAATGAAATATTTTCATATTCAAAGTAGTGCTTCAACAGAATATACCAGAATACATCAGAACTGTTTTATTTTCTTAGTATTCTTCCATTTACATAAGTGAGTGCTAATCAAATTTATTAAAGATCATTTGTTTAAATTCAAAATCTTTCAGACGGTGCTTGTTAGTCTGTGTTGCCTCAGTAATGCTTGATGCTGAAACTTGACCTCTTCTCCCCTGGTCTCAATGGCTAAAGCACTTAATTCTCCCCATGGTGCTGAGCTTTAGTAACAAAAGCTTTTATTTTTGTCCTCTAGGTTGAATCCACATTATAAAGATGCCTGAGTGAGTCGTGTTCCATTTTTACTTTCCATCCTATTTTCTTGTGTTTATTTTAGTTTAAACAAGCTCCTCAAACTGTTTTAAATAATTGTAAAAACTTAAATTAAAAACTTACTTTTTTTATATCGCAGAAAACGAATTTGAGATTAGTATTTTATTTATAAAAAAAAAAAAAAGGATAATTTATTTACATTAATCATTATTTAATGATTTTTTTCCCCACACTTTGCAGGCAAGAGGTAAGTGATGTACATTATTTGTGTTTTTGTACAAACAGGTGTTTCTAAGCAAACAATGAAATAGACTGCTTTAAGAATAAAATAGCAATATAATATTGAAAAATAACAACTGAGTTTTTTTCCACATGTAAATTTTCCCACCATTAAATCATTTTGGTTGCGCTAACGTAGCATAGTACAATAGTCTTGCACATATTCTTGAACTCATTTGATTGAACCAACTCTGAGATTTGGATTTATCCCACAACTGCAATTTGTTTAATATCCCACAGAAAAAGTCAAAGATTTCAGCCTCACGGAAGCTAATGTTGAAGGTATGTATGTGCATTGGACTTCAGAGAAACATAATTATGAACTGGTAAATGAGTAGCAATCTAGAGATGATTGCAGATGTATTAAATCACTTACCAAGACTTATTCAATGTGAAAAACATATACTCTGTTGTGTTGTCCATGTATGCCTTTGGGTGCAGAGCATGATGGTTGCTAAAGCTAAAGAGATGCTAGAGCAGGAGGCGATGGATATAGAGGAGGAGAAGGAGCTGTATCTGGCAGAGAAAGCCCCTCCTCTACAGACTGGTGGAATGTCTCTTGCAGAGCTTCAGGTCTGTCTTTACACATCCACACAAACACAGAGCATTTCCAAGCATTAAATGGATATAAACAGCCGAATCCATATAATTAGATCCACTATATTGCACCAATTACTGCTTCTGAGAATTCCAGAAGCATGCTTTGTAAAGCTAATGAGTATGTGTTGCATTTTCCTCACCACCGACAGGAATTGTGTCAAGAACTCCATGCCAAGATAGATGTGGTGGATGAGGAGCGTTATGATATCGAAGCAAAAGTGCTGCATAACAACAGAGAGGTTAAAACTCTTCTGCATGCATGTTTTAAGAGAAAATTTGCAAAAAACTGTTTGCACGATCCTGGCTGAAAATCACAATGGCCTTCTTTATGCAGATAAAAGATCTAAACATTAAGGTCTTAGACTTGAGAGGGAAGTTTAAGAGGCCCAATCTGAGAAGAGTGAGAGTGTCAGCAGATGCCATCCTGCGTTCTCTTTTGGGCTCCAAACACAAGGTGTCGTTAGATCTCAGAGCAAACCTCAAATCCGTCAAGAAAGAGGACACAGAGAAGGTGGGGCAGTGATCTGAGGACTTCTGCGCATCTTAAACAAAAATTGTATAAAAACTGAGAGTAGCAAACAGATATCCGTGTGTATATTTATCCTGCAGGAAAAAACAGTAGAGGTTAGTGACTGGAGGAAAAACGTGGAGGCCATGTCTGGAATGGAAGGCCGCAAGAAAATGTTTGATGCTGCCAAGGGGCCTGTGCAGTGATCAAGTGAGTGATAACCCAGCCTTGTGACTTTCTAATAGACATCACAAGATAATTGCACCATGAATAAAACACATGACATACTGATCAGATGTAGGCTTACAAAAGCAGCAACACACTAGACCCAAATGAAAAGAACACAAGCTAATGAATCACATAGAAAGCAAATACAGTATTGCAAATTAAGACATAGTTGTCAAAGGTCAAATATTAAAGGTCAAAATTAAGTATTCACCATGAAGTACATTATGAATACTAAATCACTATAGTCAAAATAATTAACTATAAATATATAAAAATCACTACACATCATAAAATAAATATATAACAAGAAGAAGTAAAAAAATTTGTACTTGAAATTAGTGCAGTGCAAATGTACGGTTGAGCCAATAAATATTTGGATAGTAATAATTTGGAAGCAATCAATATGTAAGTGTAGACATTTCATTTTAACTAAAAATGTTACCAAACGTCTTGTATATAAATGCACCCTATTTGCAAAGGCTCAAAACTAATTGGAAATTTGACTGATAAGCAGTTTGATGACTAGCTGTGGTCTTTTCATTTAATGACAAATTTGGGAAATAAAAGGCTAGGCCTCTGGTTTCTGATAAAGTTGAACATAAACTGCTTCCATAGGAGTGGCCAAATCAACAATTTATTACATTCTTTAAAAGAAGGAACACACTGGTGAGCTCAGCAACACCAAAGGGTCTGGAAGGCTTTGGAAAACATCCAAAATTGGTGATCTCAGAATTCATTCCCAAGAGAAATCCATGTAATTAAATACAAAGACTTTATTAAAGATGCAAACATTGCAACACTGAAAAAACAGATTAGACTTAGCTTAAAAAACATCTTAAAATAAAACATGATTCCTTGGACAGATGAAACCAATTTTAACTTCTGCCTGAATGATGGGGAGACAAAGGGCTGTGGGAAAGGAAAGGGAGAGTTTATGATGCAAATTATACCATATTACCTGTAAACATGTCAGAATGCAAAACTATGAGCAAGTGTGGCTGCCAGTGGAACTAGGTCACCGGTATTTATTGATGATGTGACTGCTGATAGAAATAGCAGAATGACTTCTGATGTGTGTAGAAATCCTTCTGCTCAGGTTCATTAAAGTGCTGCAAACTATTATGAAGGAACTTCACAGTATATATGGACGCAAAACACAATGTGAACACAAGCCAAGAGCGTCTTAAGGCAAAGAAATGGACTGTGATTTATAAATAAAACAAATGCAATATTTTCATGAAACTCCTTGAATTAAAGCTAAAAAATCTACACTTCAGTCACATCTTGATCACATTTGCATTATGCACTGATATTAAGCCCAAAATACCGGGACCAGTTTACACATAAAGATTTTTGGACACACCCTCTTACTGTCATATAAGGAGAAAAGAGTTTTTAAATGTTGGGTGAGTACAATAGTACATGGATACAAGACAAAACATGTACTGGAGTCAATGAAATGGGAAAAGTAGGAAGGTGAAAAATAAAAAGGGACAGTAAATACTGAATGAAAGAATAAAATAACATCATTTGTTAATTTTACTGACCATTTAATACCCCTTCTCTTTGTTTCTTAACTAAATTTGGAATCAGTTTTTATATTACTGACTTTATTAATGACTTTTGTTGTTTTTGGACATTGTCATTTATTAATCCACACAATGTTTTTTTTTTTCTTTTACACAGGATATGGAATCAATTCAGAGTATCGATGTGGCAATGCTGACATTTCTTTATCAATTTTAATATTAATAATATTACAATCTTCATTATATGTTATTGTTATACATACTGCCTATAGCATTTATTGCATGTAACTTGTCTAATTGAATGTTTTTGTGTTCTCAATGCCTAAGTAACATAAAGTGCTATTAGATTATGTGTCAGAAAAAATCTTTTTCAGTCAGAGTTGACCACAACAACAATTGTCAAATCATAGGAATGTGACGTTTTAATATTGACATTCTCAAAAATTATATTACATTTCTATAAACATCCTTCATGTGTTTTTCTTGTTGTGTGTGCACTCTATCCTTTTGAACAATGACTCCCCCTTTGTCATGTGCTTAATGATCAAGTTAAAACTCATGATTAAAATGGTTGGTGAGGCTCTAAAGATTATTTAAACCAAATGAGAGCTATTTTATAGGCTAAATAAACAGGTTCATGCTTGTTTCATATTGTAGCATCTGGTGGTAAGAAATAATGTAGCAGCTCACAGCTCATTCATACTTCATTTCAAAATTGCCTTGTGGTTCTAATATGCATATATTTATGACCAAAACCTTTCAAAAACATCAGCAGGCACAAGAAAATGGGTAACACATTTAACATTACATCAAAAGCACATTACAACACTACACATAAGGCATTATGTTCAAACAATTACTTTCTAGGAAATGTTTGACATACGACAAGCAACAAACTAAACATGTGATTCAAAGTGTGCTACTAAAACAACATTTATAGAATAAGCCTAATCTTATGTTTATTTAGGACTGTATCTGGAAATGGGCATATGGCATAAGATTTTTTATCCCCCCCCCCCTTTTTTTTTAAAAAAAAAAAAGCTTGTGAATAAATGTCAGGCATTAAGTATTAGGTACGGTCATTTTAATTCAGGAATGCATTTCTGTTCTGCCTCACTGAATAAAAGTAATTTATAAAATATTGAAAACTTCATCATGATACCTGTCATCTATCAATAGTGTTTGATACTTATATTTACATATTATACCATGTTGTATTTTACATTATGTTTATTTTTAAATATTGCTCACATCAAGTAATCTGAAAAGGATAATAAGGTTAAAGCTTGCTGAATAAATGCCCAGCCCAGACAGCATGGTGGTGCAGGAGGTAGGGTTGCATCCAGGGTCCTTGGTTTGATTCTGATCTCAGGTTACTGTGTGTACAAGGTTCTCTGCTTTCCTCTGACCTTCCAAAGACATACCGGTATGTGGATTGGCTACTCTACCCTGCCCCCAGGTGTAAATGTCTATGTGCATTGTGTGTTACAATGGTGTATTCTCATCCTGACCAGGAGAAAGCGGTTACTGAAGCTCAATAAAACAACTATAGCACTGTGCTTGCACTACCACTTTAATTACATGTTTAAGCAAAGAGATTAAGCCAAGACATTATCAGCCAATGAATCCTCACAAGCCTGTACATGTTGTTTACAGTTTTTGCCTCACGCATCCAAAGCAATTGATCAGACTTGCTAGAACGGGGAGAAATGTTGAGCTCACATGCTGCTTCTCCAGCATGATGCTAGGTGGCACTGGAGACAAACAGTCACGCTCAACAATCTGATGAAATGCAGGAGACACACCCTTGTCACAATGAAACACACAATAGTGGTTCGAAAGGTGTTTTGAAAGGCAGTTTGAAAGGTATGGCAATTACCTCAGTGAATAATTATGGTGAGGATTTTGAACTGTTCCACCTGAAGACGTTGAATTTTTTTTTTTTTTAAGAATTTGCTATGCCTTGCACTTTATTATTATTATTATTGTTGTCATCATTGTTTTAATCAACATTCATCTATATGATCCTAACAGAAACAGTGATTTACAATTAGTGATTTATTACTACAAAAATCTGCAAAGCTAATATTTAACAACACAATAAATTACAAATTTGTTTCTTGTTTTACATAGTAATGGCTTACTTTTTAAAGTAGTAGGAGTAGTAGAGAGAAGAAGAAATATGATGCACCCTTTAAAAACTTAAAAAAATGTTAAAGAACATTTTACATACAGTATAAACGTTATACAAGGTTGAATGCAATAATATGCATAATTATGTTAATAAAAATCCAACATCCTTTTAGCAGCATGTTTTGCATGATAGTAAAGCATTTTTATTTGTATATATAAAACATATAATAATTTACATAGTTGAATGCATTATAGTTTCATGATTTTCCTGTTTGAAGACACCTGAAGCAACTAGTTAAGTTAATGAGCATGTTTAGTATATGTCTTAGAGTGGGGATATCACGATCAGCATTCCTTCAACCTTACATACAGCCTACAGTTATTTTGCTTGTCATGATGGCTAAACATTTAGCATAATGTACTTGTTCAGCATTTTGTACTGTATATCTTAAAGTAAAAACTATTTATTAGAATACCAATTAAACATGACACATTCACAGGATAAAAGATCCTCTCCACAAGAGATCTTTGTACAGATAATGGTTCTGACAGTCTAAATGAACCATTTGCAAAAGAAAAATCCTCCCCTGGAGCGTTATTAAAGGGTTAAAGGGTTAAAGTTTTCCCCAGAAGGAAAAAATGAAAAATTTTAATTTTTTTCCCCTCTAAGATCATATGACGTACTACTTTAAGTTTTAAGTTTTTTAAGTTTTTTAAGTTTTTTATTTTTTAGTTGCTGCATTTTTCAATGCATTCCTTTCTTGTGGTTCAGTCATTCAGCACTTAAGCAGTTGTGGTGGGGTCTGATTGCCTTTGTCTAAACAGTCAAAGGAAAAATAAGACTTTTAAGTCTAATTACTTAACAGGTAATGACATGACAGAGTAGACTACTTACTTTTAAAAGATAAATTGCCCATTATTCACCATTGTTGTAGCTTCCTTTTTTCCCCTCACAGATTACGTACAGTAATAATCAGAGTAAAGCACAGCACTAAAAGGTACGAAACGTTTGTATCATTACTTCCTTGCAGTATTAGAATAACACCTTGAAAAAAAAACCTAACCATAAACATTCATCTAAAATTATAGAAATACAGTACAGTAATTAATAATCTTTGCATGCAAAGTAGTATGCTTAAGTAACAATCTAATCTATATTTACCAGTAAATGTTATTCCCTTGCTTCTTAAGAATATAGTGTATATACAAAAAATAAATAATTTAATGCAAAAAAAAAAAAAAAAACATCAGTGCAATATAGATATGGGTGCTTCATACCCAGGAGTGAAAGTAGTTTAAAATTCTTGTACTATGTAGCTAGAAAAAATCTATATAGGTATGTCTCTACTTAGTTCACTTGAGAATAGCCTCACAAAAAAAAAAATTGTACTATATATAATCTCTTGTTCCACACACTCAGAGGCTAGACAGGGATGTGCGGTTTAGCTCTGTGTTAGAAGCTCGTTTGCTTTGTACCCTAGTTTGTTTTTCTTTGGTAAAGTGAGTCATGAACTTGTCAGTACACTGGTGAAAGCTCACGCTCTCTGTAACTATCAGTAATGAATGATCGAAACACAACATCAGCAGCTTAAAGGTAATTCAGAATGACTTAGAAGCAGTTACTTGTGAGATAAAGTGCTGTTTAAGGTGTTATAATGTTAGTCAATGTGTTTTCTTGCTGAAAGTGCTTCAGTGACTGGTTTGGAACGTGTGTTCTAGTAAGCGGTTGCTCTTCCCTCTTTCCAAAACTTTTCTGAACTAGACGGGCCAACGTTCACTCATATTCATACTTTCATTTTTGCATCCATTTTATCCCTCCTGTAACACTTTTGATCTTTTGATCTCACTTTTTGTGAGATCCATGTTTGTTAATGCAATTGTCAGAAATTGTCAAAATTCTGAATCCAATCCAAAACAGTGCAAGGTTAAACACAGTAGAAGCAAACATAACCAAATCCCCAAAATAAACAAACCCCAGGGAGAAATCCCAAATAGTAAAAGGAAATAGTAGTAAACAGGTAAGGTAACAAATGCAAAGAAAAATCAGAATGGCTAATCTAACATATAAGAAAACCAGAAATCAGACAGTGCATGACATTCATTTGTTGGCGTTTGTTGGCATTTGTTGTAGCTGTCCCAGTTTCAAAGTACTTCATACACTTTACAACAGGAAATGATATCTACAATAGAGACAGGTTAAAATTCAGAGGATGTCCCTGAGTAATGTTACAGAACCAACTTTATGGATGGGTCCCAATGCCAAACCAACGCTGCAAGGTCTGGGAGCATGGCGGTCACTGTGTTCCTTGTAGAAATTTGCTGAAGGCTGAATGGATATTGCACGTATTCCTCTCCAGTTGAGCTTGTTGTATCATGGCTGACCCTGCACTCTGACCCTACAAGCTGGGATATGTGAAGAAAAGAATTTCACTGTGCTGTAAAGTATAGGTGATCAATAAAGGCATATATATATATATATATATATATATATTACTACTGTACATTATTAAAATATTGTCAATGTAAAGAACCCAAAAACATTAAAATTTTTCTCTTACCCCCTTCATAGACAAATACCTGGAGTACAAATGGAGCATTAACTAGCCCATGTAGCATGCGGAGGTACTTCCATCGTCCTAATAATTGACAAAATGGTAATTGACATTAATTTCACTCTATTATACGCTTATCACCTTGTACAGGAAGACATTATATGTGTTCCAAGTTAATTAAAAATGTTTGCTTTTCTTAGGAAGTGGCTACCTGAACAAATTGACTTGGTAAATGGGAATCAGGATGTCTTTATTATTCAATGACTTATTGAGTCTCTGGTAAAACATGCATTTTAATGTGGGCTTGCTCCAGATGCTTTCTGCTGCTACTGTGTGAAAAAGTGAATGCAAAATCAGTTACTGAATTGGTTAGAAAATTGGTTGAACATTAAAATGTGAGTAGACTGATCGAACAAGGCGGTGGTCAGACAGAGTGGTCTTCCAAGAATTTGGCAAGAACCAAAAACTGGTACAACTTCTTTACAAATCATCATATTTAGCAGGATGAACTACTGTAGATAATGTTGGAAGCGATTACCTTCCTGGTTTCATAGCCTGCTTTCAGTCATTTCTTTTTTAGGCGTTTTTGTTTACATTAGATAAGATATGTTTGTTTGTTTAGGATGGAAAGTTAAATCTTTTCATTCAGGCCAACTGCACCGTGTTAAATATCACAAATGGAGCATTCTAATTATTTAATTGTTTGTGGGTGTTTGTTTATATGTACTATAATTCAATATTTATGGAGATAAATTTGTATGAGGTTAAGAATCAGCAGCTAAAAAAGAAAAAAAATATTTTGCTATCACTGGAAAAAATGAAAGATTAAAAACATGTTTCTTTATTAATAAGATACCCAGGAAATGTAAAATAAATAAATAAATAAATATAGGGAAGAGAAACGGGTTGCTTCTTAAACCTAAATACAGCAGATAAGATCAGTCCACATTAGTGATTCATCAGGGGTGCATTGATTGTTAGTGTGTGTCAAAGCAGCTGTCACTAAAACCTCCTCACCTGGGGAAATAGAGCATTCTCCAACCCTCAGCATTCTCACAGTGAGGTAACCCGAAAACAGACAGGTCATCAGTGCATCGGACTGAAACTAAATAATGAATCATATTGTAAAATGAAAAAATAACTAATTTCAACTTTCAACCTTAAGCCTTCATCAATATTTATATGCATATGTATATATTGTACATTTGTTAATGCAAGTACTGTATAAATGTATGCTATAAAGCAAACATTTGGTTTGTTTTAAATCCCCCAAAAATTCCCTTCTGTCATATGATTGATTCACCCATATACATTTGACAAAAACTATGAATCAGGACAGTCATTTTTCGAATTTAATCAGCTTGTAAATGAAATAAAATTTCTTTGTGGTTTAAACACATGCTCATCTTGTTTATGCGGCTACTCTGAGCTGTGATCTGGCAACGGTGTTTTCGACGTGACAGATCAGAGGTTTTGGAATGGCGTCAGGCAGCCATGTGTCCTAAGCTCACAATCTTTCAGCCTCCCCTGATAAAACTGATTGAACTCCCACGAGCCAAATGTACTTTAGCTTCGAATCAGCCATCCACACGCCATATCTTCCCCTTTAAACCCTCTTCAGAGCAGAGCTGAGACAGAGAGCCATGTTAGGCAGATTAGTTTGTTGCTGCCCAGTTGTGCATATGCTGTATAAATAGACACATTGGATTGCTATTGTTCCGTACAGAGGCATGTGTGCACTCATACTACAGAGTGTTTTACTAACTATGTAAAGCCCTAAAGTTAGTCATGTGATACAAGGACAGTTTATAAACCAGTTCAGATTTGATTCAGGGTCCAGATTGAAACAGGGGGTATTGTAACCTCATAAAGGATCCCCCAGAACTACAGAAAACAGAGGCAGGTAAAATCAGACTATTATTACTTTATTCATAATTAATGTTAAATGCATGAAGACATGTATATAACTTTTCGCTCATCAAGTATCATTTCAATAATTTGAGAGATTATAATTTTTTTTTGATGGTATAAAAGATTCCATGTTGCTGATGATCTAACAGTTGTTGTTATTGGCATTGTTGTGTTAAAAAATGTCTTTAAAAAATAATATAAAAAGTGTAATAATAATAATAATAATAATAATAATAATGATACATGAGGAGAAGAAAAGCAAACTGTTTATCTTTACATGAAACAGGTCTTAGTCCAAACATGTCAGATACAGAAGAAGTTCAATATGAGTAAGTACTGATAAACAGAATGTTGTTGTAGATTGTAAATGCCCATGCATAAATATTAATTATTAATTACATAGTATGTGGCAGCTAAATAATAATTATTTCGTTTGTTTCTGATTTTCAGGGAGAGTGAGGGTAAGAGGCTACTGCAATATTACTAATACATCACATGGTGCAAGTATTATATATATCTTTATCAGAGCAGAACATATTGAATACAACATGATAAATCCTCCTATATCCAGAAAATAAAGCTTATACAGCACCAACATAGGGTTTGGACTGTTTATCTGTTTGTGATCTCACTGGTTTTCTCTAAGCATTGATAATAATCTGGCAGGCAGCTTTATGATCCTGCCACAACAGGACCTTCAGACAACAACAGTGATAGAGCACCACACCCACTGGAGCACATGTGGACTACACTTTCCATAATGTCTGTTAGAAAAGACTGAGCAGCTTGCATGGGTGTGGTTTTGTTTGGGCAATGTCGACTCAGCCCAGTCAGGAATTGCTGCAGGTTTTGGCAATGGAACAAACACACAGGAATGAAGCATTGTGTTACAACGCGTGATGTGTGTTTTTTTTTCCTTCAGCGCTCTTTCTATTTCTGAGCTCAGAGTTGTTTCTGAATAAGGAGTGGTGAAGTCTTAATATGTTGTAACAATCGTACCTATGTCGCAAGAAAATATCCAATTCCAGTAATAAATAAAGACATTTCCCACTCAACTTAAATTCCAAAACAATCCAATGCCTTTGCTCTTTCAAAGTTGTTTCTACTTCCCCCTGACAAACTATGTTAATGTCACTAAGCTATCAAGTTGCCATTTTGTTTCTGGCACACAGTTGTAATCGTTCTGCTCTGGTTAGCGAGAAAGGTTTCTTTGTGTGGAGAGAACGAGGCCGAGCTGTCTGAGGGCCCTAGAGAGAGGTGCTGTTGTTAGCTCCACAATGCTAATCTTACTCCATCTCATGCTTTCAATACTCTGTAGACAAGCTCGGTGCTAATGATCTCTTTCTCCTGCGGTAGAAAGCTTTTAGACTAGACTCCAGGTCTTTGTCTCCAATCTGGGACAAATTGTCATATGACCCAATTTATAGGATGCACATTCATGTGCTAGCAAGGAATACTCAGCTTTGCATGCATGCATGCATTGCATGCATCTTGATGCACAATACTAATAAAATTTTGTGTCAGTGTGTGTGTGTGTGTGTGTGTGTGTGTGTGCGAGAGAGAGAGAGAGAGCGAGAGAGAGATAGAGAAATGGAGAAAGAAAGAGAGAGAGAGAGAGAGAGTGTCTGCTACTGTTGCATTACGTTATGCTTAATTGTCAATTTGGTGAGCTGTGTGTGGGTGTATGCATTAGGTGTAGGCATTAGTTGGGTGCGCATGCAGAATAATTGGCTGTATTTTTATGGCTGTGAAGGATGGCTGCAATCTCACTGTGCTGTCTGCTTTTTTTGCACAGAGGAGATTGAGGAGGGAAATCAGGAGGTAGAGGAACAGGAGGAGGTGGAGGAAGGTAGAGCCGCTTCAGCTAATGCTAATGATGTGGAGGCTTTACTAAAAAAAAACAAAAAACAAAAAAAAAACTTAAGACCAACAAACTGTAAATCTCCGAAGGTACAATGCACTCCTAATTTATTATTATTCCACTGAAATGGAATGCACAGTGCAGGTCATAACCTGGCTGACGAGCAGAAAATCTGTGCTGCTGATCATTCTGTCTCAAGAGCTTTCCTAAATCTAAAATCTTATAAACATAATAAGGCATGATGGAAATGTTATAAATTGTTTTAAGGTATTAAGGCAGAATTGCTTTTTATAAGGTCAATACCTATACAATATAATGAATTATATACATAATGTACAATCTCTCAATCTTTTAAGCTCTCTCTCTCTCTCTCTCTTTCTATCTATTTATCGCCCTGTGTAGACACGTTGGATTGCTATTGTTCCATACTGAGGCATGTGTAGTCTGCAGTCATCTATCTCTGCTATCTATCTCAATTATGCAACTTGATATTGCTTGCTTTTAGGAAGAGACATCAAAAAGTTTTGTCTGTTGAACATTACGATTGTGACATTTACCAGTATCAGTGTCAGTAAGTAAGATGTCAGTAGGATGTGAACTTTCCTTGCTGTCACATTTTTTCATATGAAACAGAACTGAAAACCATTTAGCAAACTACATTATTGCCATTTTAATCCCAGTCTCAGTTTTTGTATACAACCATCGCAGCTGTTAGAAAACGGCAGTTCCCCAGGAGTGACTTAGAGGTGAATCAGAAGTTACTAGCAGGTAACGATACAACCACAGCTGGACCTACTTTTAAACAGGGACTGTCTTCATTATATTATCTATATTTATTTAAAGAGATATACATTATTGATGAAAAAATAGGAGAAATATATTAAGAAGAATATATATTAGATAATATATTAAATACAAATATATTAACTTGCTGCAAAAACATTTTAGCTTTATTTAATTTGACATTTGTACAGTATGTTCTTTAAGTGAGTATTTTATTGAAAATTGTGTCCAGCAGGATCTAGATTTCTGCACCATTTGACTTTTTCTCATCTATGTCACAAAATTTCTCTTGAAGCTTTTGCATGTCAAAAATTTAATTATTGAAAAGAAATATTTGGAAATTGCTGCACTATGGCTGCAAGTCCAAGAGAGCAGATGTCAATCACAGCAACTCCAGCCAATTACAGGCGTAAATGCGAATGAGGGCTATCTATCTATCTATCTATCTATCTATCTATCTATCTATCTATCTATCTATCTATCTATCTAACTCACTATCTATCATTTATTATTTGTGTGATCTAATAGCTCCTGACAGCACAGTAAGCTTTTCAGACTCTAATATTAATACTATTCTCATGACCAAAAGAAATGTTGCACTATAAAAAAAATATAGTACTGTTATAAAAACTAAGAACACAGGTAAGGTGAAATTACTGTCACGCTCTCTAGAGCGTTACTTTATCATGGATAACCTAACTCACACTATATCAGTGGCGGCTACTGGTCTGTCAAATAGGGGAAGCTCATTTTCGGCCTACATCATAAAATTGTCTATTTATTTA
>JAQMYJ010000037.1:22705486-22723654 GCA_030014305.1 Clarias laeviceps
AAGTGAAAATGAGCCGTGAAAGTGAGGCCGAAAATGAGCTTCCCCTATTTGACAGACCAGTAGCCGCCACTGGTTCCCATCCACTGCCCAAATGCCAGCCATTGGCTGCAGTGCCGGTCCCAAGCCCAGACAAAATGGGAGAGTTATGTCAGAAAGAGCATCTGATGTGAAACTTGTGGCAAGTTGTGTGTGGATAAGATGGTCCTCTGTGGCGACCCCTTGACAAGAGCAGCCGAAAGACAAACAACAACAATTAAGTGGTCATGCTCCTGCCCAGCACCAGACACAATGCATATTTTTCTACACATAAATGTATTATATTAGCGTAGGACATATTACAGTTATCAGGACATTCATTATGTATCAAATACATCATACACAATTCAAATAAAATTAACAGAATTGTATGTTCTGCTTCATCACATGAGCTGCATCTTAAAGTGAAGATAGCTGAAGTTAAATTTGAGCAAGTTTATCACTCAAGAACATGTTCTCACTCTTTCTCATGATGTACACAATTTATGTTTAATTTGCCATCAAAGTTCTTAGTCTAAATGAAAGTAAATAAAATTTCATTAAATTTAATCACTTTGTACCACCTGAACACACTGGTAAATGAATCACCTAGGATCACTCTTTCCAGCAACAGGCCAGGAGGGTTTCACAAACAATGTCAGCTGTCCCCCAATATCCATATGTAAATCCTGGTATTTATTGACTGTTGTTCAGTCATGTTCACTGTTTTTCAGATATTTGGGAATTCCAGAGAACATGGTTTCTTATTAAAGATCCAAGTGTGGAGCTACAATATGGAGAATCTGGGAGTTTGTATGAACTTAATCTTGGGATATAGCCCTCAAGGCAACAGTCAGGAGGAGAAAGCCAGTTAGAAAAAAAGCTTTTTTTCATGCTACACTTTCTGCCTTAACATTGGGGAAGCATGTTTAAAGCGCTATTAGAGTGTACATGTGTGGCAGAACCATAGAACAGATGACCCAATACACCCAAGAGAATATTGACCTGACATAGGGCTATAGTCCTGTGTACACACCTGACAACAGAGTATGTAACAGCGATGTAAGAGCACTTAGAATAAGTACATCTGCTTCCTTTAAGGTGGACATATGAAACAATGAAGTCACGTACTGGCTCAGCCTCTAATATACATCAAATTGACTGTCTAGTGCCAATATAAACACCAACCCCCAGAATTCTCAGTAAACCACATCACAGTGAACAACCACAAACATCATATCCCAGAATTCTCAGTCAGCTGATCAAAGCTGTGTTAAAGTCATCATACTTGTCGTTTCATAAACCACCAGCTAGCCAGGTCATATTTCTTCTGTAACTCAGAACAGTTGTGCCATATGGCAGCATCTGCATTGTGGAATTGTAGATCCAATGTTTACTTCTAAAATGGATTGTATGTTAATATGGCATTGAATATTGCTGAAAATTGGTGAGAAAATATGCTCTTGATCTTTGTTTTTTGCCTAAAACAAAATCTGACTTTGAGATCATTCTAATTTAGTTTCCTGTTAAACACTATTGCAACCTGACAAGCAATGTTCTCCTGAAATGTCAGTGCAGCAGTGGACTGCTAACCTCCCAAGTACAACACCAAAAACAAATTAGCACTGGTATCTTCAAGGAAACATATTTCAATATAAACAAGTTTAACATGTTCTAGGGTTAGTTTTTCTTTAAATCACCAAAACCATAAACAAAACACAAAATACAATTTCAAAAAGCTTTATTTGGTTTCTGCTGAAAAAGATTTTTTTTATAGATATTAACAATTCAATTATGAGACTCGAATGAAATGACCAACTACAAAGCACCCCTCTTCAAATATTAAAATCAAGTGAAAGAGACAATGCACAAAAATAATAATATTAATAATACCTCTGTGTCAACCTAATGCTAAACGTAAGGGGTTGGCAGGAACAAAAACCCACATATTTGCAACATTCTTCCATGTTAAATACAAGTGCCATATATTCCAAATAAAAAGGCATGAACATTTTTGTTCATCCCCATTTATATAGGCAGACAATTCTTTTCTATTCATGTTAGACATTATGCTCAAATCTGCAATCCATCAAATAAACAGAAAATGTATAGCCATTAACAAAAAAACAATGAAAATGTAATATGTTCCCATAATTGTGTTTACATGCAATAAAAATTGTGGAAAATTACAAAGATGAAGAAATTTACTTTTTTTTCCATTTCTGTGCAAACTCAGCTCTTTTTTTTTTCACATTCCCCATAGCTGCTTTTTAAAATTTTTATTATTACCTTTGCAGTTCTTTAAAGCGGACAGGAATATATGATTTTATTGCATGTGTACAGTTTCATGTAGCTGTTCTGTAGAGATCGACTTTTTGTGGACATCAACTGTAGGACTATCAAGTTAATCAACAATCTGTAAAGATTTGATTGCAGCTGAAGTCATATCATTTACAAAGTATCCCTTAGGCATCCCTTTCTGGAAATTAAACAAACAGAAAGAAACATTATTACAATATTATCTTTAGGATATTACAACATAGTTTTATGTAGAAAGTGTAATACAAAGTAGGCCTGTAACTTATTTAGACAAAATATATGAAAAGGGAAGTTAAAGCCAAGCTTAAACAGTCAAATATAGCAAACAAACTATAGTTCTTAAGCCAATACAAAAATCCCCAATGTTGAATTAAACCTTACAATGGCTATATAAAATCAAAAAAAAAAAATGGTCACAACTGTAAAAGTTAAATCCTTACTGATGATTTTTGTCTGGTTTTGTCACCATGTATGATAAAAATGTGGGAGGCAAAGAAGTTAAATCAAAAAGAAAAATGTTACTATTATGCAGTTCTAGAATTAAGCAGCCATGTAAAATCTGTCAAAAGTGTTTGAAAAACACAGAAATAAAACCTGGGGGGAAAAAAAATTCTGCAAGGCCTTATCTGTCAATTGAGGTATTTTGATAAGACATTTTGTCATGGAAATTAGTATATGAAGTGTGCCCGGGATCGGAACCGATGTTACAATGTGCACGCAAACCTGCAGGGGGGATTGGGGAGGGGGAGAAATCATGCTCGGGAACAGAGCGAAACAATCGTTTCCAGTGAGGAAATGCCCGAAGATTGCTGTGCCACTGGACACACTTTTTCTCTTAACACTTGCTTTACCTTTTGCCAATTGCTGGCTTAATCAGAAATAAAGGTCCCTTCTTTGGAACAGGGACCTGCACACACCCACTTTCACGTCTACACCTTACTTGCTTGGCGACGTGTGAACAGTATTATACTGTTCACAGAAAACAGAAGTTACACACCCAAACCTACCCACCCTTCCACACCCAGCCCTAATATAAAATACAGTCACTTTCACCACGCCTCTGTATCTACACGCTTAGATCTGCTACACTGAAGTAAACAGATAAATGCTGTCATGACTGTCAACATAAAAAAATAAAAATATTAATCAACTGCCATTAATTACCAGGCTGTCAGAGTGTAGAGCATTTGGTTGGAGCAGGAGAAACAAAGCTCAGCTGTGGGTATGTGAACAGCCTCCAGATATTTTACAGTTTTGTCCTGCCCAGAGAGACCGAGTATACACAGATCAGCCACATAATTCTCTAAAGCTCTAAAGCTCATCTATGCCTGTCTGGTCTGATTTCATAGAAAAACCAATGGAGCACAAATTGCTGAAAAAAAAGTAAACACTGGCCATGATAGAAAGGTACCAGTACACTTAGTGCATCACAGACTGCCAGGTATGAGCTTAGCAAGCAAAGAATGGGAGGCTGTTGATTCAGAATCCAAATTCCCCTGACCTCAGACCGAGTATCTATGGAATGCTCTGGACAAACAAGTCCGATCCACGGAGGCCCCACCCTTGTGGAGTCATGCCCCGAGGTGCAAGAGCTGCCCTGACAAGGGAAACCTGCACAATTTTGTTATGGCTGATCTGTCTACTTATCTACAGCTCTTCACTGCCATGGATCTCCCATGCAGACATGCACTACACTACATTTTTAATAGCTTTCTCATGGTTTACTCGCGAAATGAGACAGGAGAGAAGTGAAACTGATTCAGCAAAGACATTTGTCAAGTAAGTATGGGTAAAATGTGTATGACTGTCCAGTGAGTGGAAAGATGAAAAAAGGACTACTAGAGAATTGCATCAACAGCAACGTGGGCTCTTGCTAAACTGATACTAATAAACATGTAAGCACCTGATGAAGGAATTATTTTTTCCTGTTGTACGTCACTGAGTCCATCAGGATCAGGAGATCAAAAGAACAAATGTACAGTATTAAACATGCATGCTGATCAACCATAACATTACCTCCCTAGTAATTTCCCTTGTGCCACCAAAACAGGTCTAACCAATAAAGGTATGGACAAGGTAAGACCTCTGAAGGAATGATGTGGTATTTGGCAACAAATCATCACAAAACATCACCACAAACTCTGTCATGTCCCATGTAATTCCTGAACATTTGCAGGGTGGTAGAGTACATTATACTGCTGTAAGTAGTCACTGCCATTAAGGAATACTGTTTCCATGAAGTTTTATACAAGGTTTTCAGGAGTGTTAGGTATGTGGTTTTTGTAACATCTACATAAATGGCAGGACACAAGAAGTTCCAGCAGAACATTCAACAAAGCATCACACTGCCTCTGCTTACTTGCCATTTTCCCATATTTCATCCTGCTGCTGTCTCTTCCCCAGGTAGATTACAGAAGCATACGCAGATAACTGTCCACATTATGTTAATTAAAACAAGATTCAGCAACACAAGTATCGTCTACGATTAACTCCATGGTCCACTTCTGATGCTTCTACAGTGCCTTGCAAAAATATTCATACCCCTTGAACTTTTCCACATTTTGTCACTTTACAACCACAGACGTTAATGTATTTAATTGTGATTGTACATGATAGGGCGGCACGGTGGTGTAGTGGTTACAGAATTAAACTGTCCGGGTTTAATTCCCGGCCAGGCTTGATTCCCGTCTCTGTGTGCATGGAGTTTGCATGTTCTCCCCGGAGGGTGGGTTTCCTCCGAGTACTCCGGTTTCCTCCCACAGTCCAAAGATATGCAGATTAGGCTAATTGGCATTCCCAAATTGTCCATAGTGTGTGAATTAGTGTGTGAGTGTGTGTATGTGTATGGGCCCTGCAATGGATTGGCACCCTGTCCGGGGTGTTCCCCACCTCGTGCCCTAAGCCTCCTGGGATAGGGTCCAGGTCCCCGTGACCCTGAATACAGGATAAAGCGGTATAGAAGATGAGTGAGTGAGTGAATGAGTGAGTGTACGTGATAGACCAACACAAAGTGGCACATAATTACATAATTACAGATACTTCTGTCTATCACATAAAACCCACAGGTCTATCACATACACAGGTATCCTGAGGCAGGAGTGCACTGGCACAAGGC
The DNA here is from genome assembly GCA_030014305.1 of Clarias laeviceps. Lineage (NCBI taxonomy): Eukaryota > Metazoa > Chordata > Actinopteri > Siluriformes > Clariidae > Clarias > Clarias laeviceps. The sequence goes on from JAQMYJ010000037.1 coordinate 22,710,936, forward strand.
TCCCCCACTTTGCTGAATCCAAGTGAAGAGAAATAATATTCACGTAATATGGTTGAAATTTACAGCTGCGTGAGGCAGCAATTACACACGAAAGCTGCATGCAAATGCATCAGCTGCAGCATTAAACAGTGACAGTGGTGACATAGTATTATCCAAAGAGGGAAATAGATGTCAGTATTTACAGTGACATTAAAATATTGCATTGAGGTTAATCATGTAGCACTTTTAATAGTCATAAGAACACTCAAAAACTAACAAACATGATTAAGAGAAAATCACACAAGCACGAGTGAGAGAAACAGACAGATGGAGAGAGAGAGAGAGAGAGAGAGAGAGATTCACAATCATACATGCAGCATAATCCCACTTTATATTCTGGATCTTTATTTTTTCTTTTCTTTTATTCTCCTTTTATCAATAATGATTATTCTTTGACTGTACTTTCTCCATTTATTATTATTAGTAGTAGTAGTACTAACAGTAATGCTTTGATTATTATTATTATTATTATTATTATTACCTTTGCTTTTAGCTTTCCCTCTGCAGTAGTAGTCCCTAGTGCCCGTTTGTCACTTTATGTTTGACTGCACAGTTAAATGAGTGTATATATTTTTTATCTATTTATTTCTGTTGATATTTAGTGACTTAAGTCTGAGCTTTGGTGATATGAGTGTATGCAGAAGCCTTTATACATTACACATAATATTTTGTGTGTTTTGTTGGATCTTCTCTTTCATCCCCTGAAAGATTATTGTGAATATAAATAGTGATGCACTGTTTTGTGTATGATTTAACTTAATACAGATATTGTACTTTTCTATGTCCTTACAGAATATACAGAACCTGAGCCGGGCGGGGTAAGGTGTATGATTAGTGTTAAACAAAATGCCTGGGCTTGCGCGGTGGAGGCGTTGTGTGCATGTATTCGCAAAACCAATGCCCTTATTTTCAGATTCTCACTCCAATCCTTTTTGAAAAGTTGGTAGCTATGCTACATATATTTTAGGAATATAAATTATATGGTAAATTTGTCATCAAAATTTATTTTAAAATTAATAGAAGTGATCAAACCAAAGACATATTAAATTTAAATATTTCTACTGTGCATTGAACTTAAATATAATCTTTGATATCAATCGTGTTTAATCGTCACTATTATCCTTACAGTATTACTTTGTTCATTTTGTCATTACTTTCATCTACATTTAATACGAGGATTTTTGGCTGCCAAATGCTGCAGAACAGGTAAGAAGGCAATAAAAAACGATAAACGAAGTGCTGCTACCCCGAAAGTGCATTCTTTTCATAGAAGTACTAAGTCTGGATTGTGTTACTCCATGTATACCACAACAATTTCAAATAATTACAAGGTTTCATTTGTTAATGGATGACACTGAGCAATTTTAATGGCTCATAGTTAGATATATTGTTGTTGAACATCCAAGAGACAAGTTAGGTCCTGTTCCTCACTAGATCCCTTCACATCACAAGTGTTATAACAACTGTTCAATACAACTGTCAGCTACCAGGTGAAAGTAGGCCAGTAGGCCAGTGTGGTACGCAATACTAGAAAGAGGGGAGAGCAGCTGCCTGTCTAAACCTACATTCAAAACCAGTCAACACATCTTAAACAACACTTTCTCTCCTTAATTATTGCTTTTAAGTCGTTCTGAATTGTCGACTTAATTTGAACCACCTGTGTTGTTCTGTTCATGGCTAACAAAAGCTAGAAAGTGAACTACAGTAGTTACTAACACAAGGCTATATATTGTCCTCAACAACCACAAATGTGGTATTACTTAAACAAATAATAACTAATATTAGCGTATCATTTAGATTACAGCCTGAACTACTGTCCAATTCATGTTGTGAAAGAAAAATAATGTACACCTTCTGGCCAACCAGATTTACATATTCAACTGCACTCTGGTAAAAGATCAACAAACAGCACAGCGTCACAAAATGGAGCAGATGCAACAATTTCATAGCAATTAGAGTACAATTAAAATAAAAATATCTAATAACTCTGAGTCTGATAACTGATGAAATGGTCTTGTCCAATTAGATGATTATCATATGGAAAACACATCTTTTGAGAGTAATTCTATTAGTTTAGTGCAACTGAAAAAAGTTACAACGTCTATAAACAAACAACAACAATTTTTTTTTAAGTGTATAATTATGACACAAAAATATTTGTGTGATGTTAATATATCGGTCTTCATCAGTTTATTCGCCTGGTATGGCTTAATTTAACTCCAATGTCACCATTCCTTGTTGGCAGGTCCTGTGTTAACAGCAAAATACTGCATGGAATAGACAGGATATAGTAATTGGATACTTCATTGTATGGCCAAGGAGGGTTAGAGAAAATGCTTTATTTAACAAATAATGTGTTTTCAGTATGTTTTTATTACTGACTGATGCATCCATGAGACATTTGTCATTAAAGTGGATACAGTGGGGCAGAAGTAGCTCAGTGATTAAGGTACTCATCGGAAGGTTCCAGGTTGTCACTGTTGCCCTCAACTGCTCAAATGTATAATGAGAAAAAAATATAAGTAGCTCTGGATAAGCACATATGCCATAAAATTAAATACATAAAAGTAAACTTTCTTTTGGTGCTATTATACATTAGACCAATCCAACATTAACTCCCTAACAGGGATCAATATGCATGAGATCTGCTGCGCAGTCGATGACTAGGCCTGCCTAGTCTTGTAGAGAAAAACTTTGTTTTTGAGATTTTGTACAGTATCTCTGTTAATGACCGCAAGGCTCAGGTTTAAATAAATTAAATGGAAAGAATTGAAGGAAAGAAGGAAGGAAGTACAGCTTTATTTTTGTTTGGCAAACTGGTTATATCACAATTTTGGTAAAGAAGGTCTGACTGAACACCTTACCTTCTTGAGGGCACTTTGAATAGTCTTTTCAGACCAGAGGCTATGAAGGAGAGCTCCTGCTGCTGTACTGGACTTCGGCATGAATCTGTGAAAAAACAGTACACATCAGATACAGTACACATCACATATCCGTCTCTCTACTAGCAGACTTTTAGTTTTTTTTCCTGACTATGACACTTACGTATTTAAACTCAGGTTCTTGACTGCAGCAGTCGTAGAAGGGATTATCAAAAGCTTTCCCATTTCAGGGTCTGCCCTCATCAGATTGTTTAGTGTGTGGCAGGCCACTGCTAAGCTGCTATCAGACTCTGGAGTATGTTCAACAAACAAGGACTGGCAGAGACCAGGAAGAGCCTGACGAGCTGCCGTGCATAAAACAAGGCACAACAAACATCATTGATGCAACCCGAGCTGACAGTTTTAGTAAAAATTTTACAAACAAAATGGTAATGGTATATTATATTAAATGGTATATTAAATAAATATCTCATAATCAATAACATGGCACACACTTATACCATTATACTTATACGGCCAAATAGCAGCAACACAAAAACAGGAGGCATCAGCATACCTCATACCTTATAGAAACACATGGCAGACTAAAATTTATGAAACGGACAAATCTATTAACAGAAAAAAAAAATAACACATCCAGCAATTCGTCATACATACAGAGTAAATTAATATTGCATAGCACCATTTATTAATCTGCAACGTTCATACACACATATGCTCAGAAACACAATGACAGCCAACACTTAAAGTACAATATCTCACACGTAAAAGTGGAAGCTAAGAGTGTGACAGAACACAAGTTAAACCAGCTCTGAATGCTTTTATAATGAATTATTCACAGGCATTAAAATTCCACATAAACAAATGGAAATGTACAATGTGTGTGTGTGTGTGTGTGTGTGTGTGTGCGTGCGTGCATGTGAATCTTATTCCTCTCACTGGCTTTCTCTAGCTGCCTAGTTCTGAAACATGACTTGACTTGGCAACAAAACCAACAATGTAGTCCCTCCTTTCTTTACAATCCTGCTGATCTGCTCTAGCACAAGAAAATTAAAATGTTAATTGTTTTCAAATAGACAGCAAAATACACCTGCATAGAGTATGCCAAATACAGAAAAATTTAATACAAGTGAATTTACCAAGAGATCTTTGCACCCCTGGAGTTCGAGACAAGTTCCCCATCAGTCCGATGACGCTGTTCTTTAGGGACGGATCTGGTGACGCAAGAAGTTGACTGGCATTCTGCAGACCATTATACTTTTGAACGATGGTGCTACTCAATATATCTGACACCTAAAACATACACAAAAGATAACAGACATTAGCAAGTTCCTCATAAATATTTACTGATGGTTTTATAATGCAAATATATAACTTCAAATCAAAACATATAAAAGATCCTGCAATCTGTTTTACATCTAATATTGTTCTCATCGAGAGAATTCATTTGGCACCACAGGATTAGTGGGCAGAGCATACATACTGCACAAGGAAAACATAATTAGTGTTAGACTTATGAAATCCAAATGCTGCATTCTGTTTCCTCATATCTATTGCATGACAACTGTTAAAAACATTAAGCATTTGTTTGTCAATATTCTATTTTATTTGAATACTCTGCTATTACCTAAATAATAAACTTTTTACTTTCATTTATGCTTTTCAGTGAACCTGAATTACAAACCTGACTTAAGTACTACACAGACTGTAGCGCATGAGTTGCGTGCATGTGGACGAGTTCGCCGAAAACATAGGTGTGTCTCAGTTACACACATTTCTGACATTGAATTTAAGCTGTTTTTTTTATATTATGATATTCACTCAAGTGGAAAGGACTGTTACGTCTAGAGTCTAACAAATTATTATAATCAAACTATTTAATCCTCACAGTCCACAGTAATTTTATAAACTGAATGGGCGGTTCAGAAAATCTATTTAAGCACCCCATAAGCTGCCTCAAAATACCAGTAAATACTGAGGTTACTTCTAGAGGTAGCCCTTAAAGCTCAGACCATTTTAGCCATTATTTGTTTTTGCTGTTTTATTTTATACACATATATAGAGCTCAGGATCTACTATGGGTGCAGTATAAAGTGACATATCCTTTTTTCCGCACAAAATAGGCAAAATAGTGAACTGAATTTTAGTTAAATTTATTAATTTTTTTTGGATTTTCCCCCGATTTTCTCCCTAATTTAGTCATATCCAATTCCTCCCCGTCACTAGGGGGCTCCCACATTAAGGCTACTACTACCACTCAGTCGGAAGGGCCGACCCACGTGACGCAAGCCAACCGCATCTTTTCGAGCTGCTCGCTCACGCACCGTTAGGGGCGGAGTCACACTCGGAGGACAGCGCTATCCGCTCCTTCTGCATGCGTGAACTCACAGACGCCCCTGATTGGCTGTAGAGTCGTGATTAATGTGGGAGCACTAAGTACCTCTCAGCATCACCCGGGAATCGAGCCAGCGATATCCGGATGATAGGGCGAGCACTTTACCACTGCGCCACCCGCGTTCATTTTAACCAACATCCCCAAACACGACTGGACAAAAAATTAAATATGGGTCACAAAGGCGCAGAAATAGCACAAATACACACAAGTACTACTCACGAGTTTCTATGGTTGTTTTCGGTTGTTTTTATGACCAAAAAATTTTAATACAGTGGAACCTTGGATTGCGAGTAACGCGGTTTGCGAGTGTTCCGCAAGATGAGCAAAATTTTTTAATAAATTTTGACTTGAAAAATTAGCAAGTCTTGCAAGTTATGAATACAGAATATCATGTATCATGCATGCGCTTCTTGAGCCAATGGTTTTTCTTTCTCGCACGCTGCGGAATTGTGGGTAATCGTCTCCCCTGCTGGGTCTTAGTGCGCGTGTCTCACTGGTATAATCAACATCCGTGCACGCGTGTACTGTTTACTATAACACTGTGACCACGTGTGTGTGTGTGTAAAACATCTTTTATTTTGTGTCTGTATGTGTATGTGTACAGCGCATGTGTACTGTTTATTATAACACACTTTTGTGCGCGCGTGTAAAGCAAAAGCAAGTCTAATTAGAGAGGTTAAAGATCCATTTTCAACTTTTGTTCGACCTTAAATAGCTGAATAATTTTCTATAAAAAATTTTTTTCCTTCAAATTAAAGAATTTTGAGCACACAAACAAATATACAACCTATCCACAATACTTAGAGCTATTTTATGTTGATCTTATATCTGAATGTCTGATATCAAAATAAACTGTTAAATACTGGGCCATTTGAAATTATGTTCACTTCAGATAGACAAACTGGCATCAAACAGAAAGCAGATCAAAATTGGATGAATTGGATGGATTTTGTTATTTCAAACGTGGATCTAAAACCAGTTAGGTTTCATGTTGTACGTCACACTCCCAGTGAAAAAGAATGTTTCTGATTAAATTCTGTTCATGCTTGAACAATCAAGAACTAGCAAGTCATAATCAACTGTCTTACAAGAATTGAATCCGCAAGGCATTTAAACAAAATATTCCTTATTTAGCAAAACCATGAATATTCAACACTAACACTTAGCTGTTGGTAATTGTATAATCTATCTGTACGGTCATAGAATTATGGGCATTAGCATCTATACTCTAAGCAAGCATAAGAGATAAAAATCAGCTCTTACGTGGCCCTTCTTGGCAGTGAGGTTGTGCAGCGCTCCACAGCATGCCTCCTGAGTCCTTGTATTCTGACTGTGGTTCAACAGATTCAGGTATGTCATCAGGGTTTTTGGGTGAATAAGTCGGTTTTTGCCTTTGGAATCAGCATCTTCCAACAGAGGATATGAACAGTTGATCTTCAAGACAAAGAAACAGAAGAGAATTTTTATAAGACATGGCACTGATTCACCACATCCAATTTACTTATATTTTACTTTCTGTTTTGGGTGGCAAGCTGGTGACTTGACCCTACTGTTTTGCTCCTTTCTTAGCAGAAATTTCTCCTTTATTATTAATACACAGGATTTTACTGATTTATTAGCAATATGAATACTATTTCATAATGTCCATAAGCAAACAAAGATTGCCCATTAATATGCTTAAGAGGCCTCTTGATAACAAGTATGTACACATGCGAATGGTTTAATGTAGTCTTGAGGACTAGTTCTCCTTTCCTCCCAAAGGACTTTTTTTAGCTCGCATTTTTGGAAATTTTTTGGCTCTCATTTTCAGTCAAGTCCTTGAACTTGACCAGTTCCAAAAAATGAGGTGACATATGAATGATTTAACGGTTAAAAAATTTGACTTGGGGCATGAACCAGTGAGAAACAGGTGCTGGTGATAATCAGATAATCAGGCCCGTGATTGGTGATGCTGAATACTGAGTGTTTGGAACAGACGAAAAGGGAAATGAGGTTGCTGCTGAGATTGTTGCATAAGCAAGTCTGTAGGCACTTTGCATTAATTAAATTTCATTTAAACAAACTGATTTCCATGCTGCAAAAATGTTTTTAATTTTAATTTATAAATTATATTACAAGTGCCTGAAGAAAGGATTAAAAGGATTAAAAGTTTACTTTTTTGTAGGTAATTGTAAGGTAACTGTAACTAAGACAAGCTGCACTCGTTTATCTGCTGTTTTGTCTTGAACTCCAATGCTTAAGTGAACCTTAAGATGAATACTGACCTCTTGCTGTATCTTGCGGCTCTGGTTGCTGAAGCAGCCGATTGGGCCAATGTCACCAGTGTATGCACGGTTTTCAGGAGTCAGTGCATTAAACTTGTTAAAAACATTAGGTGCCTCAGTTTCCAGCTGATATGTGAGGTTGTGCAGAACACACACACAGTTCTCCACAGACTGCGGGCAAATAGCAGAACAAAGAACACCTGTTAGGACATGAAAAATGTTTACCACTTTATGTATGTCATCGCCATTCACCTCAGGCCACCTGTATTATATTCAACACTTTTATTACAGTGACTACAAATACTGAGGCTAAGCTGCCCGTAATTTTTTTTCTTCAATGTAATGAATAACCAGATCATGTAAAACCTTTCCTTCCTGCTGGAAACCTAGATGAGACTTCATCCTCTTATCTTATTTCACACAGTTCATACTTTGGTAAAATACCCATTCACCATGAATGAGAATGAAACCTAGGTCCAGGTTAGCAGAAAATAATACCTTTTCATTCAGATCATCATTTTCCACAGCATTCTCCAAGTGATTGATGAGGGAGTCAATCAGGCCCGGATAGCCGCGCAAGGATTGCCGGTTTGACACTCTGCCAGAACTCAGATTTCTGTTGTTAATTTTGTAACAGGTTACAATTATATAAGAACATTTTCTCTTAATCGCTTTATCTGGGTCAAGTGAACAAACATATACACACAGTTCTTTTTAAGAACTTTCCGGCTAAATCACCTCGTCTAATGGGGCTTAATGGGCCCAAACAATATACAATTCAAGAAATATCAAGATTTTCTCAAAAACACCACTAAAACTTTTTTTTTTTAAATAAATAAAATAAATCAGTAAATAATGATGATAATAATCAAAGAACAATTATTTTGCATTTTCTATAAGAAGCTACTATAAGGGAACAGTTCAACATGGCTAAATTTGATAAAACAGATACATAGAATCACAACATTTCTTTTAATTCTTTTGTTATAAACACTACGACTCACTCATCATCTATACGGCTTTATCCTGTATACAGAATCGCTGGGGCCTAAAGCCTATTGCAGGAGGCGGAGTATTTCCTAGACAGGTCAATCCAATCCTGATTCTGATAGTGATCAAAAGTAGGAGCACATTCATCTTTGTTTAAATGATCAACAACTATGTAAGTGGTAGTTGTTGTATATTCCACTAGGAACAGATTGATTACAGGTTTAGTCACGAAGACATAAAATATTGTTGTCAGCCATATCATTTATTGGTAAATGATATGGCTGGTGTGACGGTACTGTACAGCCCCATGATGGCAAACTTGATAAGGAGGTTTCATGTTTTCACGACATGTGTAATAAATCATGCTTAGTCTTGTAATTATAATAATGTGACAGATGAGTGAGACTCATTTCTAGTTTAATGAGTGAGTGCAGGAGACAGTTTCAAAGCCTGGAAAAGAATACAATAAAGTGCTGATGCACAAAATCTAAAAATTAAGTATTATTGTAACTATAAATGTTGTGGCATCTACAACCTTTAAAATGTATGAAAAATAATGAAAATATAAAATTCTTAATTATGTTTATAACAACATACTTTTAATAATATAAATTGTTAACTGTGATCTTCTCTAAAATATTTGCCCACACTTTCACCCTCAATAAAAATTACATTAATGAGTTCTGCTCACCGTAAGCATGCTGTGGCATTGCATAAGCTCTCATAACGAGGAGAGTTCCCCTTGCTTAAAATCTCCGCATTCGGTCGCAACACCTTCGGGGTGAGGACAGACAGAGCCTCATCTAGCAGATTGGGTTGAAACATTTCGTCTGAGGACAGGTTCCACAGAAGACCTGGTTCAACACAGTAGACAGACTTTATTTTCTTCTTGCATTTTGAGTATTCGACATTGCAGTGTCTCTATCAAGCAAAGTTATATTTATGCACTGGATTTGGAAAAAAAGGAATTACATTGGAATTGGCACCAGAAAAAGACGCAGATAGTTTAGTAGCTTAGACACGTGTATTTAGACACTTCACAGAGGAAATATTTCATCTTTCAAAGATTCATTCCCTTGGAAGTAGAATCTTATGCTCAAAATAGATTCGTTTTAACATTTTATTAATTTAATTATTGCTCCTTATACATAACTGATATATTTTACTATATATATATATATATATATATATGTTTTAAGATTGCTACCTACAATTTACCTAATAAGTACCATAGACAGATAAAGACAGTGGTTTATTCGCTGTTGGAGAAGCAAGGCTCCAGCTTAATCCCCCCAGAAGACAATCTTGGGCTATATTCTATGATTTAATAGTATGTTAAACTAAGCCATAATGTATAGCGCCCTAGTTTTGGATTGAATGACTTCCAAATCCCCAAGTCTGCAATGAAGTGAGTGTGCAGCTGCTTACCAGTCACGTGCTTCTGAATTTCGTGCGAGACTGAGTCTGTATTAGGGTTAGGCTCTTGGAGTAGATTCAAAGCCTTTTTCAACCCTTCTCCGTTCACCACCTTCTCCTTGTTGGTTGAATTCTTGAAGACAAGGTTACGCAAGGTGGAGGCCGCTGTTAACTGGATCTGTGGGTTTCTGCTTGAAAGCATGGACACCAATGGATCAATGCCGTCTAGCCTCCGTACCTAAGAGAGAGGGAATATGCAATTCAGATGAGGAAACTGATGTACTGTTGTAAGCTATTTGTTTTTTCGACATGTTACTAGAGGTATGCATGGGTAAACTGTTTGAGGCAGCAGCCTTCAAATCCCAAAAAAACATTATTTGGATACACATCATGCCACTCATCCATGTGACGTCAGTAAGAAAATATAAGATTAAAGACAATATTGGCAAGTTTTCAGTGTAGACAGCAGCTATGGGTTGGTAAGAGAAGGCACAACAGTGCATGATTTGAAAATTAACACCAGAAATCCTATGCTGTCTCTTAGAGACAGCACTCACATAGCTGGACACATACATTTTTGGGTTTTGATTTACTGGTTAATGAGTATAACATGCACTTATCTGGCTTTGATAAACATGCCTTATAATTGTGATCACAAAAACACCCCTATACTCTGCATCAGTAATAAACTGCATTATTACATTTGAACTTTAACAACAGCGGGGTCTGTTGTTAAAGTTCAAACAACAGGCTGTCCACTGTTTGTCCACATTACAGTAGAGCTACAGGCTGATACTTTGAGCTGGCATTTATTAAAGTGTATGCTGTGTGTTTTATAATCTGTCAAAGACAAATACTAGCTTGGTTGAAATGTTCTTTGCTCACCTCTTCTCTGGCCTTGTCATTTGTAAATGTGTTATGCTGAATTACAGAAGCTCCTTGCAGCTGATACCTTTCATCCCCACTCTTGATCCAGTATACTGCCTCTGATAAATTGTTTCCAGATGTGTTTGCCTCTCCATTCATTCTGATAATCAACACCAGAGATATCCTTAGTTGGCAAGTTTCCTTTCAGTACAGCATGCCAGAGATCACTAAAATCAGAGCAAATGAATCATGGACATCAGGTTTTACAACTCACCCATTCATCTCAGGCTTGGATCTCACAGACATTGAGGGCTTAAACTCATAGTTTGAGTGAGCCGATGGAGGTCCCCTGATGATGTTATTGCTGCCAAAGGTCTGATTGCTGTTGCCAATAAAGTTGGTGTTCTGTACAGGCATACCAAAGTTGATGACAGGAGGTTGGCTGAGACTCCTTACTAATCTCCTTGTCTGCCTGAAATTCGGGTTCCTGTTGGTAGTGTTACTTTTAATGCCTCCTTGAGTGGCAGAGATGTCAGTGTGGACATTGGATTGGCTTAGAAAAGGAAGGTTGTCTGGTAACATCTTGTTGATCCTAGAATAGGCTGACTTGGTGCTGACACTCCTTTGCATTATACTCTGACCGTGTTTTTTCTAGAAAATGAACAGATAAGGAATATGAATAAAGTTGCCCAGGAGCTACATTTGTGGATGCAATATTATATAGTGGAAAAGATACAACACAAAGGTTTTTCCTCTAGCAATAAACAGACCAGAGAATATGGATGTGTACAATAGCTACATATGTGATGTGCTGTGTAAGGTGTAGAAGCAGGAAACTATGTTTCTCCACATGGTACAGTAAAAGATTAAAGAGAAAGTTAAATCTAATAAAATGCAAAAGAATATTTGCTTTATGATTCATAGAAATCTGTCGACACCACAGCAGTCTGTTCAGTTTAATGGGGAGGTGATTAATGTGAGGTGTGGCAATTAATAGGTTTCATGAAAGATCATCACTGTTAAAAGTGATAAATAAATAAAATTTAATTGAATTAAACCATGACAGTTACATGAAAAAAGTAATAATATATTTTCCCCCATATATCACTTTCCATAGTAGCATTTTGCAGTACAACAAATCATGAGCTTAACTATTGTTGTGTTCATAGAAACTATACAAAAAAAGATACAAATGAACTTTGTAATTAGTCACAAGCCGTATTGTTTCTCTCTTCAAATGTCCACAAGGTGATTGATTCTACCAGTTTACCCTTTTTAAGCAAATGTTTCCTGAATAGGATTTATGCGTGTTCACAAATAAGACAAGATCCGACAGATCTCCCATCGCAGTCTAATGAATGATTTCTGAATGCGTCACTCAAATCTAATCTTTTCTGACTTTCTTCCTTCTACAAAGGCACCGAGGGTGACATTACATAAGTACCAGCTACATTCACAGTCCACCGTCAAAACACAAAGACGGATCCAATCCATCATTATCTGTAGTTTCTGTGTGACAGACTGTTAAAGCTTTTTTTCTGACACATACACAAAACATATAGACATAGAAATGCTGCTTGCATCTCAAAATAAAAAAAAAACATTAGGTAAAAAAACATAAAAAATATATATATATAATTTTTTTATCAATTTACTTAATTCAGTTGTTTGCATCTTACACTCGTGACTCACCTTTCACTGTTCACTGATCAGAAGGAATGTACTTATATTGTATTTTATGCTTAAATTTGATATATTTGGAATCTAAATATTTTTAGCTTTTTGTATTTTTAAAGTGCCCCTATTATGCCATTTTAAAGGTTGCTAATATTGCTTTATGAGTCTCTTAAAACAGGTTTACATGTA
>JAQMYJ010000037.1:22743573-22777542 GCA_030014305.1 Clarias laeviceps
ATGTAGAAAATAAATCACTAAACAAAAACAAAGAAATTTGCAAGTGACCCCAAACTTTTGAACGGTAGTGTATGTAAACTGCTAACACTACTGCAATACTGCATTCACTTTAACTATTGCATAGAGCTTTGTCAGTATTTTCCCAGAGTTATCAGCTATGATATGATCATCGTTTGACCCCACAGAACTAGATCAGGGGACTGAATATTTAGAGTCAGCATTCTGTTACATCCTAGATAACATAGCTCTACTTTCAAGAGACCTTGAAAATGAGAACATAAATGACATCAAACTAAATCTGTAATGGAAAACAGCATGGAAAGAGAGCATTCTGAATTACAAAAAAAACTCCTATAGTAGTGCTGGATCTCTCCACTCTTATAGAAAAGAACAAAAATAATCCTAGATTCATTAATAATTCAATGTAGATGATAACTGAATTATATCCAATCAGCACAATTTTACTCTCCTTCAAGACTACTAATTTCACTCACACCTGAAACAAAATTTACAACTTGAGCTTGCACCTGCATATTTATTCAAATAGATAATTCCAGAACAAAACTGAACCCCTTTTAAAATACTCAGTTCTTCTAGTAGTAGCAGCTATGTAACTAAAAAGTTTAAACTAGTAGTTATTAAACTCCTAGTTAAGAAACCTAACCTTGACCCCTTTTACCTGTCCAACTGTATGGCAATATCAAATCTCCCCTTTATCTCCAAGATCCTACAAAAGGTTGTATGACATGTTCATTAACCTAAGAATAACATTCATGAAATGTATCAGTCAGTTAGGCCTCATCACAACACAGAGACAGTGCTGGTTAAAGTGGTAAATGACCTATTGGCATCTGATCAGGATTATGTCTTCTTGGTTGTGTTGCTTGACCTTAGTGAAGCTTTTAAAAACGTTTCACTAGTTAAAGGACCAGCCTTCTTCTGGCTCAGGTCCTATTTGACTAATTGTTATCAGTTTGTAGATGTCATTTTTTATTTTTTTGCATACTAAAGTAAAGTTTGGCATTTAAAGGAAAGTAAAGGGTCTGTTTTTCGGTCCACTGCTATTTTCTCTCGATACGCTTTCTTTGGGTAACGCAAGTCATATGCATGGTATTAATTTCCACTGTTATGCTGATGACTCACAGTTGTATGTTACAGTATACTGAGGAATGTGTCAAGGGCATGAGACAGTGGATGTTCTTTAACTTCCTTCGATTTAATTCTGACACAGGAGAAGTAATGGTACTAGGACTGCATACGGCTAAAAGTAAGCCTCCTGATTACATAGTAACTCTAAATGAACTTTGTTTCATCACATGCAGCAGTAAGACATTTTATGATCCTTGTGATAATTGATTCCAACTTTTCATTTGAAGCTCATGTAGACAATATTACTACAAAAGCTTTCTTTAAATCTCAAATATTGGCAAGATACAAAAACAATGGCACTGCCTGATGCAGAAAAAGCTAGTTCATTATTTTCTTGTCTCAAGGTCAGATTATTTTAATGCCTTACAGTCTTGATGTTTCACGAGGTTCACAAACAAGCTCCAGTTAGTCCTAAATGCAGCAGTCAGAGTCCTTACCACAACTAGAGGATATGAGCACTCAATTATGAGCACTCAGGTATTCAATTATGGCAAAAGAAATGCTGCCATATAAATGGAGACATACTGGTCTGTCTGCCAAACAAAGTCCAGTTGATTTATCCAGTCGATGGACGAGTTAGCGCACACCACACTTATATGGAAAATTAGTTAAGTTCATGGGGCATCAACATATGCATGTCAACATAAAGAAAACAAGCCTTTCTGATTTTTTTTTGCAAATCTGTCAGGTTATTTTGTTGTTGGTTTGGCTAAACTAATGCTGACATACAGCTTTAGTGAAAAAAATATCTAAATAATAAAAATCTAATTAAAAACCAAAGTCCTAAAAACCTAACCACCAAAAAAGGCATAAACATTCAGATGCTTACCTTTTCTTGTATTAAAAATATTGCACAAAAAAAAAAATCCCACTTTTTTTTTTTATTCACCCCATTTTTGCCAGTTCGCACCCCTAGGTCCCTCCTCTATCTTGTCACAGGACATGTACAAACAAGAAAAAGTGATAATCAGCACATCTTCCAATGAGAAACATGAAACCGGCCTCTGCAACTTTTTGAACTGCTGCTCATACATCACAAAGGAGCTAAACACAATCTGTGTAAAATACAGTATATCCCCTTATATTTTCATAACCTCACAGAGACCCAAAACTGCAATCCCTCCCACCCAGAGAGCATGGTCAGCTTTGCTCTTTAAGTCCTGCCTATGGATGACTGTAGCTTCAACACAATATCATGATCTCCAATGAAAGAGCAAATATTTGGTCCTGCAGGACTCCTGTCTCCATCTGGTTTGTCATTTGCTCTATTAAATTCTGTCACTTGGAAACAGCATAATTTATAGATCAATTACAATACGTTTCATAATGGCTTCTGTTACAAGACACCTTTCTTTGTGTTCCCTTTTACTTTGGTGGTCCCAAGGGAAATTGGTCCTTGCGCACATTTCTACTTCTGGTATTTCTACTGACAATGAGGACTTTGTACAGCAACAAATTGTCTAAGTGCAGTTTTTGAGTGGGTTTTAGTTTACAGTTTCTTTTTGCACTTGAATAAAAGTTTGTGTGTGTGTTTATCTTACCTCCTGCAATAAAGCTACATCATGCTGTTCCTTGCTTAGCAGATCTCCAATCATGGCATATCGCTCAGCACGGTGCTTACTAAGGTAGCGGATACCCCTAAAACCACACACACACACACACACACACACATACAAACACACAAACACACATTACAACACTCAAATAATTTAACCACATTGCTGATGATACATATTTACCATATGTGCTTAACATTCAATGGTAAACTAGACCAAAGAAAGGGGAAGAACCCCTTTAGATGTAATAATATTTTATGGTACATTGTCCTACAAAAAAAACACACCATATCGCTCCTTTCCAGCATAGCACTGTGATAAACTTGATATTGTCTTTGTCTAAATTATTCAGTGGTTACCCTAGAAGTAGACAGACTTAGGAGACAATAAAGGTTGGGGCGATTAAATTCCCATCTGTCTTTTTGGTCTTTAAGCAGCTTAGTTGAGATTACTTTTTCTGTTTTCTATGACCAACAAACACGGAGAAAAAAAAAATCTTAATGTAAGTTATATATGTACATGTGCTCACCAGCAGTTGAGAGAGAAGATCCTTAGTCTTTCAGGCATACTGGCAGTCACGGGATTGTGAGAGAAGTGTGATCCCCTCTGCAGTAAGAGCTAGATCAGCAAAGAAAGGAAAAGGTCAGCAAGAAAATGAGAGTGCTTAGTCACATCACATTACCAAAAAACCTGAAATCTTGTTGCTGTGTGTGGGTTAAGAGTAGAAACAATCTGAAAGGTGAGGTACAGAGAGTGCTTATCAGGCTTTAAGCTGTGAAGTGCTAGATAGAAATATGGATCAAAACAAGAGATTCATATTATTATTATTATTATTATTATTATTAGAAGTAGTAGTAGGTAGACCCTGTACCTCCACTGATCAACCACAAGTGCTTTCTAAACACAGGTCATGATAATGATAAATGTATTTATTTATATGTTTCTAAAAATAATAATAATAATAAAAAACACCAGTAATAATATTTACACAAGCTAACTTGATATGAAGGTGAGGATGTGACTTGTTCAGTAGAACTGTTTACGGAAACATGTATTGTTGCAACAGGAAACTGTAGAACTTTGTGTGAAAACGTTAATTCATGAAAAACGCGTAATAACTTACTTTATCGCCAACCGCCTGTAAATGCCTTAGTGTGCCAGTAAATATATAGTAAGGTTGTGAAATAAGTTATAAAACTCCCTAGAAATTGACCTGACCAACCTGGCATGCACCTCCAGCTACAGACTACTAACCCGAATAACGTTATTTCTGGTGCAGCTAAAGCTAACTAGCTAATAAAAAAATCACGGCTAGCTTATAAAAAACATAGTTAGTTTACCTTTAATTGACTCGCTAAGCTTTCATGTTGAATAACGTCCGCAGAAAAGAACAATATATCCACAATAAATGCTGTGGTACGACAGTCTTTAGACACTGGGGAAGTTTCGAACTGTCACAGCTGAATAACACAGCGCTTCAATTCATTATCCTGCCGCTTCCGGGTCTGAGTGACGTAGACACGGGGGCGGGGTTGCTTTGCTTATTATGGGGTTAAATGTCAAGTAACCCTAAGAGTGAAAATCTTTTGTCTAGATTTTGTCTAGATGTATGTAATATTTGTCCTCAACTGTATATGAAGTAACTGTTGCATACTTCATTAATACTGGTTGTTGTTGTTGTTCTGTTGGCTGCTCCCTCACTGTAACTTGGCACAGGTTTAATGCAGGATGCCCCGACTGATGCAACCATCACATTTTTTAAATCCAGGCTTGTGACCAGCACTGCATCCAGTGGCTGTGGTTTGGGCATTAGGTGACTTCCAGGGCTCCGTAGGGAACCGAATTGTCATGGTGGACAAATTCTTCTTGAGCTATGCAGTCAGAGTGCTTTGAGGTTATAAACAAACTATATTATAATTAAAATGCTTGATGATGAAATAACTGTATTTAAAAAAATGACATTCATGCCATGGACAGCACTGTGGCCTTGCATCTCCAGGGTGAGGGTTCGATTCCCGTCTCGAGTCTGTGTGCGTGATGTTCTCCCAGTGCTTGGTGGGTTTATTCCAAAGGCATGCAGATTAGGCTAACCGGCTTGCCCAAATAGTCCAGGGTGTACTTTGCCTTGTGTCCTAAGACTCCTGGGATAGGCTCCAGGCCCCCAAAACCCAGTACAGGATAAGAGGTATAGAAGATGAATGAATGAATGAATGAATGAATGAATGAAATTGCAATTCAAAATATTTTAGTGAGCAAATAATATTTTATATTTCATATGCAAACTTATTAACACAACCTCTAAATCACAGGGAAAATTATATTTTTTATTACCATCACTCTTCATGCATCACTGTTGTTCCCGTAAGAGATGTAATTGGAAAAACCAAGAGCAGATAATTTTGTTATAGACCTTTATACCATGAGAATATAGGATTATCCTTTCCTGCAGCAATACACTTGGACAGTGATACATATAGCATCAATGAAAACATGAATTCTTAGTGATAAACACTCACTCACATAGTACTGTATACATGGAGTTTCAAATTAAGGACCAGTTCTTCTAGAGCAAGGTTTGGGCAAGGCTCGCCGATTTGTCAAAGGATGCACAGGCAAATTATCCAATACATTCAGGATAACATTTCCCAAAATATACAATATCAGAAATTCAGGTAAACCCTTCAAATCTCATTAGGCAAATGGTTGAAAACCACTTGTGAATACATTTCCAATTCCACAGACTTCACTGTCTTAAAAACCATTTTGCTTCTGTACTGGATATCATGATGTGCAGTGGATATCATGAACTTTGGTTAACACTAATAATTTACAAATGCAACTTAAGGCTTAAAATAAACATATAACACTACTGTCCAGAGGTTTTCAAAGGCTTCTCGGGTCTCATCTGTGATGGACAGTGGGCCACAGAAAACATGTTCTCTGGAGTCAACATTTCAAATTGTTTTTGGAAACAATAGCTGTCATGTTCTCTGGAACAAAGAGAAAAAGAAGCATCCAAACTGCTATCAGTATTTGGTCCAAAAGCCAGCATCAGTCATGGTATAGGGGTGCGTCCGTGCCTGTGGCATATCTGTGAGGACACCGTTAATGGAGAAAAATATGTACTTTTTGAAGCAACATGTCGTGATATCCAGACACCATCTTTTTCAGAGATATCCCTGTATTTTCCAACAGATCAAAAACTGCATTCCGCTCAGGTTACATGTGTGGCTGCTAAACACAGGATACAGGTGCTAGACTGGCCTGCCTGCTCCAGGTGAGAATGTGTGGTGCATCAGGAAGTGCAAAATAAGGCAACGAAGACCCCATAAAATTGTGCAGCTGAAGACCTCACAGAAACTCACACTAGTTAAACGTGACCAACTGTTCAGTGCCTTCAAGGTTAAAAGGTGTAAAGGTGCTTAAAAGGTGTTAAGAGAATTAACAAAATGGTGTTGTTACACTTTGGTAAACAGTCAACTCTTCCACCTTTTCTGGAGGATGTTGCAGCCACCAAATTTGAAATGCATGCATATTTTCAACAAACATGGTAAATCATCAAATACAATTCATTGTTGTAAAGTTTTCAATATAGTAGAAGGTCAAGAGACTTTACAGAGGACTCCTTTTTTGGTTTAATTTCCATACTGTCCAAACTTTGTGGGAATTGTGGATTTATATTGGTGTTAATGTTCAAGTGTAAAATTAGTTTGTTTATATTCCAAACTCTATATCAATACTAACTGTCTTTATTATGGTATACTCAAGGGGCAGCCCTGCCCGGATAAAATGGGAGGAGCATCAGAGGAGCATCCGACGTACTGTAAAACCTGTGGCAAGTTGTCTGTAGATCGGATGGACCACTTTGGCGACCCCTTAACGGTGCAGCCAAAAGACTAACAACAACAACTCAAGGGGCAACCCTCAGTTCGGAAATATTTGCAGAAGAGCGAAAACAGGCAGTTCCTCGATTGACCACTAGTTAGTCGTCTCCATTAGTTAGTTGGCCCCAAAAGTTAGTCAATCCTTATTGTTATATCCTTATCCTTATATTAGATTAGTGGTTCTCAAACGTATTCCTCGCAATCCATCTTCCCCTTTTAATGTTATCCCTGCTCTACCATACCCAGAGTAGGATGTTAATTAGTTGATTAGTTAAATCAAGTGTGCTGGGAGCTGAGTCAGCAATAAAATATGCAGGACAGTGGTCCTCTAGGACTGGAGTTGAGAACCAATGCCTCAACCAATTCTCCATAGTAAAATGTCAAACTTTACAACAGAAATAAACAGAGTTGTAGCATGGTACAATAAAAAATTTTTTTGGTCTCCATATTTTGGTCTCTACCCATAATTTTAGAACTTCTATGTAACTCATCAGTTAAAATTGCATTAAGTCTTAAAAATATGCATAATTAGGGGTTTGGCCGATTTTTTGAGTCACAACTGCATCACAAGTTGTGTTGTGCACCACTAGCCGTATGCTATGCATCACTTTAGCTAACCAGGTAGTTTAACTTATAACAAGAAATATAAGTGTTGACACAGAACAAAGTGTAGGGTATGGATAACAGAGTCCAATCAAGTGCAAATTAGCTTTAGCATATTAATTAGCATTCGACACCTTAGCATTTTAGTTATGCTAAAGTTAAGCTACTGTAGCTAGCATGTAACACAGGTAAGTACTGAGTTAACCAACAGCCAGGCTTCATTCATTCCATCTATAGACTCTGTAACAAAGGTCCCCATATTAAGTGATAAAAAATAAAATGTAAAAACAAAAAAATGGTGTGTGGCTATGACAGCAGCAGTGTGATTGAAACATTTAGTATGAAATGGAATGATATTGATATGTATGTCAGTATGGTCCACGTTCCAAAGTGCAGGTTAGTCCTCATGTATATAAATGAGCTGTGTGCAAACAAGAATAAGAAATGTGCACTGTAGCGAGTAATGTGCTACATCCTGACTTTGATGTATAAACAGGAATGAAGTGGGTGTGTATGTTTATTGTGTGTAGGAAACAAAAACAAATCCTTTTCAAGTCCTTTGTGGTGTTCTGGTCGAGGACCCGATAAGCTTACTGGAAGAAGCTCCTCCTCAGTCTCTCTGTGTTGGCCTTCAGTGAGATGATTACTTTAAATGCATATTGATGAGTTCTTTCTTGTGAAGCCTTTTAAGTTAATGTGTAAGCTGCTGTAGTTCTTTCAGTTTTTCTGGGAGACATTTGGACTTGTTTTTAAGAAGTGGTTGTTGAGGAAGAGCTCACTTGTTCTCATGAAATTTGACATGAAGTCATGTTTTTTTTGTTGTTTCTTTTAACTGTTATATCATCAAGCATTTTAATATCAGCTGGTTTACTTCTAGCCTTAAAAGTACTCTGATTGTGCAGCTTAAGAGGGATTTTTCATTTTCCCAAAAACTGAAGATATTTACTGTGGACATGCAAAAGTGTTATTTTGTTTTAGAAGGATCAAATTATTGGTCTGCACCAGTCTAAGAAAACAATTAAGGATTGTGGGAAAAAAATAAATCAGCTGTGTGTGTCTTACTAGAAGTCTACATAGTCATGGGTCTGTTGGAGTTGCAGATTTGGAATGTGTGTATGTGCAAGAAAGAACAAGATGTACAGGGAGCAAAGGCCTTGATCTATGTAAGTTGACAGAGACTGTGCACCAGCACCGTCGCTCGCCTGCCTATCAAAACCGGAGGGAACAAGTTGTTTTCTTTAACATTATTTGTTTGATGAGATGTCACCATCACCTGCTCCGTTAGGATATATAAGGCACTGGGAGTTGAGGGGGGGTTACCTCTCTCTTCCAGACGCTTTTGCTGTGTATGTAACAGAGATGTCCACCGCTGTTTTAACTAAACCTCTACTCTTGTTGTGATCCTATTTAAAGTCTCCGGAGTTGTTAATCCAATTTCCACCTCAGGATATTGTTACATTTCCTGGAATTGGGTTAAGAACTGTTCAACTGGTAACATCCAAAACAATCGTGAAGACCATAATCAGAGCTCATTTAAATGCTTAGTAAAGTTGCAATCTAAAAAACAACAATAAAAGAAATACCATAAGAAAAACAGTTATTAGTGAGACTAATTGAAAGTAAATAGTGAGACTAAATTTGGTCTAAGAACCATAATTATTGTTTAAGAACCATAAGGATTGAACTCCTGTGGTCTGAGAGATTGAACTCCTGTGATCAGAGTGACCTTATGCCAGAGCATAGTAAGAAGGGAATCACATGAAGTGATGCATTCCTCATGCACAGTGCCCACTGTACAAGCCTCTGGAAGCGGTGTTATGATCTGGGGTTGTTTCAGTTAGTCATGTCTAATTTCAGCAACGTTATGTGGCAATAGAATTAAGTCAGCTGATGACCTGAGCAAACTGAATGACCAGGTTATCACATCAGTGCATTTTTTCTCTGATTTCACAGGCATATTCCAGGATGAAAAATGCCAAGATGCAGCTGGCTCAAAGAGTGGTTTGAGAGTCCTGGGCACGTATTAAGTGTCTCAGAATCACTCATGGGAATCAGGTTCAAGGTTCATTTAGGACTGAAAATAGTCCTAGAGTAGGACATAAAAGTTCTTTAGGAAGCTTCCTACTCTTTTTTTCCAGCAAGGAGCAGAGCAGCAAAGTAGGCTTCACATTATAGTGGGTGTTGTAATTTTAACTGGTTTTTGTAGTTTTGTGAAATCTTTATGTACATAAACTAAACTTATAGATGCGTGAGTCAGCTGCATGACGTTATACTTATCAGATTGATCCAATCTCAACTGTTTAAAGCCCCTATAATAAAGCTGTGTAGGACGATCATAATCGGATCAAAATGATAACGAAAAGAAAGCAAAACTGAAGAGTTTATCTTGCACTCAGCTTTCCTTTTCTAAGGCACAAAAATAACATCATTAACATATTTTAATATGCCTATAATTGTTTAAAACAGGCCAAGTATTCTTATATAGAATTGAGTGTACCAGGGCTGTCTGTACAATTAGGACTTGGGAGACTGCAGGCATGTTGGTTGTGTGTCATGATGAGGATTAAAGGCTGTGACGGCCATGTTTGTAGGTCATTGGCTAGGGTGCTTTGAAACATGTGATATAATTTCATGAAAACAGTCAAATTTATTTCGGTGTCTACTTCGGTCGGTGAACAGTTTTTTTAGTGCTTAATTCTTTACCTGGTAGATGTGGTATGACTCCTATCTTTTGATCTTTCTATCGGATTTTCCAGGCTTGTATTCTCATTATCTCTGGGACCTAATCGGGAACCATCACCTGATCAGAGAATGTTGCATGCCCTGGGACTTGTGATGTCTAGAGCCATGTGCTTCTGGTACGGCCTCCAAAAATAAATTGGTCTCAGGCAATGGGCCAGACTAATAATGGTTCAAACTAGAGCCCATGAAAAAGAGAGGAGGAAGAGAGGTGAGAGAGAGAGATGGAGAAAGAGGCAGGAATTGAACCTGGTTGGGAATCGAACCCGGACCCTGGAGGTGCAAGGTAACATAATCTGTTCCAGCCACCCAAAAATATTACCCATATTACACATTTCCAACACTATAATTATATTTTTGCACATAGAAACAATCAAAACATTTAGAAATGACATGTAAATGAAGTAAAATATAAAATAAATAGGCATTAAACCTCACTTAACCTTACTCACTTAATGATTCCTCTTGGCACCAGCTTTTTAAAAAAGGGAAAACTGAATGTGGTTCCGTTATCTTCCTGCTACTGTGCTAACATTTTTGGGTCCCATAGTGCCATGTCTTCACTAAATCTTGCACACAATGGCAAAAAAATTAAATAAATAAACTTACTTCACTTGGCTTTCCCCTGACACAAACAAGTTTTGATCGGCTACCAGAAATACACGCGACCAACTTTGTCACTCTTATGCTGAAAAAGCTTTTGCAGCTTACTTTCCATATTTAAACTCTTTGTATTTAAGGTAAAAGAAACTTTGAAAATGTATACATTGTTTATTAACCTCAGCATATATCAAACATATTAAAATGTTTAATTTACTTCATGTATCAACAGGAATCCACAATATTGTTTTTTTGTTATCACTGAAGAAAAGAGCTGGGAAAGATCACATAGGTTAGCTTCAGGTGATGTGCCAAAGACAGACTGAAAGAAACATAAGTTACAAGAAGAGCAAAAAAACAAAGCCTATTGCTAGGCTAGACCTTACAGCACTGTTGATGTAAAGTAAAAAGCTTTTTTTTGGAGTGCAAATTTTATAAAGTACATAAAAAACAAAGTCTAATGTTCTGAAACATTAGTCTGTTTTCAAATTATATGTTTTTTTTATTTATTTGTCGTGACAACCTTTCATGTGACAAAACCAGTAAATGCAATAACTATTGAAATTGAAAATAAAAGTCTTTGTTCAAGTGGATAGTAATCAGTTTTTTGGTAAAAATGTGTGTCAAGTGTATGAACATTGAGGCAGTGCAGTTGTGGAATATGATTACACTGCCTGGCCATTAAAAAAAAATAATAATTCATACAATGTGGTGGCCGGTTCATGTGTGAAAATGATTCCTCATGCTCCAAGAACCACTCTTTTACAATTTCCTGGAATATGCTTGTGCCATCAGGGAAGTCTACCACTAATGTTATAACATGGTCATTCAGTGCATTCAGCTTACTTTATTTTATTGCCACATAATTTCAATTCAATTCAAAGCTTGTACAGTGGGCATTATTCTTGATGAATAATGCTGAATCTTGACACTCTTCTTACCCTGATACACTCATAACTTTGGGATAGGGTGAATCTGGACTCATCATGACCTTTTTCCATTGCTTCCTAACAAATTCAAACCTTTTTTTTTTTTTTCAATAACATGAGATTATTTTTAAGATATAATATTTTCTTATGGCCACATAGCAGTTTAGTCCCAATCCTGTGAGTTATATGGAAATGCTGTTAATTTCACTATTAAGCATAGCTATGGTTTTTACTGTTGATTTTCTACCATGGATCTCCACTCATGATATTTTTCCCCCGACCACATTTTTTCCACAAAGTTGATGGTTCAACACATTATAAAAATCCAGAAAGTTCTCAATCCAGTTCCAGTCATTTAAAATTCCCTTTAATTAAAATAATTTGATATTTGTGATACAACAATTTTTTATAACTTATTATTTGGAGGCTAAATCACAACTGTTCTGTACATTATGATTATTTTTAAGGCCATGGCCAATTAATATTGATGAAGTGCGCAGTCAACATAATTTTATATTTTATACAATTACATTAGGGGGGTTATTAGGCAAAATTCAAATTCAGCACTTTTTTTTTATTTATCAGGAAAAATAAGAATCTGGAATGTTCAACAAACACATATGGGTGTGATCTGAAAGGTGTCCACATACTTACAATACATCATTCAAATGTTTAAAAAACTGGCACATGTATGCTTAATTTTGACTTTTTTAAAGTATGCCCTTTCAAATTCTCCATATGCCAAATTGCAGATAAAAACTACCCAAGCCAGTATTAGTATATATAAGGAACACACATTTCTGGATGGATTCTGCATTTGCAGTCCAGAACACAAAGAAGTAGAAAAATGTGGTATATATGTATCATGGTGTTATTCACAACGTGGGGACAGCCAAGACACCAGGAACATTTAGGTGGACCAGAATAGACAGAAAACAACCGTGGCATAGTGAGGGGGCCATTATAGGATACACATACTATTATTACCTGAAGTAAACAAGCAGGAATAAAGCGGTCAGTCCTGGAATTGAAGAATCATGGCAACAAACTGGAACCTACTGTTCAACCAGGTTAAGACTGTCTGTTTAACTGAACAATCAAATAATACCCAATGTTGCAGCAAAGGTGAAGTAAAATGGTATACTTATGTAATATACTATGCAATTTTTAGGTAAAAGGAAAATAACTTCGAGCTTTAATAAAATGGCAGGTGCATAATAAGAGCAAAAAAATAAATAAAAAAGTCACCATTTCAAAAAAAGTAAAAAAAAAAAAAAAAACTGCATCAAGGAAAACAACCAAGGAGATTACAAATTACTGGAATTGGGTTAAGACCCCCCTCACTATCAAACACTACCTTCACTAAAACACTATCAAACCTGGAAAGATAGTGCTGAACTGTTGACTGAAGATCACTTAAAACACTTGAAGTTGCGAGGTAAATCATCAAGTCAACATCATAGATATGTTTAATAGTGAAAGTAACAGCATTTCCATACCCCACAATGTGATGAGCGCTCACAGGATTTGATTTAAGGTGGTCACTTGTTAGTGGGACTCATCAGAAAATAAGGCTTTAGTTTGTTACCGAGCATAAAGATTGGACTTGGAGTAATCATGTGTTCTGATAAGTTCGGACTGACCCTACTCCAGAGCGATAGGTAGATCAATGAAAGAAGGGAAGCACCTGAAACAATACAACACAACATGGCCACTTTACAAGCTTCTGGGGGCAGTGATATGATCTCAGGTTGCTTCCATAGATCAGGTCTAGACTTAGCAATAAAATGACTTAAACGTACTGAATGACCAGGATATCAAAACAAGGAAGTTTCTCTTCCCTGTTGGCACGGCCATATTCCAGGAATCATATTGCGGAAGAGTTTTTGTGGGAGCACATGAACTGGCCACCACATTGTGTGCTGTGATCACAGCTAAAGGTGATTAAAGGAAATGTTAGCTTGTGTGACTATTTTTTCCAGGAACTGTATTTCAACTTAAAAATAAGTGCACGTTTGCTTTGTACTACTATGAAGTGTACTCAAGTCACCATTTCATCACACAAATGTCCCAAGGGGAGCAAAAGACAATTTTTATTGGTATTGCTGAACTGGTATTGTTGTTTAGATAATATTGTACAAAACCCTCACATTGTATATAACATAAATGACTTCAATGCACATTTGGTAACCAAGGTCACAGTGAACCGTTACTGGGTATCGAGGGGGAAAAGAAAACTCCAACACCATTTAGATTATTATATAAAATCTCAACAGTAACACACAATTTTCAATTGATGCAAACAGCATTAACTGAAAGTCAAAGAGCAAACATGACATTAATAATTAATAATAACAATAAAAAAAACAATAATCCAAGAGCCTGTAAAAAAAAGTACAATTGAGGAAGCTGTCAAAGTTCACAGACACCACCATTTATATGCTAAGGCTGTACCAATGCAACGATAGCTTAAAACAAATTAAGCCCGTCACTGTCCATTTACCATGATGTACCGTTTAACATGAAAAGCATTGATGAATGGATTTCTGCATAAATTTATATTGTAAATCATTAATTAAATCTTTAGTAAATTTCACTAAAGCTTATGCAAAACTCTTCACAGGGAATTAAATGAATTAACAAATGTCAGCACAAGAAAGTCCTGCAACTGTATAATCAATTATTTTGTCCCTCTTCTGAAGGCAGTACAAATATGTTATGTTGGGAGACAAACAGTGAACCTTTTGTGTCAGTTCAGTTTAAACATCGTATGGTAATTTCCAGACATAATCACTTATTTCATATGGAGTAAACACTATAGTACCCTAGTATTCATAAAGAGCAAAGACTAGACAGCTTTTACCAATAAGTAGACTTAAGGGAATGACATGATAGTGGTGAAACCACTTGTCACTTTTCAATTTTTAAAAATAATTTCTGATTTAAAAAAAAAAAAATGCAGTTTGTATTTATTTAAAGAGTACACAGTATTCTAAAAAGATAAATTCAAATGATGAGTATGGCACAATGGTTTGTGTGGAAGAAGTCAATCTCCTCGTAGGCACAGTTTTATAATGCTGAATCTTCTCTAAGGATCCAAAAGCACCAGAAAACACAATAACAAAAGGCAGGACTTTCCACTGTCCAAAAACAGCAACCAAAAACATTTAATTTAGGGGTATAGTACCGCTACCATCAAAATATTATCCATGGGCAGCCACAGTTAAGGCATCTTCTTTGTGTTAGAAGCTAATTTAACGCAAAACTCATCTACATGCTGACAATGAACTTATCCACTTAGTTAACCTCTCTTTAGTACAATGTGCTGTTATTCATTTACAACAAGGCCTCTTGAGTGCTTCCTTATGATTCAATGTACTTGTTACAAGTAGGAAATAAACAAACTGAACAAATAACTGAAGTGATATTTGATTAAAAGGCTTAAATGCTTAATCATGCTCTTGTATCAAAACACTAGCAAATAATTGTATTGATTTATCTCAAGAGGTAGTCAAAAGGCACTTCAGAATGTCACCCATACTGTTCTTTGGACAGAGGCACTTGTAAATTTCACTGACTTGTGTAATGGGTGTGTAAACCTCCTTATATCCGACACCTCCTTATTAGATAAAGGACAGGTCAACGTAAATGCGTCGCAGTGTTTCTCAATCTCTACATGGCCATATGTTGCCTTTTAACACTGCAACTTATACTGTATATCAAACTGTCATTTACTTAAAAGAATATAAAATGGCCTTTGCGCTTGTTACTTAAGGCCAAGTTTAACTGATTGTTCAATATTGTTCCCATGTAGGAGAAACAGCAGGATGTTTACATTAGACCTATCCTACTGAGAGAAAAAATAAAATAGGCCTTGTCCTTACTTCTTATATGCACTGTGTACCTAAGGACACACATTGTCTTCCAATGCTAAAACCTCAACTTCCTGCCAACATGTTCAACATTCATAGTCCCTCAGTAAAATAGAAAAAGCAAAAACAAACAAAAAAATTTATAATTTGTTTGCAATAAAACCGATGAGACCCACTTTGTTTTTAAGGCATTTAAATATGTATAAAAAAAACACTGTCCTTTCTCAGAGCAATACTACATTTCTAATTTCCATTTGTGCATGGCCCTCTTTTCGAGCCTTTATCCACTTTTACTCGGATCAGTACGGAAACAAAAAAAAAAATGCATCCGTTCTTGGCTACATGCTTGTGTATTGCTCTGACGTCTGGACAAAAAGATAGAATGTCCATTGGCGAAACCCGTTCTCGTAGAGTGGCTAGTCTTTAATGAGACGATAGACGTGGTACTGTGCCCCATGTTCGCTCGTTGACACTTCGAATACAAATGCTATGCAAAGCAGAGTTTCCTGTGTTTCCCTGTTAGTCACCACCTAGAAGGAAAAAAAATTCATATTATCAGTTTGAAAAATAGAAAGACATAAAATTTACATTATATATTACATTATGGCTTGATTATGACTATCACAAACACACACACAGTTGTAGTATTGTGTTACCTGCAATATGGTGAAGTTCTCCAAAACACTGTTCATCATGTACTTCTCAGGCAGGTGCTTAAGCTTGTGGATGAAGTTGATCATGTATTCGCACATGGGGGAGCGGTGGATCCTGTACACACACTTTCCTCCTTCCACTCTCGCATATTCCGTCTAGCAAACAAGGAAATATTATCAATCCTTTGAAAAATTCAAATAGAACAATTAGATTACCCTTGCTGTCTAAGAAGAGGGAAATATAAAACTGTGCATTTGTGTGTCAAATCAACAAATGCTGCGAACTGTTTTTTTTCCTTCTCATCGCCACCTGCTGGACCAATCCAGAATATTGCATTTCATTCTCCACTATGTATCCGGATAAACATATCATAGATGCTAGAATGCTGATTACACAAAGTTAAGGAAGAATAAAAAACACTCACCTCTACTTTCTCTACCACCTGCTTGCCAAACGAGCAGACCTTTGTGGAGACGGTAATGGTCATGTTCTCAGTGCTGCAGTATTGGCTGCTGACGCCATAGAAAGATCCAGGTCCATCCTGCATATCGTTGCTATTCAGATCCGCCTAAATCATAGAAGCAAACCAAGATCAAGCCCTTGGCCCAAGTTCTATCCTTACTGTTTATTTACATTTGTGTTAGTCTAGTGCTAATAATCTGCTCTGGTGTTTTCACTGGTAAGTCATGCCTACCCAGAATTTGACCAGGAAAAAGGCATTTTGTGGGCCCTTTTCATACAGCTCTTTTAGCCCTCCCTTCTTCTCTGGGAATTTGTCGTAGATCTGCCGTATGTCCACTGCCTCAAGCAGCGGATCGCTGTATGATGGGTTGGTCTGTCCAATGTGCACAAATAAATGCTTGCTGTACTGTAAAAAGGAAATCAGAGCATCAAGTTTGATTGATCTTATAATACAGTAAATATGTTACTACAAGGCAACAAAACTAAATTTTTATTAATTACTTAGTCTGTTCGTTCAAATATTATTACACATTATTTTAATGTAGTAGGTTATTCATGAAATAAAGCCAATTTCCTTAAACCATATAGAGGTAACTAAATGATCGGGTGACTTTCAAGGAGGCCACCTTGCTCTAATTTTCAACACAGTACAACATCCTGATGTACATCGTCACTTACAGTGTCCTGGTCTCTGGGAACCTCCATAAAGGCGGAGTACTCAAGCATGCGCAGTTTGGAGGAGGCAATGGTGCGGTCCTGCCACACAGGCACGGCAGTGGCTGCTGGGGGCAGAGGGGGTGCCAAAGGCTCGTATGCTGGACATCATGTAAAGAAGAGCACCAGTGAAACACAACACAAACATGAAATGCACAAACTCATCCTAGCAGCATTCTGTACCAAAAAAGTCTACCTGATATGGGAGGTGGAACAGGTCCAGATAGGTTTGTGTAACTGCTTGCAAATGGCTTGATGCTGTAACAATAAAAATTTTATATCGTTAGTGTCTTTTGAAATTTCCGAATTCACCTGGTGCACTTATTTTTGTAACACATCTGCAATGCATAAATTAGCCTTATTTGAACTGATCCACACAGTAATTACACACAGATCTTTAAAACGAAACTTACTCCTGAGAGGGTCCAGGTTGTCCTGGGATTGGAGTCGGCCAAAACTATAAAAATCAGCATTTGAAAAACAAAGAGAAAGCAGTATTCAGGAACAGGAACAAATAAATTGTAGATTGGTGTTACGCGTCTATATGTTGCAAGGGCTGGGGCTAAAGAGGGACTACTGACCCGAGGGGGAGGTGCATAGGGTGGCTGGGTCAGTGGAGGAAGCTGGCTCTTGATCAGATTTGGAGAAACTATCTGGGCTGACGACAGTGACGCCATATTCTGAAGAGCCTTGTCTTTGGATGCTTGATCCTGAGAATGAGAAGGACACCGGTCAGACAAGTATTAAACACACCCACCAAAGCTGGATTTACAGTGAAATAAAGCTTATAATTATGTAGGGCTAGGAACAATTCAACAGCTTGTTTATTGCCCATAACCCATAAAGGTAAAGCATCAGAAACATGAACAGGTGCAGACAATTGCAGGTATAATGCCCGAGAAGGAAATCAGAGAGCACACAAAAGTGTTAAAATTATGTAGTAAATTGTGTGTCTGTGTGTGTGTTCCACGCATGTGTGTATACAGTGCATCTCAAATTTGAATATTGAACTTTCTCTTGTAATTTTATTTACACAGTGAAGCTCTTATATATTCTAGATTCATCATATGTAAAGTGAATTTTTTAAAACCTTTTTTTCTTAGATTACTTCCTAAGATCAACCAAAATTTTTTTTACAATACAAAAATTCTGAAAATAATCTGTAAATTTATACACTCAATACTTGGTGAGGGCTCCTTTAGCATAAATTACTGTATCAATGCAACATGGCATAGGGGTGATCAGCCTCTGGCACTGCTGAGTCATTACTGAAGACCCTGCTTGATAATGTCCTTGAGATGTTTCCCCTGTTTCACCAGACTCTGGAGCCTTGATTTTCAAACGAAACGCAAAATTAACTTTCACCTGAAAGAACAACAGTCTAGTCATTTTTCTCCTTAATCCATGATGCTTCAGATGTTTTCTCTGTTGCAGGAGTGGCATGATACTAGCCCATTTCCTGAAGATGTCTGTGCATGGTGGCTCTTGATGCACCGACTCTAGCTCTTGTTCTTAATCTGCTTCCTTGACAGTCTTTCTAAGACTGCAGTCATCCATCTTGCATCTCTCACTTTTCCCTTCCATTCAACATTCCATAAATACGCTTTAATACAGCACTCTGCAAACAACCAGCCCTTACAAGCAATGACCTTCTTTGGCTTACGCGTCCTGGGGAGGGTGTCGATGTTCATCCTCTGGACAACTGTCAAATCAGCAGGTCTTTCTCAAGCGTTTACTGAACTAGAGACCTATGATATTTATACTGTATGAATAGTAATTTACAAATATTCTAATATTTTTTAAATACTGGATATTTAAATATTTTAAATAAATATTTTTTATTATCCTGAGCTGTAATCAAAAAGACGTGTAATGAATCTAGAATATATAAGAGATTAATTTTTAAATTCAATTATGAAAGAAAGATGAAACTTTTTCATGAAATTTAAATTATTTTTAAACACATGCGTGCACACACCCTTGACGTCATAATCTAGGTCAATTTGTTTATAGTGCTCCTCTGGTTTTCCTTAATAGCAGAAAGAGGCGACAGGCAGAAGCAGGTACGAGAAGTGATTAACAAGTCAGCTCCTGAGCACACACTGTGTATGAGTCTAACAACAGACAGGTCCATTAAACACGAATTTACCGCACAATAACATTTCTCGTGATAATCTGTCTGAATTCACAGCCAGTCAAACTGGTTTCAAATCAACCAAATATTTTAATGTTACTTAAATCAGGACACACTTGGGCATGCAACAACATAACATTGAACATCTGATCTTTTTTTTTTTTTCCTTTCAAAATATGCATCATGATAGTCCAAGATACTCTATACAAACACTCACTATTGTCTAGATTTGCATTCATATAGACGCATGATAGTCGTCAATTTCTAATTTCCGATTTATTCCATACAAATCAAATGCATCACCATAAGCAAACATATCATGAGACGGAGGCTGAAGCAGGGAATGCATGAAGACAAGGAC
The DNA here is from genome assembly GCA_030014305.1 of Clarias laeviceps. Taxonomy (NCBI): domain Eukaryota; kingdom Metazoa; phylum Chordata; class Actinopteri; order Siluriformes; family Clariidae; genus Clarias; species Clarias laeviceps. The sequence goes on from JAQMYJ010000037.1 coordinate 22,763,231, forward strand.
CAGCTATTAAAAATGACACATTAAAGCACATGTATACTGTGTGCATTTAGCGAGGATGTAGAGAGCGAAAGAGCAATGCTGGGCATTAGGAGGGCTGTACAGCGTGTGGTAAAGCCAAGAAAATGCACAAATATCCAAATCCACACTTACCAAGTTCATGGCCTGAATCAAAGAAAAGAAAGACCGTTAGTACAATATCCAGAGGAGCTATGTTTTAGTGTGTTATTTTGCTGTGAATTGGGAAGATTTCTCTCTCAGATATGATTAGATGTGATTCTAATAATATGTGAGAGATGTCTGCTAAAAGTCTATTCCCAGCATGAAGTTAGAAACAAACAGTGAGTCATTTCGATGTTTTGTATAGAATGCTCATTTTGAACTACTTGTAGGAAAGAAAGCTCTTAATATGCTCTAAATGTTTAAATTGTTGTAGCTTTCAAATACAATGCAAATACATTTTTACAGAGATAGGAATGTGCTTTGGAAGAAGAATAGATTAATAAGCAATACAATTAGTAGATAGTCAGATAAAGGTGACCACTTTTACAGCAGCTAAGAAAGTGCTTGTGTCATAGTATATTTCTCCGTCATTACTTGCTGAATAATACAGCACACAGATAATGTATGCTTTTTATAAAGGGTTGCAAAGTTCACAGTTTCCTTAACTGACAGGCCCACCCAAACCTTTAATCTCAGACGAGACAAACACAAATAAAAAAATACCATGTTGTTTAAGGCCCATGGTTAATCAGAAATATTTATGGGAACTTTGAACCTAATTATAAAACTCGAAATTTATTTATCTATTTTTTTTTATTTTATAAATGACCCACACTTTGGGAAACACTGTGAAAATTGAACATGTTAAAATCAATAATCGGTGCATCATTACAACGATACACACATTTTTTTAGCTACACAATCACAAAAATTGTTAAGTGAGAAAGTTAGTGAAACGTAAACATTTTAAACAAACGGAATAAAAAAACAGTAATAAAAGGATGGTGTAACAGATCTCTCCCCATGGTTTGATACACATGTGAAAGCTGGAATAACTGCAAGATTTAACAATCATAGTGCGAAATACATTTTACTGTCTCACTATGTGGTTATATATATATTTTAGTCATTTAGGGAAAAATCTCTTTTTTGCACATACAAAAATTACTGGGGCTGCCACACAGTTGTAAAAATCCAGCCTGCTCAGAAAACAAACGGCCAAATAATAAAATCAGGCATAGAACTTGTACTGTAGCTCAATTATTTACGCATATAGCTTCCTTCAATAAAATTAGCCTAATATTTATTATCATCCCAACATACGTTTTACTTGCCGAAATTGATCAAAAAGTAGCACACTTACTGAAAAACCTCACAATCTGGCAACACCATTCGTTTAACATTGCACAGCTTAACAAGCTAAGCGCTGATTGGCCGTTTCTTTTCCTTTGTCCTTTCAAAATCTGAACTGCAAGTGCGCCCTCTTGTGGTGTACAAGTTAATTGACGTGTGAGCTACAGAGCATTATTATCCAGAACAAACATTGTCAGTTAATAAATTGTTAATCGGTAAAATTCTAAATGATGATAAATAATTAATAATTAGCATTCCTACTTTCTGTAGCTGGTTAATTGTTCTAGCTGTTAATCTTAAACATATCATGACTTAAAACTTAAAAGGAAAAAACTTAAAGAAAAAAAACAAAAAACTACCTGCCTGGATTGTGCTGCATGGGTATAAGTGGTCAGGGTGAAAGTTTGGATGGACATAGGGGCTCTGGGTGAAAGGAGGGCAAGGGTTAAAGGTTAAAGAAACAGCGAGCATCAGGAAAGACTACAGGCAGAGAGCATGGAGCCATCATGCACTTTTAGCCTTAACAGCTACAAAGCAAGAGAGTGCTGAGCACTCCACTCATACCACTCCAACCTCCATCTAACACAGGCAGCCTTTGTTTTAAAGGGACTTTCACTGGGCTCTTCTTTAGGGTTTGGTCAGGCAGTTGCACAATGGAATACATGGTTCCATAAAGTAACACTGTCTCCGATTTGTTAATGCAAAGCCAAATGCTGCAAAGCACCCCCCTCCCACCCGCAAGAAAGCGCATACCTTCAGCTTTGACTGTATTTCGCGAGATTTTCTCCGGGCAAGAACCTGCAAATGGCTAGAAACCTGCAGAAGAGAAGAGCGATAGAGGGGGGGCAAGAGGAAATAGACAGAGAGAGAGAAGAGGGAAAGAGAGAGAAAAGAAAAGCCATAACCAAAGAGGGAAGAGACTGCTGTTTGCATGCTAGCCCTAGGGGGCTAGCAGGAGACACCTACCTTTATACCTGCTTGGAACTCGCGAACTTTCTTCCGTGCTAACACCTGTATGTGACTAGAGACCTAAGGGAGTGTAAAATGGTTTTAAGACACACCCAAGCAGACACATTTTGGCACAAAAAATGCTCAGACAAACACAATCATTAGTTCCTAATCACCTACAATTTTGCACATTGTGGGGTTGTGTCAAAAAAGCAAAACATCTGTCCACCTTTACAAATAATACAGGTTTTTAAAGAAATATTTTAAACATGTACTGACAAATGTACTTATACATACAACTACACCAATCAGCCATAAAATTACATCACAAAACACTGAGTCCAGCATTGTATAGATTCCCCTTGTGCTGTCTGGGTATCTCTGGGCTACAGGACAAGACTCCACAACATCTCTGGGGGTTTGCGATGGTGTCTGGCACCGGGATGCTGACACCTCAGGCTTTCCACTGTGTGCTGTGGGCTGCAGTGTATTGGGTGTTCTGGTGCCTTTCTATCATGGCGAGCACTGGCTTTTTTCACAGAGTCGTGCTACATTGCTTTTACATGGGAAAAAAAATCATCCTGACACCTGTTTACATAATTGATAATATTATGGCTGATCAGTGTGGGTGTACATGTGTATATATACTGTGTATGTATAAGTTATAATGTACAATATATCACAACCTGAATTGGATTTGTTTATGCAACACTATAATATACAAAATGATTGAGTGGAGGGAAAAGAAAATCAAGTACCTGCTTTCTTGTGCGGGTTTTTCCTGTCCTCAGCTTAATGTACCTGGCAATGAGTTCATTGCGGCCTGTGGAAACAGGAGGGAAACAATGAGTGCCTTCATTTTTCATTCTTTTCATTCCCACAAGGTGGCACTCAAAGAAAAGGCTAGTTCATCGTACTCGCATGCACACAGACACACACACCTCTCGAGAAGCCCTTAAGCACTAATGAGGTGGCTTACCACAAATGGAAAATTATTAAAGTGAAGCTTGCCAAATTTAATCAGTGTTCATCACTGAGCATTAGCCACCTCTGCACTTTGAAAAACTTTATTATACACCAACAAGAGAGTTGTTCCAAACTCTAAAGATATATTGCACTCATATAACATACATAATACATACCTAATATTAATTAATTATACTTCTATCTATCTATATTACATTAGTTGTTTTAAAACTAAACATGATCTAATGCTTTTAATCTGAACTGAAACACATCTTTGCCAGCCACTGGAAGTGTAATCTCAACATTAATGTTCTAAGGACATAGTGTCCAGATTTATTTGTGCTGCACACATTTTCTGAACAGTTCATTAGACAGATGTCTGAACTGTTGTGTGCATGTATAAGCGTGTGTGTTTAAGTATATGTGTTTGTGCACAGAGAATAACAGGCCATGTGTGCACATGCAGAGAGCTCATACACTGTTGCTGGCCACAAAAACTGGAAACAGCAATGCAATCTTTTCCCCCCTCTGTTGCTTCTAGCATTGAGAGCAGCTATTTCTGCATTTGGAGGAATTACAGCGTGCAGGAGGAAATTGGAAACCGTGGACCTGCTGGTGGTCGAACACCTGGGTCTGAATAGTTCTATAACTCAACTCCTGTCATCCTTCGATTGTTAGGAATAGGCACTGATGGAAGCCTTACAGTCATGCAAAACAATAACATTTCCCCAATGATTAAGATAACACTAACTTAAAACCAGCAGAATTACTTCTGTTTTGAACTTCGCATATCTTTTAGCTATTAAATACACCTTTAATATTTTATCTTCTATCACATGATAAAACTGTATAGCTGGCATGTCTGTACATTTAAAATATTTATGAAAAACTAATTTGGGGAAATGTAAGATGAGTAATAGAACACATCAAAATGGTTTTTGGAATTTTTGTCTGTCTGTGCACGCATCACGTAAAAATTACCATACAAATTTTAATGGGGTTTTCACAGGTGTATTTGCCCGAGCTTGAGGTAACATAAGCTTTGTTTCATCACAATCGGCCCTCAGGAAGAGAATATGCTACTTTTAATTTTATACACTTTTTTTTGAATCACTTATATTCACAGACATCTTGAAAAATATTAAAACAACAAAATGTGAGATAAGTATCCACAATGCTTACTCTAAGTGCTGGCCCTGAAGGTCTCATTATTGTGATCCAACGTTTCTCCATCCTTTTTAATGTAAAAGCATTTAAATAAAAATAAGAGAATCAATGAATTACATTCTTTTTTTCTGTTATGGTTCGTTAACAAACCTAAACAGCGTGATGCATGGAGTGTATTAAAAAATTTCTTCAAATTTCATAATATGATGTTTATGTCATATCAACAGCACTAGTATTCCTGTTAACCTATTTTTCTTGCCTTCTCCCTCTCTCTTGTTCACTCTCCCTCTTTTTTTTGTTCTCTCTCTCTCTCTCTCTCTCTCTCTCTTTGACCATAAAAGTCAACTCAGTGCAGTTCTCAGCAGAGGAGGGACACCGAAAGAAGCTGTGGGAGAAAGCAAGAGACACATGTACTGTGTTAGCCCTTCCCAGCCATATGCTTCCCCTCTCCTCCCCTCCCCCTACTGACACACCCGCATATGCCTCTGCCTCTCGCTCTCTGCCTCCGCATTCCTTACATTTCTCAGCGCCCGTCACATCTGCCCCACACAGCCTGACTGGATGAAGCAGGGCCAGGAGCATGCGTGGAAAGAGAAAAGAAGCAAACAGAGAAAAGAGAGGGAAAGAGAAAAATGGCTTCAATGTTTCTGCCAACAATGGGCAGCTGGAGTCCCCCACCCTAAATCCCTCTCAACAACAGACGCTTGCATCTGCTGCAGACAGTCTTCATTCACTACCACTCCCCTTCCCCCTAGATCGCGAGCATTATCTGTCCAACTTTTCAACTAAATCAGAAAACTGTAATCAGCCACTCAACCGATGTTATGTATTTATCTGAGAATACTTGTGAATCTTAAACTAATCATGAAAGTGAAAACTGGTGAGAGAGAGAAAGTGTTCATATCAACTTCACTATTAAAGAGGAGCAAAGGGACAGCAACACTATAGGCAGGTGACATAAGCAAGTTCATACAAAATGTGAGTCAATGTGTAGGCACATGCACACTCGCGCGCACACGCACACACATGCACGAGTTGAAGCAACTCTGTGCAAGTTGTCATTTTGTCTCATAGATTAACACTTTTTTGCCTTGTTTGGGACAAGGCCGGGGCGGGGGGGGCGGACGATTTTAACCTTTCCTGTGCCAGAACACGTCCAGCCCGCTTTTTAACAGCATGCCCCGTGGAAATTTCCACCTTTGCCGAGAAATGGAACTCCTCCTCTGTGCCTCCCTTACCTTCCTCCCCCTCTTGAACCTCACCGAACTATTTTACTCCATGTTGCCCATCAGTCACTGTGATAGCCATGTACTGGGCCACACATACAGTAACTTCTACAGACTATTTGTCACTGATCAATGAAAATAAACACATTGTTGTATTGGTTTGGCATATCATCCTTATTTGTCATTTTCACTGAATCAGTGCACAGGTTTGGTTGTTTGGCTTAAAGCTAAAATGTTAAAACCTGTTAAATTTCGTGGATTAACAGATGGCTAAAACTGAACAAATAATTTCAGGTTAAAATATAAATAAAAAATTAGACAATTAAATGTACCTGCTGTGTTAAGTGTGCTCAAGCCAGACTAGTAACAAAGGGGTTCAAACAGAAAGTTGAATTGTTTTATTAGAACTTTGAAGGAACTTGGAATGTACCAACTGTGCTTATTGGGAGGGATAACTGAAAAATGTGATGTCCTGATCCATGTCATTTTTGTCTATCACAATGCTATTTACATTAACTAAAAGTTATCCATGGCTTTAATTTTAGTTGAAGGTTTAATTCCAGGATTTTTGTGGTTTATGTCCGTGTATTTGTGAATTTGTTATTCCCCTTTTTCTGCTGAAATAGTGCTGAACACATCCTTTATATTCTGCGTATGTCTTATATAGAGGGCCTTCTTGTTTTTCTTTGGTGATACTTCTTGTCCTGGTGAAGTGTGTGGTCCTCTGTGAATCTGAGAGGCTAGATTAATGTTATATGTTATATTTTCCTACTCCAGTTGTGTCCAGATTTTTTACATTTTGTCACCCCGGCAGATGTCTAAAGTCACCCCTTTTCCTTGTGTAAGCAAGCGTCATTAAAGACCATCACAATTTCACTCTGACTCCCCTGTTTGGTGGTGATCATTCATTCATCATATAATTTCTAGCAATCATTTTTCTTGTTGGTGTGATTATCACGGTCACACAGCGTGGTCCATAAGTATGTTTTTACACCACCACAATGGATTTGAATTGGATTTAATCAATAAGGTATAGATTTGCAGCTTTAATTCATGGGATCATTACAGATATTGCATTAATAATTTAAAATCACAGCCATTTGTACAAAGTCCGTCCATTTTCAAAGGCTCAAAAGTAACTAAGAACTAGAAATCTAAATTATTTTTGATACTTGGATGAACCCATGGACATTATTAATTGTGACCTTTTTTGTGAATCTTCATGCATTCTATTTTGTCTTCAGTAAATAAAAAGCAAACTTAATTTGGTTATTTAATAACTTTTTTTTTGTCTTAAGAAACTCTTGCGTAGCTTTCATAAATATGTTTGGGCCATTATTCATCTATACAACATTTACCTGAATCTGAGCAGTAAATGATGTTCTATACTCTTCAGAATTAACCCTGCCTCCTCTATCAGTCGTCACATTATCAATAAACGCAAATGCCCAAGCCACATATGTTCATGCCGTAACACTTCCTCCTCCACCATGCTACCATGTTTGATAGATGATGGTATGCTTTGAAACATGAGCCCCAGTCCTTTCCTTCTCCATACACTTCTCACCCTATCATTCTGGTGCAAGTTATTCTTGGTTCCAACTGTTCAAAGAACATTGTTTCAACTTTTTATAAAGCAAAAAAAAAAAACTTTTAAAGGCTATTCTAGCCCTTCTGGCCATGAGAGTTATCAATTGTTCTAGGGGTCAAACTCTCTGTATTTACATTCATGAAGGTGTCTCTTGATTGTAGAGAGTTTGCAAATAACGCTTTTGTATCCATCTCTTTGGACTACATTTTAAAATCCCCTAAACACCTACTAAATACAAATGAAACACTTAAAATCAACCCCTTACCATTTATAGTTCTAGTCTGTCATGAAATAACTAAGCAACAGGTCATAACTGGTACTGAAAATATTCATCAATTATCCCATTACTTTTGAGCCTTCAATAATAGAAGGAAAATGGCAGGAATTCCAAAACTTTTAATCCAACATTTATGTTGAACCCATTTAATTAAATCTGAAAGTCTCCATTTAAATCACTAGATGTATGTTTATAATAGCTGGTTTTCAAACCAATTTCAGTGGTCTACAGAAACCAAATTATGAAAATGGCACTGTACAAATACTTATGGAACTGATTTTAGACATTTAAGGACTGGGGATATAAACATCAAACATGCTACCTCTCTTCACGCAACATTCAGCCCTGTTCAACCAGTTTCCCTGAGAGGAGGGTACCACCTCTTTCCTTCCTAGAGTGCTGGCCCTAAATCAACATGGTTTGAACCATGGCTCAACCCAGGTAGAGAGCAAGTATCTTAACATCAGAACCAGCCTGGCTGCATTTCTGCCAGTTAACTTCACCCACAGTCACTCTCTGAGATAAAATGTAAGAACTCTGAATAAGACAGAGAACAGAAAATGCATGTCTGCTCAGCATAGAACAAAGCTTCAGTTGCAATTAACAGAATTGTGCACAGTTTGAGACACACACACACAAAAAAACCCTGGATGGATTCAAGCGAACAAGTTCTCATCCATTATGCAGCCCTGAAAGTTCATAAGGACTACATTTGTGAAACAAAATAGACTGTCGGTCACTAAATAACCCCCCCTTCAATGCCTCAACCTCGACTGACCAAGGCAGCAATACCAGGGCAGAAGCAGTCGGCATGCCTTTGGCCTCACGTCAGTGGTGGAATTAGGAATGCTGAGCTCATCCCACTCGTGAGAGGACTTCTTCAGTGGCAGGGCCTTTGGCCTCACATGACTGAGTGTAAGAGGAGAAGGCATTTACAGCTATGGAAAAAAGCAAGCACTCGAGACAGCCGCAGGGGGTACTCACTAGCCAAAAAATGGTGAGAGCAAGTGCAAAGGTCATAAGTTGTGGTGAATGTTTGTTTTCAGAGTAGACTTAAGTGCAAAAGCGCAAGAAATTTTTTAAAAGTAAGAAACAAAGACTGGTTGCGTGGGAATCAGCTTTTGTAGCAGAAACAGAGAAAGTGAAAATTCCTCAGTGCCACAGTTTATTGTTCCCATTTCTTCAAGAACATTTACACATTACTGACACGGGATCAAACATTACAAAGGCAGCTGATTTCAAATGAGGGTAGATATGATATTTAGTGACGTCAGGACTTGAGCATGTGTAGCTTGACCACAAATGAATTATGAAATCTTTTAAATCAAGACAAGCACCTACAGAGATTTGTGAAGCTTTACTGAATGAGCAGTAGCACATAAACATCAAGGTCTTGAGATTTACTGACCCAGTGCTATGCACTACAAGCCTGTGGTTGGAACAAAAGTTCCCAGGAAAAACAGTACGACCCCAAATGGAAACACTGTAGTCATAAATCAAATGGTAAAGTTAAACAATGTAGTTTCGTTGAACCAGATGGACAGATGGCTGGGCCTGCTTGTGCAGACCGGATCCAAAACCTGACCCCCACTCAAAGATAATTATTCAAAATAATTAAACTTTATATATACACTTTATATAGTACTGTGCAAAATTCTATTAAAAAAAGTAGACACCATATTATCTTATAGTATAAATTTTACAGTACTAGTCCAAAGTTTGGGCACAATTTTGGATAAATTTTCTACATTTTAGAACAATACTGGAGATTTCAAAACTACACGAGACAACACATACGGTAATTAGGTAATTAAGTAACAACAACAGTCAGTTCTTATTTAAAGACACAGGGGTCAGCTGTTCTGGAATATTTCTTGCAAGAACAGTATCGTCAAGTGCATTTGCAAAACCCATCAAGCACCATAATGAAACTGGCTCTCATGAATACCATCCCAGAAAAGCAAGACCAAAACTTACCTTTGCTGCAGAGAAATTACTAGCCTCAAAAATCACAAACTAACAGCACCTCAGATTAGAGCCGTTTTGAAGTAACTGCATAACGTCTGGATAAGAAGCAGACACATCTCAATATCAACCCCTCAAAGAAGATTATTGCATGTTTCACAATGTAGAAATAAATAAAAAATCAGGCAAGACCATGGAATTAGAAGATGTGTCCAGAATGTTTGTAGTGTTTTTATCACGTGTGCATTATTATGTAAAAAAAAAAAAAAAAACATTTAATATTTACAAACACAATTTAAAAATGTATAAGTAAGTAGCATTACACAAGAATAATTGCATGCCTGTAAAGAAAGCAATACATTATATAACAAAACAGTTTTCAGTAAAAAATAAATAAATAAAAAGTGTGACAAAGTTAACAGAAGAACTACGACCCATTCTCCAGCACGCTCAATAAAACCTCCCAGCTGTTTTATTTATAAAATGCACATATCTGCTACACTACTAATTATCAAAGACTTTTTTACACCAAATATTCACTGTTTATTTTGTTACACTTTAGTACTCTTCAAAAAAGTTTCCTTTCTGTAACTTCAAAATCATTTTCTCTTATGTGCCCAAGACGTTTACACAGTACTATAATTAAAACAGCTGTTTTATTTAACAAAGTGTGCTGGAGAATGAGAGTCCTTCTGGTAACTTTGTCAACTTTGTTTTACTTCTTTCTATTTTTATGCAAAACTCATCTATCTGAAAACTGTGTTGTTATATGTTGCTTTCTTTACAAGCATGCAAATATTCTTCTGTAATGTTGTTTGTTTATAAAGTTTGATGTTTTGCTTGGAAATAGTGAATGGCTTTGTACATAATAATGCAGACATGTATAACAAAATGTGTACTACTGTAAATAAAATATGGTGCCTAAGACTTTTGCACAGTACTGCGTAATTTGGGTGGTTAAACGTCTTAAAGAACTAGTGAAAATACTCCAATTTTGCATTCTTTTCTAACTGAATACCTCAATTTTCATCCATCACATTAAACAATATATTATTGACAACTCTTGAGTGAGAAATTCTTTCATGAATTTTTTAGTTTCTTGCATCCCATTTTTGCTTTAGTGATAGCGTGCACCTGAGCTGGCATGGACTTCGTAGGTTTGGGCAAAACCTTGTGATCCATTTTAAATAAAATCTCTCACCTTAGCAGAAAAAAAAATTAAGCATGAAGAAATCTGACCTGTACAAAGTGGTTAAACATGGTCATAATCACAAATTTGCATATAGTTATAGCTACAAACAGTACAAAATTGTAAATATTAAATATTCAAGATAGTGATAATTTCTTCATTCATTTTAAATATTTTAAATTTGTAGATCATCCTGTTTATATACAATTTCAATTAAAGAAAGTACACAAAATCCCACATTTAAAGTGATTTTAGACCTTTGGACCACTCTGTAGCTTGCTTTGAAATACATCCACAGTTCATATGATTTAAAAAAAAAAAAAAAAAAAAAAACATTAATTAATTTAATGAGACCATTTTAGAAAATGAACAGTTGGCTGATTGTCAGATTTGTATGCAATAGCTGCTGGTTGGTTGTTTCATTATCAACTGTATTATCATTATTACACCTATAATTATTGTTGTTGGTATTAATTTCATTATAAAATAATTTTATATACTCATGCTTTATTCAGAGATTTGGATACGGAGATTTTTCAGGCCTAAATCCTTATTTTTCCAGTAGCAAACTGTCATCATTAGGGTTAACTACTTCTTTTATCTTCTTATGATAAATTTCCATCGCCATCTAAAGTTTCTACAAACTTTTTGAAAGCAAGTCACTACAATTTCGCCTATTACTACAGATTTTCCATTTTAACTGGTTGCAGGGCTTTGGGGACCCAAGCTTGGATCATTTGGTCACATCTCTGGAAATCAGATGTGCTTCTAAAAATAGGCATACAATCATAGTAAATCATTATAAAAACAGAACCTGGTCATGTAATTTCAAGGCTGTACATAAGGGAAACCCTCAACATACCTGAAGCAGCAGTAGTGCCGGAAAAATGCTAACAATGTAATAGTCACAATGGCATTTCTTCTGGCACTGGCTTTATGTGCTGAATGTCTAACAATAAGCATCAAAGCAATTCACTGTAACTGAATATGTGCAGATAAAAATAAACAAAGGTATACTATGTACTTTGAAATAAATGTGCACAGGACTGGCCAAACTAACCCTCTGCTGTCACTTATTTATGAATGTTATTTGACTGTTGAGAAAAATGTAAAGAGTTTTTCTCTAAAGAAAAATTATGAAAAAAAGACAAAAATGCATTTAATAATATTCTAATGTTGAAGTGAATGTGTGTGTGTTTGTGTAAGAGTGAGTGAAAATAAGAGAGTGCAAGAGACAGACAACAAGAGAGAGAGAGAGAGAAACAGAAAGAAAAATAAGTTTGAAACAAGCTGTGATTGAGCAAGACAAACAGAGCTGGTTTTGCCACTTTTTTCAACTCTGGGAATGAAGACAAAAAACAAACAAACAAACAAAAAAAACAAAACAAAGGGAGTTAACTAACTAACAAGGAAGTAAATGTTCTAATGATCTTAGATAGCAAAGCAAACCAGTTTAGGGGAAGAAACAGACAAGCAGGAAAAAATTGATCATGGTGTTTCTGCTCTACAGGAGAAACCTGTCTGTGTCATGGCCTTCACATCCCAAACTCAGGGCAAGTGGAGGCCTGTTCAGTGCTGCACTGTGAAAAACACAACTGCTGGCTATGATCTGTCTGTGTGTATTTCCTTTACTTCAACCCAACCAGAAGAAAATATTTTAAAACACATCATATAGGATACATTTAAAATACGGCCAAAGATCTAAAATGTTTCAGAAATACAAATTATTACAACAATCTTCAAAATATAATATTTATTACTATTATTGTTATTATGATTTATTATTGAATAATTATTAAAAAAAAAATTTATTAAAGTATGCTTTAATTTAACATACTTTTTAAAGTCACAATTAATGTTAACTATTGGAAAAGAAATGTTGGCTTAAGCATGACTGATAAGATCTGAAAAAACAGGTATGACTGACATGGCACGCCACTGTGTGTGTGTGTGTGTGTGTGTGTGTGTGTGTGCGCGCACATGCATGAGTTTGGAGGAATAGCGTGTAATAACTAATGGTGGACAACAGACTCCATTTCCTCAGTTATACAAGTGTTCAAAATATTATAAACCTTCAGGTCTGTCCAGTCCAACTCTCTCTATCTCCATCTCCCTCTCTATTTGGCAACACCCACAAACCACCAATCAAATGTCTTCCCTCCAGCAATCACTCACTCACACACAATCTTCATCATACAAATCTCTGTAATGCCCAAACTAACTGTAGTCTTACGCACATGAAAAGAAATGCAGTAAAGTTTCCTTCAAAAATATTGCCATTAAATGTTTCTAAATAAAAATACTATGAACAGAAATGAACAACAACAAACGTAAAGCTGGTATGTGATGTGAAAACCCCTTGCTGTAAAAAACAACAACAAAAAAACAAACCCTCATATCATTTGGAAGAAGTGGCTGGTATGTATTACTGAGTCTGTAACAGTCGGTAGTCTTAAAATCATATAATAAACATCTATAGTAAAAACAGTATTTTAAAAATATTATTTTTTTTAAATAAAGCTGGTTTCACATTACAATTCAAACATGTTTCAATCAGATAAAATGTATTTCACATTGCTACGTGCAGAATTTGACACACGGTGAAAGATAATGTGGTATACAGAATAAAAAAATAAAATAAATTAGACTTTCCCTTCAATGTAATCACTGTATTTGAGCTTAATATCTCAAACTATTCCACGTCCAACCACACAATCAGCAATCAGCCGGTGTGCAATTTCAAAAAGTAATTTCCTGTTTCTTAGACTTGGAGGATTAGCTAATCTACTACAGCTAACCTATTGTCCCCTGGCTCTTGCCATTTAAGGACACATTAGTGAAAAATCACACCTATGCGAGTTCGACTTAATTTTAGGTACATGGAGACCAGACAGTTTAGGAGGGGGAAAAAAATAACGCATACAAAAAACACAGGACTTTGGGATGTGACCTCAGTATCAATTTCTACATTTCTTTATATATAAAACTAGAAATATGCCAACTTTCCTATAATATATTTGTAAGCATATTGTGAGGTTTGCTGAATAATAATAATATTATTATAACAGCATTTAAAAGAAGCATAATTTTAGTCTCACATACCATACATCTTTCCCTCATCCGAGAGGATGATCTTGCGGCGGCCACAGGGTGGGTAGATGGCGAGTGCCTCCTGGAAACTCTGCTCAATATCGGGGCTCCATACACCCTCCGCATCACTGTCCATCGTCTTATCGAGGTCATCGCCGCCATCTTCCAGCCCCTGCTGAGGGCTTCCGTTCGCACTCCACTCGTTTGACGCAATGGTGCCGGCTCTGATCGGGCCCTGCCACGAGCCCACACACTACTCTGGGACTGTAAAAGAGGGCGATATCATGAATTACCTTTGCTATCAAAACTACACATACTGTACGCTGATCAATAACTTTTAAAATTCTCACAAAATGCAGCAATAAACTAAAAGACAAATAAAGTGAGGTTGAAAACACAGTTAAAAGCCTCCGAGTGGCGCAGTGGTAAAGCGCTCGCCCCATCATCCGGAGATCGCTGGTTTGAACCCCTGGTGATGCTGTTGCCTCTCACAGCCGGAGGCATAGAGAGAGCTGATTGGCCGAGCTCTCTCAGGGGGGA
>JAQMYJ010000037.1:22786754-22811436 GCA_030014305.1 Clarias laeviceps
TATATTTATAAATATTTTATATATATATATATATATATATATATATATATATATATACATACATATATACACACACACACACTTTCATTTTTCATATAATACTAAAAGGATTCATTCTGATATAGATGGCTAGATATAGTAATATAATAATATAAATAATATTTATAATCATTTTAACAAAACAGAACAAAAAAAACTTGCAAACTAAATATCTAGCCATATATATCAGAATGAATCCTTTTAGTATTATATGAAAAATGAAAGTATGTTAAGAAAAAACAACTCATTACATTCTCTCTAGTTCTGTAACTGTACTGTATAGAACACGTCTGTAAACACTACAGTATTTGCCTTTTCCTTAAAAAGGACAAGGCTTTAAAAATGGATTGTCCATGTAATTTAATTGGACATAAACATCACTCCACTAATAGAGAGTAATTCTCCAAAGGAACAAAGGGAGATCATAGAAAACAAATATGTTGTAAATCAAACTAAATGCCTGGCAGCCAGATCAAAGATAACAAGCAAGTTATGAATTTTAAAATGTGGCACAAACACTGAAGCAAACCAGTCAGTGCAGTACTGTTAATCCACCCCAGATTTACTCTTCCCTTCAACATCTAATATTAGAATTCGTATGCCAGGCCATTCACAAGATGTGTTACATCTCAACCGTTCCACGGTTGACTTGAGTTGAGGGGCCTAAGCAAAACTGATTTGTGTTCTGCTCATGAGTTAAATAATTGATGCTTCTTTTTAAAAGGTTTTATCATTTTTTTTTAAAGTGACACACACTGCTAATTAACATTTTAGCCAAGGTACTGATAAGATATTAATGAATATTAAGGTATAATTCTCATTAAAAAAAATCCTAAATTAGACCTACAGGGGCCACCAAAACTGGTAAAATATTCCCTTTTGAGGGAAAATGTTCAGATGTCGTGTCTCCCCCCCAATTACATGGTTATGAGGAAAATGAGAAAGTATTATCATCTGTAATGAACTGACAATTCAAACGAGCTGCGGTAAATTGTTCCAGATTTTTGAAACCATTATTCTCTTGACTGTGAAGTTGCTGAATGCAATGACAATTCAAGTACCTTAAAACAAGTTTGATTCTGAGAAGCAATGAATATATGACCCGTTCTTTATCTACAAACAAAATGACCTGCAAAAAGTTGCAATCCACCTAATTTCTGGGTTCCAAAAAAAAAAAAAAGGAAAATCTACCTGCAGTTCATAACATTTTATGTATATAAAAAGGTTTTCAATAAGATGGATGTCTTATAAGAAAACAGCCAGAAAATGGCAAGGAAGAAAGGAAGTATGTCTTTAATGGTTTTTCATGATCCTCCAGGCCTAATTTCAAAAAGCAGATAACAGTTGAGTTACAGTAGCTATAATAAAAAGAAAACATGGGCATATATGGGCAAACTATTTAAAAGTTTTTCACTATTATTAACCACTTCAACTTAATTTTTACTTCTAGTTAGTCTATATAGAGCCTAAATAGAAGCGGACATTATGAAGTTGAAGCATAGAGATGTGATGGTGATTTCATTTCATTACAGTGGTGGACATCAACACCACCAAATTATTATATTTAATATTATGTTCTTGTAGTAATTAGCTTAATTGACAGGTTTCTTTAATTGAATTGTCTTAATTCAAACATCAGCAACTCAAAACAGGTAGGCCCACAAATAATTTCAACTCATAGGTTCAAATAGCAGAAAACGTAGGATTGAAAATTTGTCTAGATCTAAAAAATAGATAAATTATGATTATATAATAAGAATAATAATCTTGAAGTAAATGCCCAAAAATTTGTGCTATTTATTATATAGATAAAGGTTTTGCTTACATAATATTTTAGAACCCTGGTTTAACTCAAATTGCTTAAAAATTAAAAAATAAATTGCCTTGTCCTTTTCTCTAGATCTCTAGAGTAAATTCTGAACTTAGTTGTATGTATCGATTGTTAAAATGACTCTTCTCATGTCTTGAGTTGAAGGTAATTTCCTAACACACAGCATTTTGGCTGGTAACTTGTGAGACAATGCCTGCGGAAGATACTTTTCCAGTCTTACCGGCTGAGTAAATAGCAGGGTTAACCTGGGATTTGACCACTTTTAAGAGGCAGAAACCTTTTCTAGAGATGACAAGCAGTGTTTCTAAATGGCAGTAAATTATAAGACGCATCAAAGTATGCAGCCTAACCAGAACAGGCAGTCTGGGCTGAACCAGGAGGAATGAACCTGAATCACAGCATTCTGTTCCTTTAACAAATCTGCCAATGGATGATACTGTTAACCTCAAGAGAAAGATTTATGTAAGTTCAAGGAAGGAAAATACAGAAAATTTTTTTAACATTTAATCTGATATGTACACTAATGAAGACTACTCAAATTGCAATTCATCTGTAAAAACATTTGAATACAAGACATTTTTAGGTATACCATGTTTAAACTCTGCCAACACTTCAACACCTTAAACTCTTTAGTATTAATGCATTTAATCCAGCTATTCATCAATTTCACACGTTGTTTACACATGTAAAAAAAAAAAAATTTTTTTTAATTTACTTTTTTGGGGGATGTTTACTAAAAGCACAGTATTTTACTTTTTTAAACTTCTCAGACATAACGCATTTTATTCAAATTATCACTTAACTGTCAAGTTGATTTTGTTTACAGACCTTTATTTAAAACTTTGGATTAAAAACTTTTGATTGATGTGACCAATCAAAAAAGCTAATAACTATAAGATCTTATATTAAATATACGGTGGAATTGTGATTTCCACCACTGGAACAAATTTTACAAATCGCTGACCCCTGGCTATGCTTCTTGGATCCCTAGATCCAGTCTAAAATCCATAGCTCTGAAGGACAGCTTTGTGTTGGCGAGAATGCCCAGACTGTCCGGAGCGTAGCAGAGTGTCTGAGCCTGAGCAATCTGCCTGCATGGCTCTGACTGCACCATGCTGTCATTTCATCTGTTCATGTGAGAAACACCAACAAACTGAGACAAGAACCTTTGGGACTCTAGTGGAGGGCTGCCATAGGAAGCAAGTCAATAGGAACGAACAGATAAAATCTACAGTAACGCCCTTTTTAATGTATGTCCTACCAGGCACGAAAATTTTGGTCACATCTATCATTTTTCTGATTTTTGGTCAAATGAGTCTATAACGGCTTTTCTCTTGAATGTTCTGATAAACTCTACAGGGAAAAAAAAAAAGTGTTTAGCTCACTGTTTTCTCCACTCGTGACCAATAGCACAATCTGAAAACATAGCAAGCGTTATGAAGGCTTTAAGCTCCTCCTACGTGGTACAATCACATCCTGTCATACATCCTTAAAATTATATGGCTTGCTTTGCATCAATATGATATACATGTCAATTTCCTTTAGAGCCATTTAAACATTAAAAACAAAAGTAGAAATACCTTGCATTTTTCAAACCGTTTTTTCTCCTAATAATATTCAGAAGCAAAACATACTTATAAAAAGAAAATTCTGTTTCTAGATGACCTGCATTCATGAAACATTCAGCTCTCTAATGACAAGGATACAACAGTGATTTCCAAAAATGTTTGTATCGTTGGAATGTTATACAATAGTATTAGATCAGTGCATGTGGTATTTCCTTTATCTAACAAGACAGGAATGGAATTCCAGCAACTTTTTAAGTATGGAGAGCATCTTCTCAGTGAAATAAATAGTGCAACGTAATCACATTGCATGACCAGATTATTATTATTATTTT
This sequence comes from Clarias laeviceps, assembly GCA_030014305.1. Classification (NCBI taxonomy): domain Eukaryota; kingdom Metazoa; phylum Chordata; class Actinopteri; order Siluriformes; family Clariidae; genus Clarias; species Clarias laeviceps. The sequence continues at coordinate 22,790,525 of JAQMYJ010000037.1, forward strand.
TTTGCTGTGTGTATTTTATTAAGCATGCAAATGCATGCACATATAATTTGACATTGCTGCAAGTCACTCTATTTTTTTTTATTTTTGGATAAACATCCACTATTTAAAACAAGTACTAGTATGCACATTACCAATCATCTGGCAACAGGTTGACTGTTATCTTATCTTAAAAAAAGATCCAATTCACCTGGGGGCTTTTGCTAGTTTTCCTAAAACGATGGTGACATTTTTATGATTTTCCACAGCAGATGTCCTGACACAGACACGAGTCTTTCAGATGACGAGTGCATCACTGTCGTCTGTCTGTCTGTTGTGCTACAAATTATTACAATTGTTTGCTTTATTAAAGTAAAACAATATCATACATCAAACAAGCAGTGATAAAAAAAAAACAATCAGTTTCCTTCAGAAAGATAAGCAGTTACATTGTAAATCTGAGCTCTCTCTCTCTCCCTCTCGGTAAATAAACAAATAAACAAATAAATAAAAGTTTGAAAAGTGTAAAAGTGACAGTAATGTGCCGGTGGAAGAGGTTAGAGAAACACAAGAGACGCCCCTTACCCGAGAACACAGTGGCTTCAGTCTGAGGGAACTGTCTTCCCAAACAGCTCGCCTTGTCCTTCCTTTCCTTGGCCGTCCTAAATAAGAGTAAAAGCTCTTTTCTTATCCTCAGGAGTAACTTTAAAGGAAAACAATCAATAATTCTGTATAAAAAGGATAACATTTCGCTCGTTGTTGCTAAAGCAGATCTAACACCGAGAGGCGATCTGAGGTTGAGCAACGGGCTACAAACACAGAATTTTATATTAGTATAAAGTTTAAAGTTTCCCGCTGTCATTAACTCCATGGCTTTTGGACATGCACACACACACACCAACACACTCTCTCTCCCTCTACATAGCATATCCATTCGCAAATCTCTTCACCATCCCACCCTATGCGGGGAGCTCCGTGGAAAAATGCAAAATATGACAAAGATCTGAAGACTTCGCGAGAGCGGCACGAAAACTCCAGCAAAACCGCTGGGAGACAAAGGGAACGCGCTGCTCCGCCAATACTCACCTTTAACTGGGGGAAAACGCGTCTGGATGTGCCGCAAAAAGACGAAATATCATTAATTAAACACCTATTTCTTGCCTGAGCCGCTTATTGTTTTCAGTAATATTTCTCCTGGTTTGACAGTAAAGGTGGAATGCAAGGTATGGGTTTGGTATGAAATTCACGCACTTCACTAGTGGAGAAAAAATGAAGGAGGGGGGGGGGGAAAGTTGAAGAAGGGGCGGAGTCCGTGCTGAGCGTCAATCATCAACTTTAGAGGCGGGCACTTCCCACAAACCACGCCCCTGACATTGAGAAAACGCGGCAGACGCTTTACTGTACTTTTAATAATAACAGCAATAATAAAAAAATATTTAATTTTAGGGCTATAGTATAATCAAATCCAAAGTCACATTGAGTACATTTTGCTTAGAACACAGTTTACTCACTCAACTGACTGAATAAACCTGAGGTAAAATGTAGTTTTGCGCAACCTACAATAAAGACAGAATACAGAGCATGTGTTTAATAGCACAGAGTTTTTAATTTATATAGTAACAATCCTGCACACAGAGCTGATGAGAGCGCTGGATGAGTTTGGATGAGTTTGTACAGAAGCTCTGTGAATGAAAGCAGCGGTGTGAGCAGCTCCCAAACCCTTAGAAGGACAAATTTGTCCAGGAATTCACTGAGAATTTGTCAGCATTCCAGAGTAATGACTAAGCACTGAAAGTTCCTCACGGTTTGCCACTTTGTCTCAAGAGAGCAAAGCAGTTAAACTCAGTGATGTAATGCTTTGGAAGAAAGCCTAAAATAAATATATATTCTTTACTTCTTTCTCTTTTTTCCTCCACAGTTCTCCCCCTCACCCTTGCAGAAAACTATAGCTCCGTCTGTTGGCTGAGCTTGGAGCCTGCACCCCAAAAAAATTCACCTTAAGGAGTAGACTTTTGTGTGTAGAAAAAAAAAAGTCTTGACTATCATTAATACAGTATGTATATACATTAGCATAGCATTATATATCAGAATATATACTGTTCCTACAGACAGACAATTTTGGATGCAACCATTTTCAAACAATTAAAATCACATCCATGCAGAAGAGATTAGTTTAGGAGAGGAGTGATTCAGTGACTCCTGAGGGTGCCTTTTTTGGCCCACTGATATTACATTTACAAATATTGCATGCATAGAAAAGAAAAAGTAAACAGCATTTTAAACATAAAAAGTGTTCTTTCAAATTAAAACATAAATCCAATAAAATAATTTATCAACCAAATTTGATGTAGCTCAGGAGAAAAAATACATTCTTATTTCAATTATTCTGTTTTATTGACTCATAAGATCTCTGTGAACATATACACTTTTTACCCATATTAAAGACTATATTTTAAAATGCATAATTTGCTTTTAATGTCTTAAATATCCTTTAATACTGTATCTTTAATATCCTTATGAAATTTTACCCATTTGTCTATTCTATGCTTAAAAAACAAGAACACAAAAACAAAACATAAAAAACACCCACTTAGGAAGCATGAAATCACCAATAGGGGCACAAATGTGGAATTGGGGGACTGAATCAACAAATCAGGGAAAAAACTAAGACTGTGGAACAATATTAAGAAATTAAGAATTAAAGAGGCTCCAAAGACATGCAGATTAGACTAATTGGTGTTTTCCAAATTGGCTGTTGTATGTGAATGAATGTGTGAGTGTGTGTGCTTGTGTGCCCTAGGCTCCAGGCCGCCCCTGACCGTGTACAGGATATGCAGTATAAATGAGTGAGAGTGAGTGAAAAAAACCTGAAAATGACAACATGGAGGGTGGGGATTAAATATTTTATGCAAATTCTTCTTTCATTTTCTCCTATCCCTTCCTGAATTATGAAGGAATATAATGTCTCATATCCATAAACACCAAAAAGACATTAAACCCTAAATATTAAACCCTAAAAGACCATAAACATTAAAAAGGCAATCAAAACATACACCTACATACTGTACATACACACATATGCCCACACACACGTATACACGCGCACAGGAAAAGTTCAAACGTATATCGATATAATGACATTGATTAAAAGATGTGCAAAATAGAAAAACAAGGAAAACAAATACTGAGAATGCATATAATATCAAAATTGACAGTTTAACAATACTCAAGCAATCATACAACACTTTCATGCCCTGGAAAGGCAAACAAAATATAGTACTATTATTAATTCTTAGTTTTTCTAATATGATACTTTAGAAATATGTATGGTTAAAATAACTATATCATACAGTTTCCTGATGCATTCAAAAATTCACATCATAGTTCTTCTCTCTTGACACATTCCTACTCTGACAAATTTCCAATTTAAGTATAGTACAGTACATGACTTGTTATATTTTTTTGATGTCTTAATATGTGGTTTAAATTCAAGGAACAAAAACCCTGCACTTGTTTTCTTGACAAATCTCCATGTCTTAAAAGCGGCATTCAGAATGTGTGCTACCCGAGATTTTCATTGACGTTACTATTTGAGCATAGCAGGTGAGATTTGGAGACATTTAATGAGTCTTTTCAGGGACATATAGAAGTCGAGTGATAAAACATGCACTTCTGTAGTTTGAAACTGTCACTCACAGGCAATTTTTCCATCAAAGCTGGAGAGAGCAATAGCAAATGCCTGTACTGCACACAAAGGATAGTTGTAGTCCAGGGTGAAGGCATCATCTGCAACTCTCCCAAACTGCATCACTATGTAGTCCTCTACAATCATATGACATACACTTACTGTTACATTTAACTATATTACACTCATTGTCAGCATACAGCTAACCCATGACATAAGATAGCTCATAAAGCTCAAAAATAATGCATTTTTTATGTAACATTGGTATATAAAACATAGTTGCAATTTGCACCATTTTTATCCAAGAGGTAATGTTGTCATGGCATTGCACCTACAAATTGAAATAAGTTATTAGTTTTGCTTACGGTCTTTGTTGTGTACAATCTGGAAATTTTTCACAGAGGCTTGTGTTACTCTGCCGTTAAAGTTGAGCACATGAGATGAGGTCTCCTCATTCCACACGGGTGTCTTATTGCGAAGCTCTATCAGATTGTCCATGTTCTTGTTTTGGTGTCGAGTCAGAAGGCCATCATTGTCCTGTACAGCATGAGATTATTCAGAAGTTCAGGTCAACGTAAATATGGAATGATTAAATCTTTTTTTTAATATAAAATATTAGTTGACTAAATCGGTGTGCATGGTAAAATTCAGTATTACTATTTTACATTCATTGTCAGTTTAGGTTATATGATATTGAGCATTTTGCTTTTAGTGATATTGTAAAGGGTGCAGACAACAGAAGGGCAGTGAAAAACAAAGTAAAACAGCCATATGATAAGTTTATCTACCTATTTACTTATTTATTGCTTACACTGCGTGGCCGTATGGGTACTCGTTCTCCATCTTTGTCCATGCCAGGGATAATCACAGTCATACGCCTTGGACCCTTCATTCCCAGAACATTGGTTTCCTGCAAGGCAGTCAGGAGGAACATCGCATCTAATAAAAACACCTGATCTCCAAATTAATATATTATCTACTCAAAGTTGATGAAGTCTCTAATAGTATCATATGATCTTACATAAATAATGGCTGCTAGCTCCTGCCTTGCATTTGACAAATCAGGAAGTGCACGGTCAGGGTGAAGTGCATTATCAAATACTGTGAATTTAGTGCCCATCAGATTGGACCTGAAATGACAAAGGTTGAACTGAAATTATTAGCAAATAATCTAAACTGCAATCACTGAGTAAGCACCTGCAACTTACCTTAATTTTCCTATGTAGTTTTCACCCCCCCTGGAGAGGTCAGTGGGGTCAACTGAAATCAAGTAGTTGGAGGTTGTGCTCTTTTTGCGTTTTCGCCCCGCCAGCAAAAATACCTGCTTTTAAGATAATAAAGTTTTTAGCTTTTAGGATCTTTAGCAATATACTGTTCGATAAGCTAAAATGTATATAGTAATTATATTAGTGTAAACAAATTAATCAGAGATGCAAGTTGTTAACGCTGTAAGCTTCTGACACTTTAGGATACTTGGATCAAAAAAAAAAATGCAACATTTGTTGTATTTTATTTAACCAAAATTTTATTGTGCATTTTATTTTTGTATATATAGTAAAACCTTGGATTGTAAGTAACTTGGTCTGCGAGTGTTTTGCAAGATGAGCAAAAAACTTTTTATAAACTTTAACTTGATAAATGAGCGAGGTCTTGCATTACGAGTAGTACATAAACGCTTAGTCTGCTGATGAATGGTTCTTCTCTCTCTTGCGCTGCGGGATTGAAAGTAATCGTCTTCCATGCTCAGTCTCAGTGTGCATAAACATAAATACAAGAAAATTTATTCACAAAATGAGCTCATGCCTACAAGTCTCAGACAGTTAGGACAGGGTGTAGCATCTCCTCTTCTTTTCAAAACAGTTTGAAGATGACTGGGCATTAAGATTATGAGTTTCTGGAGTTCTGGTGTGGGAATTTCGCCTATTCTTGCCTGATATAGGTTTCAGCTGCTGAAAAGTTTGAGAGCGTCTTTGACGTATTTTTCATTCAATTGATGTGCCAAATGTTCTCTATATGTGAAAGATCTGGACTGCAGGCAGGCCAATTCAGTACCCAGACTCTCCTATTACGAAGTCATGCTGTTTATATCAGACCTTTATATACCTTTCAGCATTCTTAGTGCCTTCCAAAGCATGCAAGGTGCCTGTACAGTATACGTTTATGACCCCATACCATCACTGATGCTGGCTTTCGAACTGAACGCTGATAAAACCTTGGAAGGTCTCCTCTTTAGCCCGGAGGACACAGCGTCCGTGACTTCCAACAATAATGTAAAATTTGGTCTTGTCTAACCATAGAACACTTTTCCACTTTGAAACAGTCCATTTAACACACCATGTTCACATATGGTTTCTTTTTGCATGATAGAGGTTTTGGTTGGCATCTGCAGATGGCACGGCGGTTTGTGCTTTCCAACAATGGTTTCTGGAAGTATTCCTGGGCTCATTTAATAATGTCAATGACACAATCATGCCGATGAACGACGTACTGTCGTCTGAGGGTCCGAAGATCATGGGCTTCCACAAAGGTCTTTGGCCTTTGGAACAGAGATTTCTCCAGTTTTTCTGAATCTTTTAATGATGTTATGCACTGTAGATGATGGGATTTGCAAAGCCTTTGCAATTTGATGTTAAGGAGTGTTGTTTTCAAAGAATTTTGCAGAATCTTTTTACATGCTCTTTCAGAGATTGGACAGCCTCTTTTCACCTTTACTTCTGTGAGACTCTGACTCTCTAAGACATCTCTTTTATCACTAATCATGTTACAGATCTGATGCTAGATGTTCTCCCAGCTGATTTTTTTCAAAAATTTTTGCTTTTTCAGCCCTTTGTTGCCCCAACTTTTTTGAGACCAATAGCAGGCATCAAATTTGAAATGAGCTCATTTAGTGGATAAAATTGTAAAATTACTCAGTTTAAATATTTGTTACACTCTCTATGCTCTATTGTGAATAAAATATTGGCTCATATGATTGGATATATATGTATGGTTTTGTAGAGTATTTTGTTTGTATTCCATGGGTAATAAGTATTGATTATCTGTTCAGTTGTTTAAGTTGTACCTTCTTTTCATTGTCTAAATGAAGGTAGTAAGTAGGGTAAAGGCCTCGGTCCATTCCTCTTTTGTCACGGGTCACTTTACATTTCACTGTGACGCCCTGCTCTGCTGGCTGAAGGACAAACTCTTCCAGGTCATCAAACTCAATGACTGGTGAAGGGACTCGTTCCTCCTTTTGAAATGTTGAGATAGAGAGAAAGTTTCATATCTGTCAAATGATTACATGCAAGGCTCATCAGATTCTCATCATAGTTGAGCCAAATGTTGAACATGTCCTTGAAACTGACAGTAGACAGTGACAATAGGATTTTTCTCATGCTTTCATTATGTGTCATGATAGGAAGAAAAGACTGGCTGGTTATATGACAAGATTGAATGCTTTCTTCTTTTTGTTAAAAACACACAATGCTGTTTATCTACACTACTGCTCAAAAGTTTATTATCACTTGCAAGTCATATCACTTTTTTTTAGTTAATTTATTTTATACATTCTACAACAATACTGGGGATTTCAAAACTATTTAATAACTATGTAACAACAACAACAGCAACAGTCAGTTGTTATTTTAAGACACGGAGGTCAGCCTTTCTGAAATAGTTCTTGCAAGAACAGTTTTGTCAAGTGCATTTGCAAAACTCAAGCACCATGGGGAAACTGGCTCCCATAAAGACCATGCCAGGAAATCAACACCAAAACGTATCTCTTCTGCAGAGGAGAAGTTCATTTAGAGTTACCAGCCTCAAAAATCACCAATTAACAGCACTTATTAGACAGGATTAGAGACGTTATGAAGGCTTTACAGATCATGAGTATCAGATACATCTCAAAATTAACTGCTCATTGGAGATTATTGCATATTCTGAATGCCTTCCGCAATGCTTTACCATGTAGAAAAAAAAAAAAATCAGGAACAACCATGGAGTTAGAAAGTGATCCCAAACTTTTGAGTGGTAGTGTAAATTAAAAGAAAAACAGCAATGGCTTCAAACATACTGTATGCATGAGGATACGTTATGAATGAAAAAAAAAAAAAAGTACTAGAAAAGGATTTTTCACTCAAACAATAAAAGTGACTGACCACTTGTGACACTGCTTTACCTTTTTCCCTTTTTTCCCTTTTTTTTTCTTCTGTATTATCGCAGACCCTGAATCATCACTTTCTTCTGCTTTTGCCAGACCTGAGAAAAGAAATAATGAATCCATATGCAAGTACAGTAAAAGCTTATTAACAGACCACTGTTTGATGACCATAAAGTAATACAGTGAGTATAGAAAATGATCACCTCCCTTTAAAATAATCACATTTTGTTGCTTTGCAGCCTAACATTAAGACAGTTTTTGTTTTATCCAGCTGTATTTACTCAGTGCAACTTTTAACACCCAAAGGCAAGATATAGATTTTTGGAAAAAAAAAAAAAAAAAAAAAACTTGTGAAAAATGACTTGTAAACTCAGGTGAAGCTAATCACCTTCTCAATGGCACACAAAACTTTAAGTCTAAGCTCTGACTATGCCCTGCAAAAGTTAAAATAGTTTTATTGAGTAAATAGGGAAAAGAAGGGGTTTTGAGAAGGGAGGGAGGAAAGAAGTGAGGATGTGCACGTGCAGATCTGGAGGCAGTGCCCAGCTGGTAGGTACTCAACTGACAAAAAATTTTAACGTCTTTCAGACAACGGCTCTCACAGATTCTTTGACAGCACATTCTTAAGTTTCTTTTCTGACTGGGAACGGGGAACCTTACATCAAGGCAGTGGCCTTTTCCCTTTCGGCGACTGCGGCCCTGTGACAAGTGCCATGAACCTTCTCATATGCCACTCTCCTTGCTGCTGTTGAGTGATGATGGCGGCAGGGTGGCGGAGTGGACATAGGCAAACAGCGGATCTCGCATGTTCCTAAACGGTGAGCATTGCAGTTGTGGCCAGCAGGCCTCACCAAGCCCTCTTTCGGCACGGCCACAGACGTGAGTCCATGTGATGACACATGGTTCTCCTGGCTGAGAATGGGATTCTTAACATTAAGGCTGCGGGCTTTTCACTTTTGGTGGGTGTGTTGCAATGGCTGGCTTTTAAATGCAACTGAAAGCACCGGTACAACACATGCGCTCCATCTGCGGCTGTCTTTTTTTTTTTAGCGATCAAACAACGATGTACAGTCTGCCCACCATTAAAGTCCTTGGGGTGATTAACATCGCCCCGCTAACATGCCACTGACCACATGAACGTGCCCCAAGCTTTCTCTTAACTTTCGGACAGCTTTCACCAGACTTCGGGACCCTGAGCTATGGTCCATGCCTCCTTTTAAAAAGCGGAGCAATCCTAAGGTCCATTGATGAATATTTGCCGCCCGCCATGTCAGATTTAGCGCCACCGCCCCTTCACAACCCCGCAGAAGGGGAGGCTTCCACGTAGATTTTGGGCGCATACTCGTCACTGATGCATCTGTAACACTGTGCACAACTTCATCCCCAAGATCTTTTGACAGTGCCTTTGCACCGATAGTTGATTGGTTGCATTAGTTGCACTGCCAGGGACTGAAATGCTAAACAAACTGTCTGTTCTTATCTCAGGCTGCACAGCCACAAAATGTGATTATTTTTATAAAGGGGGTGATTCTTTTCTATACCCACTGTATGTAAATATGTTAATTACTCACTTTTAGATTTTTTTGATTTTTTGTCCTTGTCCTTTTCTTTATCCTTTTCTCCACCAGCCTGAAACATGGAGCCTGGGTTCGAACTGCTCTTTTTCTTGCTCTTGCTTTCTTCTTCTTCACTGTCTGATTTGGGAACTAATGGCGGCAAAATATTGAACTAGGTTGAACTAGCCATAGACTCAAGTTTTATGTGAAAACACATAAGTTATCATATAGAATTTTTTTTTGTGTGGGTATGGCAATATTCAAGAATTCAATTTATATTGATCTTAATGTGTATTTTCTGTAATGTACAAATATAGTAAGTAGTAAAAAACATTCAATAGAAATTGTATTGTAAGGTCAGTTACCTTTCTTTTTACCCTTGGTCGTAGATTTGTCTCCATTTATCTGGAACATAGAGGCCGGCTCCTTCTTTTTGGTCTTACACTTTCCCTTACTGCCTTTGTCTTCTTTTTCCTCTAAATGGTCACATCAGGTAATAAGAAACCTGGTTTCTGTACAGATAATTTAAACACATGTCTGGAGCCATCCCTAACTAAAAGTGTGCAGTTTGGATATTTGTGGGGTAAATGGCAATTTTCACCTTATTGGATGGTTCACTGACAAACAACACAACTATACTTTCATACATCTTTCTTTAAATAATTATTTCTTCACCAGCTACAAATTTATCTGGAATCGACTGAAATGGCCCTTCACCTCTTTCCACCTCTCAGCCATCTGGCAAAAGGTACCACAACGTCAGGGCAGGTACTGACAGACCTTGGAACAGCTTCCCTCCGGCGGTCAGACTTTTCACTCTTTCTTTCTGGCATGAGCACCTTCTTGCACAACAATAATAATAATCTTCTGAAATGTCCTCATTTGCCTCACATTTGCAGCCTTGCAGCCAACATACTTATTTATCTATAATTCTTTAACATCTTCCACTGGTTTGGGATAGTGTTGCAATTATATTACTTTCTATACAGTTTGCAATAAACTACTGTTGTGCATGTTCATTCATATTGTACTGCCCTTGTTCCTTTTAGATAATGTCCCAAAATTTGGAAAAATTTGGATCATTTTACCTTCATGTAGTCCTTGTACTGTTTTGTGAATTGCACTGTCATGCCAAAAGCATCTGTTTTGTCTCACTGTTTAAATCAAGTGGAATTGTAACGCATAGAGGTGCAGTTTAATATATATATATACATATACTGTATAAATATTTTTATTCTCCTTACATTTATGTTTCTGTGGTCATAAGTATAAACATGCTTATACTGCCCTAACATGGGGCCAACTAATTAAAAATATAATATAATATAATATAATATAATATAATATAATATAATATTGTAAATAATATAAAAATGTAGCTTAATCTTATTACACTGCTAAAACCTAGATTATTATTATTATTATCTTATTCTTTTACCCAGTACTCCTACATCAACACAAGCTAAGAGACACTAAATACTGAACCCAGAGGTCACCTTTAGGCTTAGATTTCTTCTCCTTATCTTTTTCTTTTCCATCAGAACTTTCCTTTGAGGACTTTGATTTAGTTTTTTTCTGAGGTGTTGCCATGTCTCCTTCACCATCGCTATCATCTTCATCATCAATTAAACCTGAAGCATCATAAACATAAAAAAATATTATATAGAACACCTTATTTGTAAGAAATTATTATTATTATTATTATTTTTATTATTATTATTATTATTATAAAACATACTTTTCTTCTTTTTCTTCTTTAGGTCACTTTTTGCTGTCTTTTTGGGCTCTGATTTTTCCTTGTGTGGAGATTCTTTTTCCTTTTCAGTTTTCTTTTTCTTCACTTTATTACCATCTGTTTAGATATGTTGGTGGCTTTGTTAGTGTTTCATGCTTCAGAATGCCAGACTTACATAACAATGCAGTACAAGGTCTACAATACAGTATGTATAAAGGTCTATCTCATATTTGTTTCTGTCTCACTTTTTTGATTGGCAGGGCTGCTCTCTGTTGACAGGTCTCCATTTTTTCTATTTTTGCTTTTCTTGGATTTCGCTTCTGTTCCACTGCCCTCTGTAGGAATAGACTCGGCTTTCTTCTTTTTTGGCTTCCAATGCGTATATGCTAATGGACAGAAACAAATTAATGTGTCACTGCCAGAGACATATTGTATGAAGGAAGGATTTACATAGTTTACTGTATCTACATTTATGTGGCAAGATAAATCAACTAACAATTAAAGGGTATAACTTACCATTTAAGAAAAAAAGAAATGCAGCAAAGAAACAAAGACAAAAAGAGTTATTTCAATTTGCTTGACTATATTTCCAGGTCAAATTTGATGTTCGAGGTTAGTATTGAATGCCTCACTGATACAAACTAACTGAATTCACTTATATCACATTCACAGCTGTTAAATACTAATAATATACATACTGTATTTTTAGCATACATTATTACAGATACTTTTTAAAATAAACCATGGTTGGTTTTTATGTCTTTCACTTTGCTTTTCACTCAAATAACAAACTTTAGCCACAAAAATTTTAACGTTGCAAAGTTTTCTTTGTCATCCCATTCAGTTTCACTCTAACCTGCAAATCTGGTTTTGTTTTGTTTTTAAAAAAAGGAAACAATTACAAATCAAGTAACACTTGACAAGACACCAGTTAAAAGCTTAAATTAAAAGCTGTTGTAATAGTAATGACCTATTGTCAGTCAATATGCACAAACCCCTTGTGATTCTCTATCTCTCTGTGTGTTCGTGTGTGAGAGAGAGGAAGAGAGAGAGAGAGATCCACTTAAGACACCATTTGAGTAGCACTATAAATACCCTTAACCTCAGACAATCCCCTACACTATGGGAAACTGACACACAAAGTCATTCAATAAAGCTGTTTAAAAAAAAATCTTTTAAAAAGGTCTGGATAGCACATTATTCCTAAAAAATAAATGCAATACTAAATATAGATAGAAACTAATGGCCAAATCAACCTTGACCTTTTTTTTTTTTTTTATAAAATTTTATTTTTAAATAACAAAAAAGCTTTCTTCTTCTTTTAACACATACATTAACTTTGGCTTTAAAACTTAATATACTGCGTTTAATTTATTCTTACATAATATTGCTATTATATAATAGCGAACATCTTAATTTTTTTAATCACATAGCCATGTCAGTTTCTGGTCTGTTACATAAGATAACATTACCTATTGTACAATTAGTACTGTGTAAAATTGTCCCTGGTTTACACAGCAATTTGCTTGATATTTATAAGTACATTTACTTATTGGTGAATTCTCAATTTGCGTTGATGGTAAATGGTAAATAATGACAAATTTTTAAATGTTCACAGAAGTCCACATTGCACTATAGTTTTGGTTCGATAATCAGTTTTGTTTTTTCTTTGTTTGCTTGTTTGTTCAATGTTACCATCACCCCCATGAAAATAGCTTTATTACAATTTTGTTAATTTTATAATGAGTAATTGGCAAATAATAAGCTTAATAGTTAATATATGCAGCTTTTGCATTTACTGTACCATATTGAGTCATAAAGACGATTACATTAATAAATTGTGTTTCAATAGATTTAAGATTTCAAAAAAAGATACAAACAAAATCTGCTATAACTTTTTTAAACATATTAAAACATTAATTTACCTGAGAAGGCTATAAAATTCTCTATATATATAATTGTCACTCCCCTTTTCTCTCACTTATAAAAAAAAAAAAACCCTTATAAAACAGTGAACAGGACAAACTCACCTTGTCTGAAGACATTGCTTGGTATAGAAATTATCTATATAAATAATTATGCCCACAGGCTCTGCACATGTGTTATGCCTAGAAAATGCTATAGGTACAAAGAGAGGAAACTAATCTAGTGATGAGAGAGGGTAGTGCTCTCCTCAATGAATTACCATCAGCAGAAAGTTGCTAAGAGGATTTTCTTTCTGACCCATCTGCTGTGCTGCCACGTCTACACACCAAATTAAGAACAAAGGTGAGTTTTATGTCTCTAAAGTAAGAGGTATGAGACCTCTACTGCTTTTTTTTTTTAATGAATTTTTATTTGTGCATATTGATCAGGCATATGAAGGTGAAAATGAAGAGCAGGTTGGACAAACTTCAACACTTGCATTAGGAACAGATTCCAACTGCCTAGCCTGTCTCAAATTTAATCAGCAGTAAAACTAAAAGTATATTTATCCTACACTGATAATGATATTTAATATGTTTTATAGAAGCATTTCTGAAATTTCTACTCACATATTTAGTATCATATCACATATCTTGGACACACATATTTAGTACAATTAGTAAACCTGTTCAGGTAATTTTATACACATAATGTTTGTCTGTATTGCAGGAAAGCATTTTCCAGTGGACATGCAATGGATAAACATTTGTATACATCTAAATGCTCATAAAGATGTTTTTGCAATTGCGTCATGTTGAGCCAGTTACATGAGAGCAAGCTGTCGGAAGGCATGAGATCACACAGTCTCTGACTGCTTTATGTATGAAACAATAAGACTGTAGTGTGAATGTAATTAGCAGAAGAAAACATTGAGAATTTGAGGTGCTAACTACCATGGCATATACTACAGAAGAACTGAGGGAACACTCATGTTTTCGCAGTCCACACTTCTGTCAGGGTCTCAGGATGTGCAGCAGCATAGTGGAGGAGAGAGAGCATAAACCTTTCTGTAACATCTGTATGCCCTGAGATTGTAATTTAATTGGATGCTGAGATAGTTTTTTAATAAGGCTAAGTGGAAATACTTGTTTGCACTATTAAAGAAAATTGGCCTGTGTGATCATTTTGTTCTCCTGGATTTGCCTCAACTCGTAATCAACTCAAGCTAGTGCTCACGCTAATTAAGATTAAGATCTCATGTACTTTACAGCATAGTAAAATGATTTTTTCGCATATCCCAGTTAGGAAGCTGGGGTCAGAGTATGTCAACCAGCATACAGTGCCCCTGGAACAGATAGGGTTAAGGACTTTGCTCAAGGGCTCATCAGTGGCAGCTTGGCAGTGCTGGGGCTTGAATCCCTGACCTTCTGATCAGTAACCCAGAGCCTTAACTGTTTGAGTCACCACTAATCAGAGCTAAAAGATATTAGCTCTGATTGTTTTACTCTCGGACGTGGAACTCGGCAGTGTCCATTGTCACCATTGCTCTTTACCCTTATTAAGCTTATATCCTCTCTTGCTTGTCACTATATGCTGATGACTTCTTGTTCTATGTGACTGACCTTGCAACCTCTGTTCCTGCTATTTTACCTATTTTGAATCTTTTCTTCTTTTTCTTATGATATAAACTAAATTTGCATAAAAGTGAATGCTACGCAACCAACAATAGTGCTTTACAACTTCATTATCTAAACTTCCGGTCAAACTTAATTGTTCAGGCTTTAAGTATCTTGCAATTCAAAAGACCAGCTCACTATCCAACCTCTTTCAAGCCAAGTTCTCCTCACTTATTTCTGATGTAAAATGTATTTTTACATAATTTACCTTTTTCTCTAACCAGAAAAGTCAATGCAGTTAAAATGAGAATTCCACCTAAATTTTTTTGTATTTTTCACTTCCTTTAGTTCTATCTAAATGGTTCTTTTATTGGACAAAATCATCAGCTCTTTTCTTTGGGGTGAAAAACGTCCTAGAGTCATTAGACCTTATCACATTGATGTAGACCCCATGGTGGACTTGTTCTGCCTAACATTCAAATACGTAATTAAGTTGCACATATCCAAAGATTATGTTTCTGGATGAACTCATCTCAACCCGCTTGTTGCAGATTAGAGTTACTGTCTTGCAGGTCATTCTTTATATATGCACTACTTTACACTTCCTTTTCAGTCAAACACACTCCAAATGATAATGTAGTGGTGCTTAACACATTTAAAATCTGGTATCAGTTTAAATGCAATTTTA
The DNA here is from genome assembly GCA_030014305.1 of Clarias laeviceps. Taxonomy (NCBI): domain Eukaryota; kingdom Metazoa; phylum Chordata; class Actinopteri; order Siluriformes; family Clariidae; genus Clarias; species Clarias laeviceps. Next base: position 22,805,824 of record JAQMYJ010000037.1, read on the forward strand.
AATTTGTAAGTGTGTCAGCACTGGGACTATTGCATAAAAAAATAAATTGTTTTCCCATCATCTCAATTTATAATATTCATTATGACATGACAAAGGCTTTAAACATTTTCACAATTTGTATAAAGATGGCATCTTTTACAGCTTTGCTAATCTGTTCTCGGAGTATTTGATTTCTGTAGCTCATTTCTTTTGTTATCTACAACATTGTATACAAGTGTTTTCTAATGTTCCTTCCACACCTCCCAAATGGCCGTGGGAAAGCCTGGTGACATTTAATCCATATCAACGTGTGATTTCAGGGATTATATTGTTTTATCTGATCACTGGGAGTTTCCCCAGAAGACCCCGCCTACTCTAGCCAAAACCATCTTGCCCTTGCCCAATCCTAATACAAACTGCCCCTAAACATGCAGTTCATAGCATGCTTTGGTGTATTTTGAAAATTCTACTTTCAGCCACTAGATGACAATAGTAATACTGCTATAAAGTCTACAAAAGCCAGGCAGTTCGTAGTCTTGGCATAAGATGGCACTATTCTCCACTTTACGGCTGCTTCTGCCTGCAAGGCCTCCTTACGTTTCTCAACAGCCACACACTACTTGGCAGATAGCCTGTGGGCAGTGAATTCTGTACTGTCTTCAAGTTCTTAAAGACACACTACAGAGGAAAAACGAGTAGTGAACTTCCCTGTCTTTGTGTGTTTTACTAGTGAACAATGTAATATTGTGTGCATTTTCATCTTCTGGGGTGTTCTGGGGGAAAAATAACAACAAATTTCTGTTGTTCCTTAGGCTTTGGGAAAAGAAAAAATGTCTGTGTGATTCAAAAAATCTCTAAATACCATATGCACTAATAATTCAGCAAATAAGCATAAAAATATATATTATTTAAAAACAATTGGATATACTCTTGAAAAGTCATTGAAGCAGAAAAGTCAGACAAGGCTACGCATATCCAAAATGTGTGTGCACACACACACACACACACACACGCATGTGCGTTAATAGCTGTTCGCTGGTATCCAGGGCAAAGTGCAAGCACTAAGAGGACAGGAAGAACCTGATGTTTGCTTGAACTATGAGTGCTGAAGTAGCATGACTGTAAGGACATGAACTCGCGACATTATACAAATCAAAGTCAGTTAGACACATGCACACAATCTCCTATCCCAGGAAACAAAAACAATGAGGACAACCTAGGGAGGTGTAAGGCAAAGAAAGGCACACACACACACAAACACATACACACAGACTCCTAAGGGAGGCAAGAATGCCTCGGTGTGTCACTGGCTCAAACATTCGTTGTGCCTTCCAGCAAAACACAAACAATGACAGGAGGTTTGTGTCTCACTGTAAATAAACCCAGCAAGTCAAAGGCAAGCCTACTGAGACCAGGGAAGCCCACAGGATAAAAGAAAATACTGTCAGTATGTGCTCACTCTTATACAAAGTCCCAGCTTCCTCACAGGAAAATAGCTGGGATAGAGAGCTCGAAATTTACCAAAAACTTAAACACTGGTTAGAATATGTATGGAATCCAGGGTCCTATATGCTTGTTTGTGCTGAAGGCTATGTCTGTGAAACATATGTTAGCCTGCCTTTACTCTGTCTGATGCAGCTACACGGCTAGGGGACTATATGAATTTGTTTCCTGTCTCAGACACACCAGATGACCTGATTTGCCCTCATAGCCAAACCTCACAGCCAAAAAATAACAGTAGCTCCAGTGAATATTTAGGATAAACTTTTACATTCTCTTCATCCTAGCTTTGGACCAAAATGAAACCAAAACAAATTATTATATTGTTTCCATCTTAAAGTTTTAATGCGACAATTAAAAATGTTTACATGACTGTGGCATGCATGATTGAAAATGTTTTGTATTTTGTATTGAAACGGTTTGCTGCCGATCAGCTGTAGACGCAATTACTGGAACAGACAGTCATGTCTACATTGGAATTAGAGTTGAACTTCAATTCCCAGAACTCAGCCCACCCTGCAAACATGGCCGCTCCCAGTTTGACAACTGATTGGTTGCACCTGAACTCAATCTCTCACATATACACTCTCACAAAATAAAAGACCATCCACACACATTCGTGCTGCGAAGCATATGCTATGTATTGTTTTTATCGGTTGATAGCAAGCATTCTTGTTCTGAATGAGTATTACCATTTTGACTTTATTCCTGCTTGCTTGATATTTGCCTAATCCTTTCAGCCCACAAGAACATGTTGACTGGCCCCCTGGAAAAATATTCTTTAGCGCCTGTGAAATACAACGTTTTAATGCCACGGTGCTGTGCTGTACTATAGGAGGGTATGTCTGGACATGACAAAATCACCCAGTTCATTCAAGGTTCTTGCATGCGCTACAGTAGTATGGTCATAGGAAGGTAAAAATGTGACATCCTATAAACATTTCCTTCAGCTGTTCAAACAAGTGTTCAGCCACTCTCCCAAGGGCAAGGAGATGGGAGACTTTTTGCATTCAGACAAGAGCATAACTAAATATGCCCTGAGATTTAACATCCTGGCTGCTGGCAGTGGATGGAACAACCAAAATGACCAGGTCTCCCTTGATAAACTGATCAACATGTTGATCTGGTTTTAACATTTGATGGCCTATTTAAGTCAGCCTCACCAGTTCCCCGAAGCATCCATTTCACCTTATCCAGTGTACTGCTAAACCACCAACCAAGTCAGCCAGGATTTGGAACAACTCAGTAAGACCAAGATTTTTTTATGAAACTTGACTTGTGCAGTGCATATAAACTGGTTTGCATTTAAGACAGTGATGAGAATAAAACAGCCTTTAGAACCACCTTTATCAAATACCATGTGATGCCACATGGGACCTCTTCGACTCTTTCAGTATGCCAATGCTAAATCAGTATATTGTTATAAATGCTGACTAGGTTCATCATTGCTTACATAAATGACATCTTGATCTACTTCTTGGATTTTCTCATGTTAGCCATGTCAATATGATTCCATCATGCCTCCTGGAATTTCAGCTTTACTTCAATTGGAAGACGTGCAAGTTTCACCTCTCCAAGGTGGTTTTCCTTGGTTACAGCACTGAGCCAGATGGGGTGCTGATGGACCAGAATAAAGTGTCTTCGATCATGGGTTAGCCTGTTCCTCCCAACATTAAGGAGGTATAATGCTTCTAGGAGTTGCCAATTTATATCTCCACTTCATCTGGGTGTTCAGCATGACCACATCTCTGATCAAATCCCTCCTGAATAACAAGAAAAACTACCTAAGGGTCACCCAAGCCTATGAGAGAATGAAGAAGGCTTTCATGTCTACTCCCATTCCCAAGAACCCTGGCCATTCAAGCTTTTCACCACAGACTGTGATTCTCAGAAACAGGTTTAGCAGTCCTCTCCCAAAGATTCACCCGGTGTGACATGGAGAAGACTGCACCCAGTGTCATTTGTTTCTAAAAGTCTGACCTTAATTGAGTAAAATTATGACTTGGCAGAGCTTGCAACACACACACAAGCTTGAACTTGACGATGAAAAAAAAATAGTCAGTTTGTATTGAATTGTTTTGACTTTGTTGAATTTTGTTAATCATTTTTACCAGGTTTGGAATTTACATTGCATTAGTTTAATATTTTGGGAACTGAGAGACAATAGGATTGTTGACCAGTAAACAGTCTAAAAAATACTGTCTGCCTGAAAATTGTCTACTTCCATTAAACAGTCTACAGAATAATTTTACCATTTTTCCTCAAATAAATTCACAAACAAAAAAAAATGGGCACCTAATTAATTCACTGTACCTCAGTCTGACACTCTCCCTGTGTGCAAGGTATTTCTTGCTTAGCCTACAAACTTGTCACTGCTAGGCTGCTACTGATGATGCTGAATTTGAAAACTTTACTAGCTTGCTTAATAAGGCACTTAGCCTAGCCTAGCCCAACAGTGACAATCATTCACATACACTCTGCTAGGTAATGCTAGCTCTCCTAATTAGTAGCAATCGTTAGCTAGGAACTTAAGTATGCTAACTTATGAAGTTATCTAATTTATAAATTTACAGCCTATGGAGAGGCCTTGGAAGAACAGTACTCGTGAATGATGCACGCCAGGGAGTTGGTATATGCCAGAATCTGTCTGAAATGCCATATTGAGAACAAGGCAAGGCCTACGATCAAAGCTGCTGCAGACTGCACATCGTAGTTCACATGCTCAAATTCACACAACTGATTTCACGCACCTGAAATCAATTACATGTACATAGTCACAGTATTAAACTTCCACAACCACAGTCATGGTGTGAAGTATACACTTTATGTATATACCGGTTAATTCCAATCCTTCTTGTTCTGATTGATATTACAATTTTGACAATGTTCTTATTTCCCTGTTCCTGTTTTTGCCTTGCCCAACTAATTACTAGACCTTTACCTGATTAGCAGTTAAATTTTTTATTTTTATTTTTTAAATAGGCACCCATTGTTCTGTTTCTACCTGTTTAGGTACTTTACCTGAAAGGAAACTTAGAAACCAGGTTGCATGTATGTCATGCTGTAGATATCCAGTACTGTGCAAATATCAAGAAAAATTACAAGGAAAAATGCATTCAAAACAATCAAATGAACAGTACAATATATTAATAAATTGCACAAAATGTAACATTTAAAAAAAAAAAAAAAAAAAAAACATTTTTCCTAAGAAAATAGGCTAGTAGCTTGAATAAATTGCCATTTTCCATTCTAGAAATGTCCTGTTGTGGTAAGCTTATGCCCACTGTTGGCTCAAATCACTGTTTATGGATGACAGGAATACAACCCGATGTGGTCTTCCACTGTTGTGGCTCATCAACCTTAGTGTTTGACATGTTGTGCAATTTGAGATGTTTTTCTGCTCACCACAATTATAAAGAGTAGTTATTTAAGTTATCATAGTCTTTCGGTCAGCTTGGATCAGTCTATCCATTATTCTCTGGCCTCTCTGATCAATACAGTGAAGAATGATTTCCTTTAGGAGTCTGGAATCTCTGAAGAAATTTCTTTCACATACCTTCAAGGAATTTTTCCTTGACACTGTTACCTCTTGCCCGCTAAGTAGGGATTTAAATCTGAATCTCTGATGTAATGTTAAATTTAATTAAACAGTTTTCATGATTTTCATGTTTAATTCTATGCCATCTGTTTCTGGTTGTGAATGTCATTAAATATATGTCATAAATCTTAGTACTGTTGTTAACTCTGGTACCTTTATCTACAGTTATTTTGTTAATACCATCATAAAATTACAATGATGTGATAAGAATATTAGATCATAGGACAAATGGGGAACACATTCTTTTATTGGAAGAAAAGTAACAAAGTTGTATGTAATATTTCATATTAATAGCATACATTTTTAGCATAAATAAATTATTGGCTTGTAATTGATGCTATGTCAATCTGATCCATCTTTCATCAGAGAATATATATATACACGTACACACACATACATATATATATACATACATGCATACACACATATATACATACATACTGTACATACACACATATATACATACATACTGTACATACACACATATATACATACATGCATACATACACACATATATACATACATACACACACACA
>JAQMYJ010000037.1:22811536-22822104 GCA_030014305.1 Clarias laeviceps
ATATATATATATATATATATATATATATATATATATATATACAGACACACACACATATTGTATTTAGACACTATGCAAGGCTGACACATACAACAGGAAAATTAAAGGTTAACTTAACCGGTTGTGTCAGCTACCACTCACCTCAAATGACACTGCTCATGATCATGTGATAGCATTTCAAGGAAGTTCTGACATGAAAATCTTAATTTTGCAACTATTCGGGAAATAAAAAATATATAACTGATCCTGATAAGTAAATATAGCAATAAAACCCTTGCATGCATTGTTTTTTCTTTTTGTTAATTTTAAAGAAATGGGAGAAACCCTTTTAAGACCAATGTAAAAACACTGCTGCACTTTGACGGAAACCACAAGACATAACCGCATGCCTGGGGTGAGTTGCCATAACCTACATTAGAATGCAAGGCCACATTTATAGTTAGTACTGTGCTATATTTTTTAAATGCAAATTAAGATAACATCATCTGGAAGAAAGACAAAACCATGACAACACTAGCTCTTTGAGTTTGCCTGCCTCCTTAATTTCACATTTCTGTGAAAAGTTAATACGGACTCAACAACTTGCTTCTGCAATATGTGTCATGGGTGTTATGTAAAGAGACTTGGTCAATAATTTGCTTGGTTATGCTGTCTGTTAAGGAACACTGACTACCTTTCCTTCAATGGCTACAATGACTCTCTGATTATATTTTTAAGCTTATAATTAACTCACATTTCTTCCAAAAACTGCAAGGAGGCATAAGCATGCATCCAAGCCAAGCAGTATATATACCTTGGTAACTTCCAGTGAAAAAAAGAGAAATCCATAAATTTCATTATCAGATGGTATTTTAAAGAAAAATACCTTAGACAAGTTGCAAGTGCAATACTGAAATGCACACAGAAATATTCACACCAGCTATTGGACATTTCTGGAATGTATTTTAAAATATTGGTCAGCTGCATTTTGTGGGTTTCTGGTTGAATTCTTAGATCAGGTGACTATCTGTGCCATGTTCTTCCTGTGACTGATAAGATATTTGTAAATAAGTATGAGAATGACTGGTGGCCAGACTTGTGCACTTATTCATTAATCTCACACTTATATTTTGATAAAATTATACAACAGATTACAACTTGCATGATTGTGTTTTCAGCATTTCTATGTTATAACTTGTATCTCTTGGTTTGTGCTAAAAGGGCTGATAGGTATTTCACTTGAACATGACATAGACGATGTTCAAAAAACACAGACATTACTCAGACCGTGAGAAAATGGCACCAGAGTAAAAGATCTTGCACCCTCCAGGCTTTTAGTCCCAGCAGGACCCGTGGCTTTCTATGATGCGGTGGGGAGTGGGGACGAGGGGACATAGAACATGTACAGATTGTTCCTCTTGCCCTTTTCTAACCCTCCAAAATCCAGTCATTAAATGTCATTAAGCCAGAAAGAGCCATTTGTGGAGGCGACACAGCAGAAGGCAGGACTATTAGTTCATCAGGGCCAATTTACAGTCTATGCGCCTGCTTAGATGATCTCACAGGTGAGGCATGCAAAGAATGATAAAGCAATAGCTATGGCTCCTGTAAGTTTGGTAAAGTGGCAAAAACACAAAATCATTAATTATTAAATGCATAATAAAAGCAGGCCTAGTTTGATGTATGATATCTTTTGTCAGTTATTGTCAAACACAGCATCCCATCCAATTCAAGAGTACACAATATGTATGCTTAAATATTACAGAGTCTACTTGTGTTTTTACGTAGCGAATGTAGCAGAGGCAGAAACTTTTGTATATCTTTGTTTGCATCAGAAGTGGTGTGACACCTTTCACATGCTTTGCCTGTGTGGTTACAAAGGCAAGTGGGCGATGGCTGAGTGTGTGCATCTATGTAGTGTGTGTGTGTGTGCGCGCAATCATAGATAGAGCAGGACAGTGTCCTGAGCTGACACCTGCCAACCACACGGCTGTGCAAACAAGCAACAGGTGGCCTCTCCCAGGGCACAAAAGTGAAAATGTTGCAGCAGATAACAGTGCTTTTACTTGCTGTATAATGACGCACGTTTTAAAACTGATAAAGAGTTTTGCGCTAATAGATAACTGTACACAGTCAAACTATATAATCTATATAGGTCCAAAAAACATCATAACTAATGACTGCCAGTCAACAATGTTATGGCTTTGGATTATTAAAATATTGTTCAGAAACCAGCAATCCAAACTTCACAACCAGTACAATCTGTGAAAATAAGAAAGCGGAATAGTCCAGGCAGAGGGTTAAACTGCAAACACTTTTGGTTGTTCTTTTTTTCTTTCTGCTTCAACCCTCAGAGTAGTTGCAGCTGGCACATATGCCCCACTCCCTCACCAGATACCCGTGTGTATTGATGGAAAGCCCTCTACACCCTGGTAGGTTCACCCCCCACTCTGACAATCTCTGGGTGCTTTGGAAACAGTCAGCGCTCTTCTTGAAACGCTGCCAACAGGGGCTGGCCCTAAGCCGGCGCAGCTGAAACTTTTACAAGCTCCCTGCTTGCAAAGGCAGGAAGGCAAAGACCAAAGACATAGTGAGAGACTTGTGAAAGCAGTCTCTCTCTCTCTCTCTCTCTCCTCTCACCCTCTCTCTATCATTCTGCTACCGTTGCTGCCTATATAGTCCTCATTTCTTTTAAACAAAACAAACTGTTGGAGTGGACTACTGTTAACTCTGGAAAGGCTTTTCTTCTGTTTTTTTTTTTTTTTTTTGCAAGGGGGTAGTGTATACGTGTTGGCTGCAGAGGGGAGGAGCTGAGGAGTACAGTGGGGAGAGCAAAATAAATGAACATACAACAAAAGCGAACGAAGGGGGCCGTGACATCACACACTGAGCTGTCCTGGACAATGCCTGAGATGAGGACGAGAGACGACAAGCACAACACTTGGCTGAGAAACTCGCTTTTACATTTCTCTCTCTCTCAAAAACTTTGTCACAGGAAGAGGCCAAAGTACACCTTTTTGGCAGTCACACTGGATTTTTTCGTTGACACTTCTCTCTCTCTCTCGGCCGGCTGGCCGCCTGGGCTCTGAGCCCCTTTTTCGCCACAGCTAAACAGGATTTATCACAGGAACATCTCACTTCTGTAAGTCACCCTTTAAAAAAAAAAACTAATTAACTTATAATTTCAAGCTCAGTTTATTGGTGTCATAGCCAAAAAAAGAAGCAAAACGTCAAGGACCATGGACTGGCGGATTCTTGTTCCCCTGCATAAGATGCAAGTTTGGATTGTTTTGTAACTTTTTTCAAATACTTTTTTTTTCCCCAAAAAGAGGAATTAGAGCCTGTTAGAGCCTGTATTGCTGCAGATGTACTAATCAAAATAAATAAATTCTGTTACGCCAAAGAGGGCGCAAACGTACTGGGGAAATTCATGCAAAAAGCACAGGCAACACCAGGGCAGCTAAAGAAGCTGCAATGACTTCTGTAGAAGGGGAACAGAGAGGCATGTACTACCTGGGACGAATGCCAAATGCTGACAAAAGACTTCACCGCACTCCCTCTCTCACCCTGGGAGAAATCATAGTTCTTTATTCTAAGGGTGGCTTAAATCACTGGCACTATCTCTTAATTCGAACCCACTCCTAGAACAGAAGTCAAAGCTTGTGTAAGTATACTGATATGCTTCTTTTCATGGTTTTGTTTTTGCAACAAATGTGCCGCTTTTTTCCTTTCTTGGCAACTGTCATTGGTCATAAAGTGCTCATGGTGGGATGTGTCAAGATAGGTTGTTTTGCTGATTTTAGAGGGAATACATTCTCCCTCCATGCCTCAGGGCCCTGGCAGGCGAACGCCGCGCAGTGTTCGAGATGAAATGGTGAAGGAGACCCTACTTTGCCTGGCAACTCTTGCAAAAGCATAAATACTGTTGCTCTCTTTCCCCCAAAAGTTAGGATGTGTTTTGAAAGTATTACCAATCTACATTTTTCATTCTCACAGTGGCGTAAACTTGTGATGTCTCTTTCCTGGTAGTTTTTTTGGCATCATGGTCATAGTGGGCAGGGAGATAGGAGGGCATGTCTGCAGAGTGTTACTGCTGGCTCGGTTAGTTTCTCTCGTTTTCTTATTTTTCTCGGTCCTCTTTTGCCAACGAATTAACGAGACATAAAAATAATCTCTTATCTTCCTCTTCTTCTTCCTCCTCCTTCCCTGCCTACCCACCCTCCCATCGTGCTGCTTAGCGCTTGGCCCAAGTCGCCGTTCCGTCCTGCAGAATTCATACTCAGGTATTTCCTACTTTTCCTTCAGTTTGGACACTGTTTTCCTAACGTTTAACTTTCTGATTTCTCACAAGTGTTCAATTTTGCATTTATTCTCGCTTCCTTTCGTCCTCATTGTCCGCCTGCACACGTGTCTGCCTTCCCTTCGTCGCCATTACTACCATATCCACCATTATGATGCGGTCCGATTAAAAAATTAAACTCTAGTAACATTTCATATTGTTAGAAAAATTCACACCGTACTTGAAGTGAGGACTTCGCCTCATCTGATGCCGACTGCAACTTCATCAGATTTCATCCATGTTGGTATTCATGAAATCACAAGGCTGAGCTCAGTCATTTCATACAACTCGTTTGTATGATGGCGGTCAACAAAGCACTTCGCGAAGATGAGGTAAATCAACATATATAATGTTAAGCGTATTTCGTGGGTCGTCTAATAAACTGTACCCTGTAGAAATATTAAAAACAAATGGTAAGTGGCTTTTGACAGGATAAACAAAGATAACAGCCTATTTCTCTAAGCACTGAAAGCTGTTAAGGTAATCGCTCTTTTTGGGTTGATATTTAACAAGTATTATGTATGAACAGAGGAATCATTTCTGGTAATGCAACAGGCAGCTTTGGGACACAATAGTATCGATAGATTACCATAACAGATTCATAACCGAAAAAACACGAAAATGCAAGAAAGAATGAATTAAGATGATGTATACCGATCTATTCTGTAACACTGCAGATGTAGAAGATACTTTCACGTAATTGAACTTCAAACAGTAGTTTAGTTCTCACTAATCATGTACAACACGAATATAAGATGTTTAGCATTTAAGGCAAATCGAAAAGATATGAGGTATTATTAATATTTGGTTATGTAAGAACATCCCTTAAATTCACCTACATTTGATTTAAAGACATTTTTATTGGATTTTGTTGGATTTGTGCAATACATATTTTTAAATGCATGGTTTTTAAACACATGGTGAACCATGTGACTGTTCAGTATACTGATTACAAGTTCCTTCCATACAGCACACAACAGGAATAAATAGTTTTCTGTAACTTAAAAAGGATCAGTCTTCCCACAATCACAGTGCTATCATAAAAAGTGGGTAGTGGTGGGGGGGAATGGGTGTACAATGCTGTCCAAAAAATGGAGATGGAGAGAGTAGGAGATAAAGGGCGGGGTGACGGGCAGAAAATGAGAAGGATTTCCCCTCCCCTCTGCTATCCTCAGATGAACTTGTCGTGTTACTTCATGATATTTTCTTTCAGGCCTGCCATCTCTACTTCCTGCTATTTTTGTGTCCACACCTCCCCCCTCCCCCTTTCTTTCTGCCTTTGACTATTAGTGGTGTGGTAACCAGGAATAAAGTCATACTTCCTTTATCAGGAAACACATTTCAGCTATGGTGTTTGTTTTAAAAGCTCTGAATCATATTTATTTTTGTCCATTTAAAAAGATTTTTAACCTCAGATATTTATGTTGTTTCTATATGAAATCATTATACGTGTTGGCAATGGTTTCAATATGATTTTAGGAAACTCACAAAAAGTACCCAGAAGTACAGGTGTGTCTGCTTCAATACTGAAACACCTCTCTTTTTCCAAAAAAGATATACCATTACTGATCAAAGACAAGAAAAAAAGAACATGATTTTGAATGTGAAGGTTTGGGTCCTGAAACGACAGCGTAACACTGACGAACCCTAACTAACAGCTTTTGCACATGTGTCGAATGAGTTGGTTTTTTTTCCTTATAGCAAAACAAAAAACTAGGCTCAATAGCTGTTTTTGTGTTGTGCCACTATCAGAATGATAAGAGATAAACTTGGAGACGTTCATGCACTCAGGACAGAGTCAAACTAAGTCGACAGAAGGCAGACTTCCTGTTTAGAGATTCTATTTTTGTGTGCAGGGCGGTTTCTCTGTTACTGCTGAATGATAGAAAGACTAACAAAATTAGCCTTTGTAAGGTTACGGCATTGTTAAAGTGGCAAGAACAATTAATCAATACCATCTGAAAATCACCTGCTGTGCGCCGTGCAACCAACTGTAGCATTTGATTATGGGAGACTAATATGTTTATTAGGAAATGTATTAGTGGATTGGTAAATCACTCTCTATATTTATTTTGTCACAGCAAACTCAATGATTGGTGTTCAACAAATGGAAAGGACCTGGGTTTATTTATTAAACATGAACAGCTGAAGTAATAAAGTACAGGTCAGTTCAAATCAATCGATCCACAGGGTCTAACAGGGGGGTTGTAAAATCCTGTTTCCTTATCACTTTCCCTTAATAAAATGTCAAAGGTTAAACAGATTTCAAGTCAATTCACGTTGGAAAAGTTGCAAATGGAAACAGCAGTTTCCACAGGAAAAGGTGCCAAATAATAACATTACACCATCAATTGTTAAATGTGCAAATATTTTAGAATAGGTGCAAAAAGATTTCAGATACAAACAAATTAGAAGTCAAATATCCATTTGAGTACAAGTAAATTTTTTTGTTCAGGAATACTTTTTCCAGCTAATGTATAACGTCTCTCACCAAAGCTTACATTGCTATAGGAAGAGCTGTGTGCAGTGGTCCAAGAACTTAAGTGAAATTTTAAATAAATTATCATCATCATCATCATCCTCATTTTGGCCAAGAAATATAATAAAGAAGGATAGCTCAAAACCCTGCACAGACTTTTTAAATAAAATACTGGAAATATTTGCATTACATGCATTACACTTCTTAAGAAATCATTGCATGTATTATAAATTGCTTGTTGCATTTCAGGAATTTAAATGTCGATTCCTTATAGGCAAAATGCCATTTTCCCAAATTTTTCCAGTTTCCTCCCAATTATTTTAAATATGCATTCTATTGCAATGTTATCTACCTTCTACTCTGACAGCAGTAAATTCACAGTAATATTGCATATTCAATACCATTCACCATTGACCTGATTCAACATCTCAATTAAGAACTCTCTATTTGTCCTCTTCAAGCACCACCCCCTGCACTCATGCTGTCTCTTTCCACCCTATCGAGGAGAGAGCTGCCTTTCCCTCTGCCAAATGCCATGCCAAAACATTTCAATCACTGCCCCCATTAATTAGGCCAAAGAAGAATTTTGCATGTTAATGAGCTACCATGGTGCTTTTCACCGTCTCTGGTTCACATGCTAATTTATGCAAAGTGACAAGGCAACTGCCCTACCCCTCCTTGCATGCCAGTCAGTTGTTTAGACTGCTCCCATGACCCTTGTCTGCCACCCTCTTTGGGCACAGTTTCATGCCAGAACTTGGAATTGTCTAACTGCCTCAGCTGCCACTGCAGACACCAAGTTAATATGAGATCTGTAGTTTATTTAAAACAATAGTAAACAATCGGATTTTAAAATATGCAAGATTACGTCAGACTTGCAATCGATTACCATCATGAACTCTATAGCTTACTAGCTCATATTTGTATTGCTTTTTTTTTACATGCAATGGTAAGTATATTATAAATTGGATTGCATAGACACCTGAGCAGGTATTAGAGGCTCTTTCATCAAGCTATCTAAAATGGCAGCAGGACAGCCATTTTGTTTAGGCCGTACTTTTTTTTTTTTTTACATTTCCTCTATACTGACTCCTTACTATTACCACAGGATACTTTATGTTCCATAGTATGTAAACAACAGGCTTCTGCAGGTTTAGTGCCAAATTTAGCTTAAAATGGGCTATATTTCCTGCCATAGATTTCTTCTGTTGTGTGTCAACCACTTAATGCTACAGTAGTTCAGGTTATGGATAAGGTTTACACAAAATTATCATGCTTTCCATTGGGGCTGTGCTATGTCAGCTGAACTATTTTGTTATCCATTCATTCATTAAATAAAAAAATAAAAAAAGGAAAGAAAGCAGCTGGGTAATGTTTTCTCAGGTTCTTACCCAAACACTGATTGTGGTTTTCAAGTTTAGTTGAAGGCCATGACCTGATCGGTGAGGAATGAACATGGCTATGAATGAGATTTCACCCATGATTTTGTTTTTTACCTAGATCAGGATTTTTAAAACCAAACTACAACATTCAAAAAAAATAAATAACTAAAATAACTCTCGTCATTTAAATGCAAGATCAGACTCACTATCTGACTTTAGGCCAAATATTGTCGTAATTTGCTTACTAAGTATTAAAAATCATTCTGACTTTTTTTTTTATTACATCTACCGAACAACCATATTCTGGAGGTATTTTTCCAGAAAATCTTTTCAAGGGGTGGTAATTTATAATCATATGTTGCATTAAAATGACAAAGCCTTACTTTACAATTATTTGTTGAAACCAGATAAAATATCATATAAGGCACTACAATATTACTTTCATTTAATTCAGATAATGTATTATTTGAACATAATGGATTAAAACACATAATTTCAAATGGCAGATTACAGTTTTGATATTTTATAAAATACGAACCATGGGTACAAATATATATATAAAAAAAAAAAGACTTTTTATAAATTTGGTGAAGCATCTGCAATTCCTAGTAAAAATCAGACGCTTCTGGAGTGGTGTAAAAAAAGTTTTTACGTTCTATGCTAACATTAGTTTGCTAGCTTAAACAATTTTACTAGAACATCAAACTGTCATACGTCAATACGTCATAATAGTTTGTGTCTTCAGTTTTAAACTCTGTCTCTTTACTGTACATCATGGATGTTAATTTGTCAAATCACTGTGGCTAATTGTTAAGTTTGACCGCTCTGCAGGTGGAAATTTCTTTTATGTCAATTCTGAATGCTTCACTCACAACCTAAAAAAAATCTGTATTTTGTAAGTTTTTATTGTATCAGATATATATTTTTTTCTTAAATTATTTAATTTCTAAACCATTAACCCCAATTTAAAATTTTAAAACGGCACGGTTAGCACTGTTCCTTACACGTCTACAGTTACCTCACATCTCCAATCCATGTGCATGGAGCTTGTGTGTTCCCTACTTGCTTGGTGGATTTCCTCCATGGCCAAGGTTAACTGGTGTTTCCAAATTGCCCATAGTATGTGATTGGGTATGAGGTTGTGCCCTGCAATGGGTACGTAGGCTCCAGGCACCCTGCGACCCTACAGTGAATAAGCTTAGGGGCAAATGAAGTTTAGAATGAGGTATACTAAGCTGAACATGTACATGCACTTTACTGTTGCTAAACCACATGAGATTTGAAATAAATCCATTTCTTAGCCTTCAAGCAGCATTAAAATATGGAAATTCATAGATAAAAAATATTTTCATTTGCTCATTGAGAAATATTCACTAGTAACTTTTGTGTTTTGGAACCATCAAAACAAGAAAAGAAGAAATATATAGATATATTTTTGACAGGAAAAAGTAAATAGATCAGAATTCTGTTAAGGGGTGTGATACCTTTCTAAATTTACCATTGTATTGATCTCTGATAATTTTTTTGTGTTAAACATATTATGTGTATATTTTTATACTAAATGTGTAACTGTTTTTCTCCAAACTCTTGTTGCAGAGACAGGTGTGAAAGCTACTGTCCTTAAGGCTGAGGTAGTAGATTGAATAGTTGTGGGGTAGTAATCCTCCCTCTGAGATAACTATACAATCTACTGTCTTTCCTAAGGAGACAGTATGATCAACATCCTGTTCATGATTGACTGGACTTTGTGGAGATTCAACACCTATGAATGGAGCTTTTATTTAAAAAAAAGTTGTATATTGATAATGTTGACATTAGTTTCATTGGCAGGTGTTCTGTAGTGTATGGTGTGTTTTAAAATTCAGCAGAGATCTTTGCCGAAGCTCTATACATCTGGTAATGTGTTACTACAAGATGAGGTAGTAGGTTGTATAGTTTGTGGGACACATCACATCCTATTGAGGTGATAACTATACAGTCTATTGCCTTCCTTGTATGACACAACAACATGTGGAGAAAGTGCAAGACGTGGTCCTCAGAGGTCATCCACATTGCCCATGAAGTGAAGTATGAGAATGTAAGTATGCTTATCTGTACTATTTCTTATATATTTTTTACCAAACCATATTAAAATACATTGATACTCTGTACAGTGTTGATGCTATATATATATATATATATATATATATACACACATACATACATACATACATACATACATATACACACACACACACACACACATATATATACACACTGTATATGTATACACACACACACATATATATAGGCTGATAACTCTAAATGAACTTCTCGTCTGTGGCAGAAAATAAATCACTAAACAAAAACAAAGAAATTTTCAAGTGACTCCAAACTTTTGAACGGTAGT
>JAQMYJ010000037.1:22822204-22833567 GCA_030014305.1 Clarias laeviceps
GAGAAGAGGGTTGCATTGACAATCCAACACATTGAACACATTTTATAACTTATTTATAACATTTTATAACTTAATTATTAAAATCCATTGAATTCACTTGAAAGTTATGATAATACATGCATAAAATAAGTGCACATATTCATTTAAATTTCATTTGAAAATTTGCATTTCAACCAAGAGACACACTAAGAAGTTACAGAGCAATATAAATATTATGCATTATGAATGTGGCCTTTAGTCATGAGATGCAGAAATTTACTTTTTTTAATTGATGCAAATGTCCAAAGACGGAGAAGTGTACAAATAACAAATTTACATAAAACACACTTTCTAGATATAAGCGATATTATTTATTTACAATAATTAAAGTGCCAAATCTACAGCCTTTGACCTTGTGGCTATAGTTTATGCTGTACATTTCTTAAAGTTTTAGAACTGATGTACTTACATGCAGAGACAAATTTATCCGTTAGTGCAACAATTGTTCTTGGCCAATTTTGATAGATTAATAAATTCAGATTACCCCAAAGGAAAAGTCAAGTGGTGTTCAGGTCTGCTGTTATTCATTTTTTTATTTTG
Organism: Clarias laeviceps; assembly: GCA_030014305.1. NCBI lineage: Eukaryota > Metazoa > Chordata > Actinopteri > Siluriformes > Clariidae > Clarias > Clarias laeviceps. The sequence continues at coordinate 22,822,784 of JAQMYJ010000037.1, forward strand.
GTAGTTTTAAAGCAACATTGGGTCTGAAATAAAAAAAAACTAATGGTGAATTTTCAATTTCAGATCAAATTTCATAAAAGTAAAAATGCCTGTGGATCCAGACTTTTTGGGAACACTGTATACACAAAATATACATATTTTTATCAGTGGTGCTGGAATAGATGTAGATAAAATAAATATTTACTAATATAGTTTTGGTTCTCTACGGAGCATATCTATAATATTAAACACTGAAGAAATTTAACATTGCCACGTGTTGTGCTTTTGTATTTAATTTGACTGTTCTTCGTATTACAGGTTTTTTGTTTGTTTTTTGCAATGCTGGTCCTGTCATTGTTGCTTGCTTATATTTATTTGACTGAAATTTCCTACTGTGGGTAGTTTGTACCATACTCCATTTATCCCTCAAATCTTTATACACTATAGGATTTTCTGAAGTAGCACGAAGCAGCTTGATACATGTAATAAGTGACAACAAAACATGTTAACATAAAAATTTCCATTGTGAATAAGGTACAGAGGAAGCCAGCTGAATGCATAAGGAACCAAAACCAGTGAACTAGTCTGTGCTCTTTTTACATAGAAATAAGATCTATGTTTGCTCTTAAGTGCCTTCTAGTGGTTAAGAAATATCAGCGCCGAGCAGTCACGTTAGTCAACTGAGGAGGTAAAAAGATGACACTTATGAGCTTGACTATAAATAAAACAGATGCAATATCTCAGATGCTGCATTTGATAGCGGTGCATTTTGCAGTTTTATGCATTGTAAAAACATTGGGGTTGTGATAAAATATGTACAAAACAGCACAGCAGCAGTAAACCAACACAGACCCACATCCATCCAAGAATCTTTTTTTAAATTTGTACCTCCATAGCTAGGAGATAAAAAGAAAACAATTACCTTGAATTTGTTTCTGTTATTTATATGAGATTTTAGTCACCCCTTAACCTTTTTAAAGTGGTATAACCTGAAAGTGATATATTTAAAAATATTTAATGAATCTAAACAAAATTGCCCAGAATACTGAAGTGGAAATCAAATCAATATACCGTAGCTTACTGAAAAGAACATAAATGTCATAAGATGTACATGTATACCTAGTTATATATATACCTAGTTGCTTTGTTAGTTAGTTGTGATGTAACTAGTTACTGAAGTAACATCCGCTGCAATGTTGCAATTGGCTGAAGCTAAATTCATCAAACTACTTTGGCAGCACGAATTCAAATGAAAAGCATCTTAACGACAAGATTTTAAGTACATCTGTTTAACAGAATGCAAATCCAATTAAATTAAATTAGGTCTACTACTACTGGTAGGTTTCCTCTAGGTACACCGGTTTCCTGCCACAGTCCAAAGTCATGCAGATTAGGCTAATTGGCATTCCCAAATTACCCGTAGTGTGTGAAAGAGCATGTAAGTGTGCATGCCCTGCGATGTATGTAAGTGTGCATGCCCTGTTCAGGGTGTACCCCGCCTCATGCCCCAAGTCTCCTGGGATAGGCTCCAGGCCGTGTATACAGGATAAAGCTGTACAGATGATAAGTGAGTAAGTGAGGTCTACTGCATTAATTTTCTGTGATAGCTGTGTTAGCTAAACATCAAACTATCAACCAATCAGATGGCTGAACTGTACATGGTACAAACATGCTCCCTTCCGCTATTTAGGCAAAAATTTGCAGCCCAGTGGGCTTTATTATGACACTATAGCACAGGATTTAAAAATTTGCTACAAAGCTTATGAACCTTTAATTCACAACAATAAAACTCAGATAATAAAGACATTTGTGAAAAGAAAGAGTTGGTAAGTTTAATTTTCATAGCCCTTGTGAATTTAAACTTTGCTTTTTAGTTGCATTCAGCACATGCACAAACACACACATTGTCTACTAAGTCCACAGTTACGCTTTGTCACAAGTGTCTATCATAAATATACTTCATAATAAGCCATAGGGCAAAGAATTACATGTTACCTGTTGGCTTTGCCACCTGCCATGCACCCCCACTGCTCAACTCGGTCCGGAAAGTTGGCTAGCCTGCAGCTCTCGCCCGTTCTACTGGGAAAAGAAATCTGACACAGCCATATGTACAGTATACTACACTTGTGGACAACCTCAAACTTCGAAATCTGTTGTGCCAGATACCAATGAGTGATACAAACACTAGCATCTTTCATGTGGTGAAGCCACTGGAGCAGGTCATGGGCTGAACTGAGGGTGAAAGGGTACCCAACAAGGCAGTACTGGAGAGTAAAAACTGCTCACTTTATAGCCAGACACACATTCTCTGTGTCTGGCTAATGTACAACACCAATCACTCCTCCGTCTCTCACTACCTGAGAGAAAATGCCCCCTCAGCCTTTTGTCCAATGCATTAGTCTTCAGAAGGAAAAGAAGAAGAAAAATCAGGTGAATACAGTACATCACCGGGGCTTCCACACAAAACTGCTTTTATCTGTTTAAAAGCCCATTCATATGGCACTGTCCACTGGACTGGATCTCTTGGACTAATCCCCCCACCCCACCCAAAATAAATAAATAAATAGTCATTCTGGCTAAAAACATCTGCCAGATGCCTAAATGTTAATGTAAATCTCTTGCCCCCACAGTCAGTGGGCTTGTGACATGCAGAAAATTAAAAACAAACTTTCTATAATAGCCAGACTATCCTTGGTACTTCATTACTCCTTTTTGGTTGCAAATGTTGTAAACGCGGACACACCTGCCTATGATCAATGTGGAAACCCAGATGCAATACTTCCACCCATCTATTTGCACACTTTTTTGGGTTTGCCGTCCCTCTTACCTCAGCAATCTCAAGATATCCCTGAGGTGTTACATTTGTTTCTGCCAATCATTAATATAAATTATTATATAATCAAAATATGCGGCGGCATACACACTACAGTATTTGGCCAGAGTACTCCTAAGAGGTCAAAATGTCAAAGGAGCCCAAGAGTCCAGAACAAACCAAATTCCAGTTAAGGGAATCTACCAATATTCCTTTGTTAAATTTAGCTTAACTGATCAAGCAGTTCATCAGTACTGGGCATTGGGTATCCTGTCATGTATATAGGTATCTTTATTCCCCCATTTTGAGCATTGTCTTGAATCCATCATTTTTTTGTGTTCAGGCAATGTATATGGGCAACTACGTATGACCACATGTTTCTATGAGGTGATCTAAGAGGTTTGTACGACTGGGCAGAGGTGAAAACACATCAGAAAATTCATGTGGTAACCAGTGCTCTCTGTGACAGTAAGAGGTGGTCTCTGCAACCACCTCTTTGATAAATTGAGGCACACCTTTTATACTTACCTCCAATCACAGGTTCACTTTTTCAGGAATTACAGGCACCAGAGAAACAGAAATCTCATCTCTCTGTGGTTTAAGAAGATTGAGGTGGTAAATCAGTAGCGAATTGGCTCAATAGTGAAACTGTTGACCTAGCTCTTAGTCAACTTCCCCAAACTGCTGTGTGGCCTCAAATGGTCCTTGGGACTCTGAGAATATTTTGAAATTTAATGTTGGTAGTAATATGAGCACTTTTTCTCCCAGTGCAAATTCCCTTAGCCACATGCCAGTTTTGTCGTTCTTGAACCTGTAGAAAATTCTCCTGGGTTTGACCCCAATATGTGGAGTTTTGCTCTCAGGTCAGGAATGCACTGAATTTCATTTTAACTAGAAGATCATTCCCCCACCCAAATTCCCTAATGGTGTGAAGGACACCACAAGGGTTGTGCCCATACATAATTCAAATGGGGAAACTCCTGTGGATGCTTGAAAGGCCTCTCAACAGGGCCTTGAGCCATTTCTCACAATTTCAATCCACATCATGAACAATCTTAATCGTATTTTTTAAATTCCCAGCCAATTGTGATTAAAATGATCCACCTGTTGTGCGTTCTGACCCTGTTGATTTCTTAATGCAGGACCCATCCACAGGTACATTTCTTATTAAAGCTGAAAACCATGGTCAATCCATTCCCAGGAAGAGTGGATGGGTCAGGTGAGGACTAACTGCCACCTCATCTCTATGCCTTTTACCCTGAATTGAACAGTGGCTAAACTAATAACTAGTGTATATTTGTGCACATTCCTATGAAAACACATGACCTTCACAATTAATCAGTCTTTCATGGACTGAGGTTTGACTCAATACAGAATTCGCTAGGAAGAACAGAGAAGAGTGAGTGGGAGAGACATGAAGTGGTTCTCCCATCCATGCTGCTGTTTTCTTTGCCAGCCATACGAGCAACTCTTTCAGCACCTTAAAGGTGGGGCCCACCTACTGCATAATCATCTTCTTCAGCATGGGGTACTCCAGCACATTGTTGATGGTAAGCTGTCCAGCTGCGAGGTGAGACTTGTCAGACAGCTGTTGCAAAACATGCACACACTGTGACTTGGGTCATCCCCACAATGATGCAACACATTCAAACAATTTATGGAAGACCTCAGGATCATCAAGTGGCCTCATCTTAGTCAATGTGATGTGGGTTATACTGTCCCCTCTGGAGCACTCCTGGCTGGCAATAGGCTTTGAAGTAGCAACTGGTCCTCAGAATCAGAGTTTGGAACAGGGTCTGGATACATTGTCCCTGTTTTACAAAGATTACAAATTTAATCTTGGTCACACTAGCAAAATAATGATAATCCTTAAAGACAATCTTGCCGAACAATAACATGAAATTCAATGTATTCTTTTGGTCCGACAGCGACAGTAAGATAATTAATAAATAGTCACAACATAACATCAGCCAAATTGTGCTAAACTGCTAAAAAAAATAAAAAAAAAAAACAATCTTCCAATATTTTTAACAATTATAAATGAGACTGAATTTCTGTAATCAATCATAGCACTGTTTCCGCAAACTTATGCAACATTATAACATTTAATTCCATACAGAGTTTGTATTTATGACAGGAGTCATACCTCTCTTCTCCAGGACATCCCAAGGACTTTCAATGGGGTTGAGGGTAGCACTCCATTGACAGGATAACCCGGACTTTCAGTACATTCAGGGCGCTGAAGTTATTTAATTTTATTGCACATACGTACATCCATACCATAGAGACTCTTACTCACACAAGCACATGTGCGAACACACGCACACCAGCTTTCTGACAGAGCCGGAGAGAGAAGAGGAGGAGGAAGGGGGCTGCTGTGTAGGATGACTTTCAAACACCCACACCAGGTTTCCGATAAAGACACTCGCACACACAGACGCGCGCACACACGCACACACACATGCACGCACACACAGACGCGCACCAGCTTTCTGAAAGGAGCCAGAGAGAGGAGAGGAGGAAGGGGGCATAACTTTTTCCAAAGTCCAATCTTTGTGGCAAATTAAACATTTTTTTCCTGTTTAGCTTCACTAACTAGTGGTTTTCTTACTTTCATTATAAAACATAGGAAGGTCTATAATTTATGTACATGAAGGCCTATAATTTAACCTTTCTAAAACATAGTAACATCTTTTCCATGACCATGGGATGAGATTATGAAATCTTTCGGAATTATTTTGAAATATGAAATACATAAGAGTATTTTCAGCACCCCAAAATAATGAAATAAGACTAGCATTATAAAAGGATTTATTGTTTGTTTTGTTCTATTTCTTTTTCCTCATATCTATTGGCCCTCACTCCAGTCCGGCAGATGGTGGTGATGGATCAAAAACAGACCCAGAAGAAGAAGACAAAACTCAATCATTTTTAGTAGTTCATTTTGTACGTAAATAAACAAAAATTAAGAGTAAATAAAAAACCAGTAAATGCTTATTATTAACCATAGTATATTATTATATACACTAACCTGGTCTTACAGGTCTTTACAATGACATTTTTTAAACTGGACAGGCGTTTTGGGAAATTCCCCATGTTCTCCGACACTAAGGGAAAATCCGCCCCCCCCCTCTTGAATTTGAAAGACAGTGTTTGTAAACATTTTGTAATGCATTTTGCTCATTGTATTACCTTAGTTACTTATTTCTTATTACTGGCTGTGAAAGTATCAAGTATGAAATGCACTGAAATGCAGTACAGGTAAATTGCTGTTTAAATATCTTTTGTGCCCTTGACCTGCTTTATGTCTATTTTATCATGGGAAATCAGATATTCTGTATTTCAAGTAATAATTCCCCCCCCCCATCATATATGAAATACAATACTGAACATTGACTATTAAGCCATTATCAAGACCTATAACGCAGAATGATTATGTTAGCATGGGAAAGCAAATATCCTCTAAGTCATGTAACTCTTTCCTCTCATGCCTGGTCACAGAAATCTGGGCTGTTGATAATTATTCCAATACACAATTACAAGTTGACAATTATTTTCTTTAATTTCATTAGCACTGAGGTTTAGAGTTGTTGTAGACAGGGGGAACTACATATCCTAGCATCAAGATTTTATGTTTCCCATCATATCTATGCACAGGAAAAGTTATTCAGCTACAAAACTTACTGTAAAGAGATTTGTTTCACAAGCTTGTTGTCCTATAATTGCTACATTTGTGTGTATAGAATAGGAAGTCAGCAATTGCATTTCATGTTATAATCAGTTAGAAGTATAATTGAAACAAAATTGGAATAAATCAATATTGCGGCATGGTGGCTTAGTGGTTAGCACGGCCAGGTTTGATTCCTGCCTGTGTGCATGGAGTTCTCCCCATGCTTGGTGGCTTTCCTCTGGGTACTGGGTACCATGTCTATTGTCACACATAGCTAATATATGTAAAGTCCTACAAAAGTAGAGGCTTTCAAAAAATTTTACAAAAAAAAAAAAAACAGCAGATTATTGAAGTCTAACAAGTTCATAAAAAGAGATTAAAATGAGAGAGAAAGTCGAAACACGATGTTTGGAAGTGGGTGATGTCATGATTTGAATAGTTGCATGAAGGGGGGACATGGGGAAACTACATTTTTCAGGACACTGGGCTCAGTGGAATGGCAGTACAATAAAGTTCATCAAGTTCAATAACGCTACAAAGCATTTGCTGAATTAAATATTCTCATACTAACGTTGTTGTTCTTTATATCGTTCTCTATAAAAAGCGGTTTAATATGTTGAAATTAAATATTTCGATTTTTTGTGGGTTTTTTCCAATTCCAGAAGACTGCAAGATACTGTTAAAATGAAAACCTTATTTCTTTTTTGCAAGCGACAAAAAACATGCTCCCATTCTCAAGACAAACTCATACATCTCTGGTGCCACCTTCTGGACAACTCAGTGTGGAGTAGTGGCCATTTGTTATAATTATTTCCCATATAAACTTGTAACTTATGTTGCAATTATGGAAGGACACTGGCTAGGTGTAGTGATGGACATTAATAAATAATTCCTTTGTCTGGTCAATGTATACAGCTATACTACGGTTAAAGAAAACAAGGATTTTTTTTTTAAGCAATAAGATAATTACAGAATTACAGACTGGCCTAGATGGCCACATATAATACAATCCTCTTATTATAGTTTTCACTCACTCACTCACTCATCTTCTATACTGCTTTATCCTGTATTCAGGGTCACAGGAACCTGGAGCCTATCCCAGGAGGCTTAGGGCATGAGGCAGGGTACACCCTGGACAGGGTGCCAATCCATCACGGGGCACAAACTCATTCACACACTCACACACTCATTCACACAGTACGGGCAATTTGGGAACGCCAATTAGCCTAACCTGCATATCTTTGGACTGTGGGAAGAAACCGGAATACCTGAAGGAAACCCACCAAGCACGGGGAGAACATGCACACAGAAACGGGAATCGAGCCTGGCCAGGAATCGAACCCGGACCCTGGAGGTGCAAGGCGACAGTGCAGTTCATTTAGGTTTTTGGAAATTCACTTATGCAGAGCTCTCTTAAAGTTCTTCCACCGGATTTCAATTGGTTTGAGGTCTGGACTTTGACTAGGTCATTCAAAATAATGAATTCTTTTGTTTTTCAGCCAGTCTGATGAATATTTACTGGTGGGTGTCAGATCATTGCCCTGTTGCATGACCCAATTTTGACCAAGCTGTAACTGTGAAACAGATGGCCTCATATTTGCCTCTAGAATACTCTGGTATACACAGGAGTTCATGGTCAACCCATTGACTGCAAGGTGCCCAGGTCCTGTGGCTGAAAAATAAGCACAAGAACTGCCATGATTAATGGTGTTTTCGTGGAAATGCTGTTTGGTTTTTAATGCTGTAGGGCATTCAGGCTTAACAACACTACAGTGCTTTGGTGTCATCTGTCAATAGGAAATTGTTCCAGAAGTCGCGTTTTGTTCAAATGCAATTTTGTGAACCTGTCATGCTTCCATGTTTTTTTGTTTTTTTTTTAGACAGAAGAGGCTTTCTCCTGGGAACCCTTCCAAATAAACTGTATTTGTTTAAGTCTTCTTCTAATTGTGCTGTCATGGACTTTAACAGGTAACATGCTTACTGAGGCCTGTATGGTCTGAGTTGGAGCTTTTTTTTTTCGTTGATTTTTCTTGGGGTGAGTGTGATGGGATGTCCACTCCTAGGAAGACTGGCAACAGTCTTGATAGCTTTCCAATGAGAATAATCTTTCCTACTGTATAATGTTAAACTACAAATCATTTGGAAATGGGTTTATAATTAAAGCAGTTCATAACCCTTTCCAGATTAATGTGCAGCAAGAATATTTCTCTGTCTTTCTATCTTGGCATTGTGTTAAACCACTCCAAATGCTCCACACCAGCAAATTGCGTAAATTTATGCTTTTATACAGCCATGCACCCTTGCTGATTCATTAAAGGATGATGATTAGCAGCACCTGGTTGCAACTTATCCTCTTAAATCATGTGGAAGCAGTAAGGAAGCTCATAGTATTGGTTTTTCCTTTGTGGCTTCATTTTTGTTAAATGGATAACTGCATGAAGGAAGTTATATGTCGTTTGTCCAAGGTTGCATTTGTCTAATACAAAGACCCACTATGATCAGATGATTTTTATTGTTTTTAAACAAAAAACATAGAATTAAAAGAGAGTACTAACTTTTGAACATCTCTGTAAGTTGAATCCCAAATTTGGTAAAGATAAAGGAACATAGGACAATGTAAGGCCTATTATATTACTGAACACACATTACAAAACCTTTTTCAGGGATCATAGCACAAAACTTAAAGGAAAGCAGAAATAATTTGTAAAACTTAACCTGGATTTATTAAGGGCAGATCTATATATAGTACTATAGATTACAGTGATCTCATCATGGATGATAAACAAAAAGGGGGGAAATTTTCACACCACAACCCAAACATCCTGATAATGAGCCCATACCTACTCCTCCCCACAATCTTCAAAACAGGAAGTACTTTCTCTTCCATATAACCTCACCTGATGACTGAAAATCTTCACAGACATAAGCTAATGGAACAGTTCCAAGATTTACTCTCCCTAGAATTGGGGCCCATGATGGCATCTTAGAGAAGTCCCCTAGCCACTGGTGTAGGCCCCACTGTCATCGTGCCAAACTTCAGATGGCTGAATTTGACGTCAACCGCCCCTTCCTGTTGCACGCTGATGCGTCAGAATCCGGGCTTGGCCGGTTCTTTCTCAGGACTTTGATAGCAAGGAACACCCACTGCTGTATGAAAGAAGGAAACTCAAGCCAGTGGAACAGAAGTAGACTGTTGATGAGGTAGAGGCCCTTACCATCAAGTGGGCAGTGTAGGAGCTGAAATATAACTTGACCTGGTGGCATTTTTCCTCGGACAGTTGTTACTGTCGGATTTGTGAAGTCCAATGTGGGACCATGGTCAATGTGGATTGGGAAGAGGTCTGACAAAACTGTCAGGGGGGGGGGTGGAGGGGGTCTGTTAGTTGATTTATTCTGGGTGTACGTGTTTCAAGCAGCCAGGAATTTCTGGGCGTTTTCCTTTATAGAGGACCACCAAAAGCAAAATGTTCAGATGAGGGGATGGGAGTTGCCTTTATGATAGACTAACTAGGAGCTGTGACCCATTCCAGTACTAGAGAATGGGCAGAAGGAGGGACAAAAAGCAGAGATGTGACTTGGGTCGGGCTCGTGCTCCTGTGCCCATATAACATGGGATTGAATGGTTAATAGGTCAGTTCCAATAAGACAGCAAAATGGCAGAATAGGTTCTGCAGAGATGGGATCATGAGCAGAATAAACTGACGTGAAAGGACATCTGGCTTAGTGTTTTTTTGCCAAGAAAAGGATAAGAGGGTATGAACTTGAAACTTGGAGAAAAATAGGAACCACCTGGCTTGGTGTGAATTTAACTGTTTAGCAGTCCTTAGATGGTTGGGATTTTTCCATCTCCTCAAGTCAATGCCTCTATTCTTTGAATACAAGCTTAACAGCCAACAACCTCTGATCACAGATATCATATTTCATCTGTGGCAGAGAGTTATCAGGTGAAGCCATGGAGATAAGAAAGAATGACAAGGGCTGATAGGGGGTAGGTGAAGTTCATGATGTGGTGTTTGGAGAACAGCTGGAGGTGACATGGTTTAAAGTTGTTGAAGAGTGTTATGAGCGAATCTGAAATATTGAGAGATTACTGATTTTCTAGCTGAAGATCCTGCTGGTAAGTTCCAAGCATGGCCCCTTGTTGTGGGTAGGGTTGGGTACCGAAAACCGGTGCCGTATATAACCGGTATGTACCGGACCGAAACAGAACGCGAATTTCGGTGCCTCATTTCGGTGCCACTTACTGTAAATGCCTGAACTGTCGATTGAAATATTTGTTCTCTGGGGCTATGATGACACAGTTGTAATAAGCATCAGATTCAT
>JAQMYJ010000037.1:22841819-22874062 GCA_030014305.1 Clarias laeviceps
GCATATTTTTCTGTCCACTCACTCTTAAATTCGCTGTTTTCAAAATCAACTTATATCAATGGCCAGCTTTGAGCAGGTCATTAGGATATTAAGGACATATTATAATAAACAGAATGAGTAGCTCACCAAGTCTGAGTCATTCGTTCTTTTGAATCTACTGCACCGCATAGCGTCTATGGAAGTCACGTGACATACACGTGTTCATACAGTGGATGTGTCAAGCATTATATTTGTAACATAGTTATTTTTTCCCAATATACATTTGGGGTTTTGTTTTCAACAAATGAATCATACCAGTCAGTTTTGACCGAGAACACAAAAGTTATTTTGTGCTATAGTTTAAAATTTTTTTACTTGTTTTAAAAAAGTGACTTTGGTAAACATTTCAATGAAGTACTCTGTGATAAATAGTACAAAAGGTTTCATCTTAGTATTTGTTATAGTTAAAATAATATCTATATAATGCTTTTTCCCCTAAAACAACTTGTAATGTTCACAAGAGCTAAACTTGATAAAAAGATATAATACAACATTAGGTGATAATATATGAATTATTGTGGATTTATAATGAAATAAAATCATCCCGGTCAAAAGTGACCGGGAACATTATGAGTATGAGCCAAAAACACAACATGAGGGTTAAAGCTCAGAAAGCAAACATACGGTCCAGGAGTAACCATGTAGACAGGGCGATCACAGGAGAGGCAGCTGAATCTTGTCTTAAGCGGGCTGTTGGTAAAAAAGAAAGAGGAGTGTTTATTATTATTATTATTAATCATAATACTCATAATTAAAAGTAGTAGTGGAGGAACACAAAGAAAACTTAAATGGGAATATGATTCCAGGGTTTGCTACAAGTCAAAGCTTTTATCTATTTTAAGTACTGTGTTCCTCAGACACATTTTATTGAAACAACAAAGAAGCAGGTTGTTAATCATCAAAGCTGTGTCTGTGAAGGGTAGGTCCAAAATCCCGGATGTACAGCTTATCGATTGTTATGAGAGACTAAATTGAGAGAATAAATGTCCAATACAGTGATCAATACACTGGCACAGAAGAACCCACCTTGAGCAATTATTCAAATTAAAACTGTAAGCAGAAGGTTTTATGTTGCATTTAAATAAAACAAATCCATATTTTAATACAGTGCCTTGCAAAAGTCTTCATACCCCCTTGAACTTTTCCACATTCCATCACGTCATAACCACAAATGTAAATGTATTTTATTGGGATTTTGTGAGACAGACCAACACAAAGTGGCATATAATTGTGAAGTGGAAGGAAAATGATAAATGGTTTTCAAAACTTTTTATAAATAATTATCTGAAAATTTGCATCTGCATTCAGCCCCCTTTACTCTGATACACCTAACTAACATCCACTGGAACCAATTGCCTTCAGAAGTCACCTAATTAGAGTCCACCTGTGTGTAATTTAACCTTTGTACAAGTACAAGCTGTTCTGTGAAGCCCTCAAAGATTTGTTAGACAACATTAGTGAACAAACAGCAACATGAAGCCAAAGAAACACACCAGGCAAGTCATGCATACAGTTGTGGAGAGGTTTAAAGCAGGGTTAGGTTATAAAAAAATATCTTAAGCTTTGAACTTTGAGTACTATTCAATACATCATCCGAAAATGGAAAGAGTATTGAATAACTGCAAACCTACATGGCCGTCCACCTAAACTACCAGACCGGGAAAGGAAAAGCAGCCAAGGGCCCCATGGTAACTCTGGAGGAGCTGCAGAAATCCACAGCTCAGGTGGGAGAATTTGTCCACAGGACAATTAGACCTTGTTCACACGGGCGTTAAAATCGAGCGGTTTCTGGCGTTCGTAGCGTCCTGTGAGCGCGGATCAAGCGCCGAGCGTTTTCTACACATAGGAGTCAATGGGAGTGTTCACACGGGCTTTGGTGACGTGCATTTGTCCGGCTGCGCGTTTAATACAGCGTCAAAAAAACGTTGCATGCAGCTTTTTCTTGACGTTCAAATCCCAACAAACACAAAGAAAACGCTTCTAGTGCGTTTTCTTCACGCTCATTTTACGCTTCGAAGGACCGGATATATCCCATGATCCTACATGCTATACATAGGGAAATGCGGGAAAAAAAAGCAAAATAACATTAATTTTCGCGTTTCTTCATAAACCACAAAAAAAACTTCCTTTAATCCGATGTTGTGCAGTCAGAGGGTGAACCCAGTAGCGGCGGGCTTTCATATCCAGTTCCCGACACACTGCCTCCACAGGTTAACACGCAAACTACAATTTGGGCTGCAGGCTGGCGTTAGACTGAGCCAAAAGAACGCCAGTTTAGAAGTCAATCGAGCGCCACTACAAAACGCAACATAAACGTCTAGGACGTTCAGAGCACGTTGGTTTATCCAAAAATTTAACGCCCGTGTGAACAAGGCCTTAGTCATGCACTTCACAAATCTGGCCTTTTTAAAAGAGTGGCAGGAACGAAGTCATTGTTGAAAAAAGCAATAAGAAGTCCTGTTTGCAGTTTGTGACAAGCCATGTGGGGGCACAGCAAACAGGTGGTGCTCTGGTTAGATGAGACCAAATGTTACTTTTTGGCCTAAATGCAAAATGCAATGTGTGGCGAAAATCTAGCAGTGTGCATGCTGGTGCCAGCAGCATGTTGTGGGATGCGTTTCATAAGCAGGGACATGGAAGCTGGTCAGAGGTGATGGGATGATGGATTGGGCTAAATACAAGTCAATCTGCAAAAGACTTGAGACTGGGGCGGAGGTTCACCTTCCAGCCGGGCAACGACCCAAAACATACAGCCAAGAACTATAATGGAATGGTTTAGATCAAAGCATATTTATGTGTTTGAATGGCCCAGTCAAAGTCCAGACCTAAATTCAATTGAGAATCTGTGGCAAGGTTGAAAATTTCTGCTCACAAACGCGCTCCATCCAATCTGACTGAGCTTTGGGCAAAAATTGCACTCTCTAGATGTCCAAAGCTGGTAGAGACGTATCCCAAAAGATTTGGGTAAAAAAAAAAAATAATAAAAAAGCTGAAAAAAGGTTGTTTTGAAAAGTACTGACTTAGGTGGGTCTACACCACACTTTTCAGATATTTATTTGTCAAAATAAAAAATAAAAAATTAAAAAATTAAATTAACATTTAACATTTTCCTTCCACATCACAATTATGTATCACTTTGTGTTGTTCCCTCCCAGTAAGTTACATTTATGTTTGTGGTTGTAACCTGACAAAATGTGGAAAAGTTTAAGGCACATGAATACTTCTTGCAAGGCACTATATAGTAGCATCTTTTGGAATCTGGTTACTAAAGAAAAAGGCGTAAGTGATTTGCACACTTAAACAGATTGACAATATTTGCATTACTCACAATTTGACAGCAGCAGCAGAATCACTGTCAGACTGGCTATGCTTGCGAATTCTTGTCTGGCAATATTTTAGCTGCTTCTTCAGAGGATCCAGCTCATAATGGTTCACCTGAAACCAAAGACACACAAAATTACTATCAGATAGTAAATTCCTTCTGAATTTACAGCCCGTTAAATTATGTCACTCCTACTGAAGGAGAGCTGCAGCAGTGGAAATTTTGTTTTCTTTTTGCTCTAGCAAGTGATTTACTTAAAATGGTTAATTCAGAAAAATTTTATATGCTAGATCAAGCAATCACTAAATAAATTTCACAGGAACGGTGACTACATCAGTAGAAGAAAGCAGGAGGTGTAGAGGAAGACCAAAGAGGAGATTTATGGAGGTAGTGAGAGAGGACATAAAGTTAGTTGGTGCAGGGTTAAATGGAGGCAAATTATTCGTGTGGTGACCCCTAAAAGGGAACAGACGAAAGAAGAAGAAGAAGATAGGAAACATATACAATCATATTATGGTGAGTTGCTTTGGTTATGCTCTACCACAACCTAAAAAGATTGTTCATGTTTACAGTCACAAGTATGCTCTGTTTACCTTGGAGTCGAGTTCCCTGAAGACCTTCTCAGTAACCTTTTGACAATTCTCCTCATGGTCTGTGAAGTTGTTGTGTAGATCTTGCAGACCCTTTTTCAGCTCTACTGTATTTGTATCACACACAACGATTCTGTTCTCCAGTGCCTGCATGTCCGATTCCTGAATGGGGGGAAAACGGTTTCAGTGACTGAAAGGGACACTGAATGGACTTTGTATTTGGCAATATACTACAATTTACGAAACTTACAATGTCTTTTCCAATTTCCATTGCGATCTTATCTGCCTTCCTCTCATCCAGCTCCTTTACAGTCTTATACAGGTGCTAAGAGATAAGCAAATAAGTATGAATATTTTTCTATGTGCATAATAATGGTACTCTAATATCCTTATTGCTATGTCTTTCTTGCTCTAAAGTAAACTAAGTGTTTCTTACCTCAATGTGCCTTTGTTCCTCCTCATGATCCTTTATCGGTGGTCTAGTCTCGAGCTTCTCAGGCTTCTCATCACTTATCTCTGAGGGCTGGGGTACACAATAAAAAAAAATACACAAACACAGACTCTTACTTACTCAATTTCTGTTTTTATCATGATTTAAGCTGTGGAGCTGCACCAAAACACTGGGCAAGTGGCAGGAACACACCATGGATGGGACACAAATTTATTACAGTGTGGCAGTTTATTACTCGCTGTACCGACATGCTGTGTCACATAAAAACATATATGGGTGAAACTATGAGCTTCTTTTTATGAGGATAATTATCAATACCAACTGATGTGGACACGTATTTTTAAACCGATGAAATAGTTTACATTTTTTAAATAATCCTGTCCTAAGTTTGGCAAATATATGATTTTGATTATGATCATGTACGAGAATAAATGATGTTTGTGTGTCTGTACCGTTTCAGCGATTTGCAATGGCTTGTCACTGGCCTTCTGTGTCATAAGATCAGAAACAATGCTCTGAAGATTTTCATAGCGCTGAACGACCAGGTTAATCTTCGTGCTCAGATCCACCATGGCTGGTAGCCATGGGGGTTCCTGATCTTCCTGCTGTGGCTACCAGAAGCAAACAAGATGTCATGAGTAAAAATAAATAAATAAAATGAGAAGATTCCACTATATAATTTGATAAATATTTTCATCTCTTCTCACCGTATCCTTGATTTCTACATCTGGGCTGCTCTTCTGCTGTTCTATTCTCAGCAGATCTTGCTTCACATTTTGCATATCCTCACCCAGCTTTTGCACTGCATCCCTGTCAAAGTGTGTATAACAGTGTAAGAAAGATTCTGATGATGTATTTAATGGACACCTGTGCTACTGAAGACCACTTACAATTCTGTGTGTGCGAGTGTGTATATATAGGTGCCAAAATATACAGTACTAAAACCGGGCTTAGCTCCAGACACATGTTCCCAGTAGTGAAAAGGTAGTTGTGTTGGGTCTCTCGTTGGAGGAAAAAGTATTCATAGTTGAGTATTATTTCCAGTGGTCATGAATGGGAACCGAGTTTGAAAAAGGTGGCAGAACAATTTCGAGAGATATTTAATAAGACAGCAAGTAACACAGTTCTGCTGTCTATTGTTACAAAATGTCACCATTCTGGTACTGTGTCAAGATTACGTGAGCAAATCGTTTCCTTTGCAGGAGTCTGCAGCAACAATTGTTCTGGGATATGTATAACACAATGTCTATAGCGGAATGGTGCAGACACACTTCGAACACTTACATTGTGGTAAATCAACCACGCTAAAGAGAAATAAACTTCTCGTAATCTCCTTTCTCGTGGCCTGACAATACAATTTACCTGAGGTCATCTGCTTGCAAATGAGGCTGCGGTTCTGGTCCAGGGTCTCTGCTCTGGCTGACTGTTGCCTCAGGCTTGGCAGGCTCCTCACCTGAACTCTCCACCCTCTGAGTTTTTAGTTGATTCACTTGATCCAGTATGTTTTCTTGGCCACCTAAGCAAAAATTTTATTAATACATAATTTACCATGACCAGATTTAGATGGGTTGTGCAACTAAACATAGTATAGACTAGTAATTTTTTTTTTCAAACATATTTGTCAAACTCAAGCCCTGAAAGAATATATGTCCCAATGTTACTGTAAAATATGAAGTTATATAAAAACAATTATATATCCTGACAATACTGGATAATTTTCTATTCTATATGCTGTGAGCTTTGTCACCTTCCAGGCACTGCACACGAACTTCCAGACTGTCGTATTTAATCTCTCCACTTGTATCAGGTGGCCCAGTGGTTCCCATTCTGTCCCTTAGTTCCTGTAATTTAAATTGATCATATATCCACCATGTATGCGATCTTGAGAGGACACAATTCATTAATATACGTCTTTATGCAACGCAATCAAGCAACTCAATCAATTTCTCTTCGGTACTAATATTGGATGATAGTCTCAGGAAATTTTCAGAGCCTGTCCAATGTTTTAATTAGGCAATTTTCTTTTAAGTAACATTTTTTAAACTGTATTAATTGTACATTATGCTAATCCATCAGCTTACCTCCAATATCTTTTGTTTCTCGGTGTCCAAAATGCCTTGCATGTCTTCCACAGCAACATACTAGATAAACAAAACCATTAGCAGATTATTTTTTTGTATTCTATTATGTGATTGAAAAAAAAGTGATTGAAATGTGTGTGTAAGAAAGAGAGAGAGAGAGAGAGATAGAGAGAGAGAGAGAGAGAGTTTTAATATGTAATTTTAATATTATACCCCATTAAGCTGATTTTGAAGCGTCTCCACTTCTTTCTCCATGATGCTTGACTTCTCCTTGAGCTCCTGATTTTCTTTTACCAAATCTTGTATGAGATTCATACACTGAGATATAAGAACAGGGGATCATGTGGCTTTTATTGTAAATTTCTCCACTAAGAGGCTTTACAACATCACAATGACTTGACAGTATCAAGTTAAGAGTCAGTTAAACAATTCAAAGTGAGTTACTACAGAAAAACAGATTCCATGCATGTGTTGGGTGATGACATCACTCCTGGAGAGTTTAGCTGATACAGGACTACCTACCTTGGACAATTCGTCCTCGCCTTCCTCCTCTTGCCCGCTGCTTTCCGAGGCCTCCTGCAGCTGCTGGTCGAGCGTCGCTCCCATGTCGTAGAGCCGCTGCAGCATGTTGTGCAGGAGACCGCGGAGGGCTTTAAAATTAATGACTCCCGCATCAGGAGGGTCGATGGACCGGTCCAACATGTCAAATAAAGCTTCTTCCTCCATGTTCTTTCGCTCAGTGTTGTCTCATCAAAGTCTCCCAGAAAGAAACGGCAGGTAAGTGATAGAGCATGCAGCGGACACGTGACGTCACAAACGCTCGCCTCACAAATAAAGCTCTTCCCAAAAATCCTCACAGCGGTACAGCGTTCATGTGTCCAGCTCAATTTCACTCAGAACTGTCCGAAATTAAGGCGAATCAGACATAACTTTGTGATTTGCTTGAGTTCCGTGGCGCATGGAAGTTCTTTGAGGAAGCCAACTGAGATTATTTGTTTGTGTTGTGGCTCATACGTCATAACAGCCAATAATACATATCCAGATAGGCTCGTAAAGCACGCGGTAGAACATGACACAGTACTGTTGCGTGCAGTCCAAAACGTTTGTTTAACTTAAATCCCCAGGCCCCATCGTCCATAACTACAATTTCTATTGCTGCCTAATGGTGACACGTTGATAAACTGTTAGAGTTTGGTTTTAAAGACAAAGGGCGTCTGGGTCTCCTTGGCCTATTTTTTTATTATTATTATTGAATTCCAGTGAGGCAGCACGGTCTTAAGTGGTCAGTGGACTGTTGTCTTGTACCTCCAGGGGCTGGGTTTGATTCCCGTCTCTGTGTGAATGGACTTTGCATGTTCTCTCTATGCTTGGTGGGTTTCCTATGGGTACTCCGGTTTCCTCCCACAGTCCAAAGACATGCAGATTAGGCTAATTACCGTTCCCCAAATTGCCAGGAGTGAGTGAGTGTGTGTATGTGTTCCCTCCGATGGAACCCACCTCGTGCTCTAATTCTCCCCGAATACAGGATAAAGCAGTATAGACCAGTGTTTCTCAACTGGTGGGTCGCGGGAACATTTTCAGTGGGTCGCGGAGTGTGTGGTCAAAAAAAACAAATTAATTTTTAACTTATTTTGCTTATACCGGACTTTTATTTTGAAATGCGCGCGCGACAACCGTACCGTTTGACACGTGAAATTTCATTTTATTATAGCAACAAATATGTCGAAGCGCAAGTACGACCCCGAATATGTAAAGTATGGATTTACCATATATTGACGACAAAAAAGGCTTAAAACCTCAGTGTGTCATATGTAGTGAGTTTCTCTCACAAGAGAGCATGAAACCTTCTAAATCAAAACGACATTTAGAAACCAAACGTCCCGGTTGCAAGGACAAACCTGTGGAGTATTTTCAAAGACGACTCCAAGAGCTGAGGGCATCACAAAAGTGCCTAACATCATGTTCAAAACAAGTACAGGCACTCCGCGCATCTTACTGTGTAGATCACCGTGTAGCAAAGGCCAAGAAAGCCTTTCTATAATTTGATACATTTTGTTAATAAATAAAAGCAATAAAATATTGTTTATTTGTAAGTCTTGGTGATTTTCTTATGATTTATCTGTCACTACTTGTGTATGTTAACAAATAAATACAAATTAATTATAATTCCTAAAATTATATTATAGTTCCTAAAAATTTGGGTCGCGGCTTGATGACCATGTAAAAATGTGGGTTCCATGGCCAAACCAGTTGAGAACCACTGGTATAGATGATGAGCGAACGAGTGGGTGAATTCTAGTGCAAATTCAAATACAGATGCATTAATGACCATTTGGTAATTAAAGGGGGCATTTGGTGTATCCATTTATATATATTTAAATAAATATATTTAACAAGTCTAAAGTGTCTAAATTAAATTTGTGCACACAATATAAAGACTGCAGTCACAAAAATAAATAAGCAAAGAGATAAAGAAATACAGTAACTAAATATTTGCACAACTTGGTTTTAAATAGATTTTAAATCACTGCTCCAAATTAACCATAATGCTTTGGCTTGGTTGCTCGCAACAGAGTGACGTAAACCCCTGATGCAGACAATGAACTGACTTCTATCACTATTCACATTGAAGTCTGATTGCGGACATAACCAACATGAATAAAACATTTTTACAGAGTGTATCTGACTAAGATTCATGTCTCCTGTGTTCGGTATGACTGTGCCCCTGTTTGAACCTAACTACATTGCTTTTGCAGAAAAAATAGCAGTATAAGGTTCACTGAAGGCAGCAGGCTGCATGGCAAATTAACAATATGCAGTGACATTAAACAACCTTCTCTTTTATTTCAGATATTCAGCCATTCAATTGGTGCAGCCGATTATTTATTGTACCATGTCTAATAAAATGTTTGAATGTTGTTCATACCTAACCAAAAAGCTCTCTAAATTTGACCACATTTTTAAAAGCAGCAACAGACATGGAGGAAATTTTGGCTACATTCTTGGAGATATCTCTAATATTGCAGGCACTAGCCCTTTATTTAAATGCTAGTAACCTCTCTTTTGGGGTCCAACTGACTCTCTTCTATATGCAAGTAAGTATTTGGGTCAACCAAGAGATCAGCAAGGATGAAGACATAAACATATATTAAACATTGTATTAGCATGAAAACACACAGTAAAATAGGACACACACATATATATCTGAAGCACAAGATTAGTCAGAATTTATGTCTTTTACTCTCTCCTAGTCCAATGTGGAAGGAGATGTTTGGTTTCAAGGTCTGGGAAACTTGGTTTTGAATAGACTCTATTGATAAGAGATCAGAAGGACTGGAGACGGCCTGCTGAAGTCTTAAACGGGGTCTCAAGAGTTAAACTGTATATTAAGTGAGAGACAAAATTCATTATCAATTCCTGTAGCTTAAGAGAACATGTGTCATGAAGACACTGCATAAGGGGGCTTTTTCTCACACACATACACACACACACACACACACACACACACACACTGTTATCACTGAGACTTACTATGATCTCAGGGATAATCATAGTAAATACTGTTAGAATTTAAGGGGCAGTGATATTAAGGGATATTATGATATTATATCAACTTTCTCATGCCTCTTTGAAAAAACCTGTTCATTGTGCTTCCTGATTCCTTATGTGGTAAAACTTCCTATAGCCCACATCCAGATGAATATACATATAAATAGCTCATATCTGCTGGAACCCTTTTGTCTAACTGGAAAATGCTGATGTGTTTCCTATCGCCTAAATTCCACCAGGACTCTCTATGACTTACATGTAAATGACTTGTTCTTTTGATGTATGAAAAAAGTTTAAAGATGCTTTCTTTGCTGATAATATACCGAGAACTTCAAACACATCATGCGTCCCTCTCCCCTCAAGTTGGGGTCGACAGGAAAGCGTATCAAGGTGAAGCAAACACATCAAGCAATAATTCTTCTTTTAATTCATCTTAGAACTTAACAATTTGGGCACTCTTCTTAACCTTAAAAACTTCTTTGAATCTTTTTTCATTTTTGAAAGCATTCTTCTTTACAACATTTTTTCAAACCCACCTAAAACATTTGCATAGGTCTGTTACTCTATTCTGTATGTCTGTTACTCTATTCTGTATGATATTTTATTTTACCAACTTCCTCTGTCTGTGAGCAGCTGTTACAGATGAATTTCTAACTAAAACAAATCTGATTAGATTAGATTCAAATGTATTGTCATTGTGCAATAAAAGTATAGAATGAAAGGAAATGTATAGAGCCAATTAAATTTAGTTAGCATTCAAATGTAACAGTAGGCAACGTCATCAACTTTTATGCCATTTTGTGAAGTATATGTATGAGAACTTAAGGCCACCAGTTCAAAACATTTGATTTTTTTTTAACGATAGTCTTTATTAGGACTTTTATTCTGGAAAACATGTTTTATCGGAAGCGTTGCTGGTGCTGGTTTCACATTGCTTTGTTGACATAGCCGCTGCTTCACCCGGTCTGATCAGTCGAGCTGTAAACACGATTTTGTAATGTTGTGATGATTTAGAGCTATTTAGTTGTTTAGGTGCTGATATTTGAACTCAGATGCCACCGAAAGCGTAGGTAAGTGAAGCTTTGCTCATTAACAGCGCTGACTCACGCGCTGTGGCTCACTTGCTAGGCTGCACTATAGGCGAGTGATTAGTTCAGGTTAGTTCGGAAAGCTGATGTTTGTTTCTGTAGCCTGACAACACGCTCTACGTGTCCTATAGCGCTGATAGAAACACGTCATCGCCCAGTTAAACCGTGTAAGCTAACCTGCTTCATCTTACTCTCAGCTGTAAGGAGAGCTAACGTTTAGCATAGGCAGGCTAACAACTGCAACTTACACCACACTGTACTCATTTCTTACTGTATGTATAACTAGCTTTATGTCTCTATATAATAATCCCCTGATACACTAATGTATTTATACCAGCATTTCACTAGTGCTTGGATACTATCAAGATGGAAAGTTTTCTCTGGCCTCCCAGGAACTACTTTAAATTCCCAAACAGGTGCTGGAGAAAAGTCAGGACTGTACGGGGCCATGCCAATAACTCCTGTTATTGGTGGATAAACATGTTATCCCTCAATTGTTCAAGCATCAGGCGTTCCATTCGCCGAATGATCACTAAAATGACTGCAGTGGATTCCGAGCCACCTCAGTTGGGATCAGCATTCTCATGTTTTACTGTGGTTAACATTCTCATCACCGAACTGAGCTTGAAGCCTTCTGTAAATATTCATTCACTGGAAAAATCCCAGTTTGACTTGAACATCCCACATACAACATATTCAATAGTGTGGTGATGTTTGTAGATCATTTAAAATTTTGTATTGCGTCAGAAACCCCAATCTGCTCTTTTACTCGTATATATTTATATTTAACAGTTATTAGTATAAATTACAGCATGGGTTCTCAAATGTTTTGCAGCCAGAGAAGCATTTAACTGCCAAATAAATTCCACTGAATTTAGTAAACCCATAAAAAACAACAATTTGACTGTTCTAATAGAACTGAATTGGCATACATAATGTTGATTGAAGTTTTCATTCAGTTAAATCATCCAGTCAGATTAAACTATATGGCCAAAGTTTTGTGGACACCTGACCATCACACCCACATGAACATTACATTTTAGATTTATTAACCCTTTTGCCTCCACTCTACTGGGAAGGCTTTCCACTTGGTTTTTGTAGCATAGCTGTGGAGATTTGTGTTCATTCGGCCACAGGAGCATTAAAGAGCTCAGACACTGATGTCAGCTAAGGAGGCTTGGAGTAGAGTCAGTGTTCCAGTTCATCCTTAGTGTTCAGTGGGGTTGAGATCAGGCCTCTGTGCAGGACACTCAAGTGCTTTCTCAATAACTTTGCCAAACCATGTTTTTATGGACTTTGCTTTGTGTTTCAGCAAAGAGAAACGTTAATACTTATAATACTTTCCACACTTAATACTAATATTGCAGGCACTAGCCCTTTATTTAAATGCTAGTAACCTCTCTAGTAACTTAATACTTTATATAAATGGATTACCTGGCCATGCTTCATGCACCTATGTTGCAACCTATGTTGTTAAATGTATTACCACTTCATCATGTATCATCTACAGTGTGTCCCAAAAGTCTCTATTAATAGCTTTTACCTAAATGTAACTTTATTATGTAAAATATTTTCTTCATCACCATTTCTTTACAAAAACAAAAAGAGTCGCCTCTGTCCGAGTCATGGATAACACATCTGCTGTTATGCGAGTAATTGCCTAATTATGTCTTTTAGGACATAATTAGGCAATTGCTTTATATTACTTTATATAGATACCGTGTATATTCGCATATTTCCTTTATTCTTAACCAGAAGTCTTTGATTTTTCTTTTTCTTTTTTTTATTTATTAACTTATTACTAGACAGGGTGAAGATCTGGGCTGCTCATGGTCTTTCTCTTAAGGTGATTCGACCCTCTGGCTTGAAGATGGCCAGTCAGTTCCGCAGCTACATTTGGGATCCGGTGCTCATCATTTCCCAGATCATCCTGATGCAGTGCATCTACTACAGTTTCCTAGGGCTGTGGTTAGCTGGCGTGGATGGTCTTGTGCACACCAGCAGATCTCTAGATCAGATATTCAGTTATGAAGTAAGTTTACTAGCACAGAGAGAAGAGTTTAGCTATATGGTGTTAAAGCCAGACTTAATCAATACTTAATCACCTTAATCAATACTGATATGTGTAATACTGAGAAATAAAAGTATTTAATAGTCATTCAGTAAGTTTAATCAGATTTTCTTTTAAGTTTTTTTCCTAATCTATATTTAAGGTCCTCGGTTTTTCAACGACACAAGGGCGACTCTCTATGATGGCGTTCATTCTGAACTCTCTCACATGGTATGTTCCTATTACCGTATGTAATGTGTCTAATATATATTGTACTTTTATTTAACCAGCCTTTAAGGATAATTCCTTTATTTAAAAGTACATGAGAACCATAGTCAGCTTGACCTAAATAGAATGAATATGAATGTATCTGTATTTTGGTCTCTTGTCAGTGCTCTGGGCTTGTGGTTATTCATCCGCCGAGGAAAGCAGTGTTTGGACTTCACAGTCACGGTGCATTTTTTCCACATGATCGGCTGCTGGATCTATAATTCCCACCTGCCAGCTGCTCTGTCGTGGTGGCTTGTTAACGTGGCCTGCATTGCCCTGATGGCAGTCATCGGCGAGTACCTGTGCATGCGGACAGAACTCAGGGCCATTCCTGTGAATAGTGGCCCCAAATCCAACTTATGAGAATCTCTCTTATGGATAGACGAGCAGCCTTGGGCTGTAAATAAGCAGGCAGACAAGATTTAATCACTTGGCATGTTGAGCTGTGTTGCAGTGTTAACCTTTTATACCACTGGCGATGGTGTTTGCAAATAGGGGCCATGTATTGACTGAAAACGGACACTTATTTGGAGATATCTCAGTTTTGTCTTTTTTTTTTTTTATAATTATATAAAAAGTTATTTTGGCTAAGTTAATGTTTCTCATGCTTGAAGCCCCAGAATCAGAATAATACATAACTGAATCATGAGAGAAACTGTTTTGTGGCACTTTTTTTTTTATCTTGGATTTTGAAAGACTATTTGAAGCATCTGAGGTTGTGTGCAAACAGACACTGAAGAACAGAGCTGATTCTTTATTGGAAAATAAATATATGTTTTGTATTTGTCCTACTGATCATTTTAGCTTACCATTTAATGAAAAATCCTCCTGAGACTCATCTAGCAGTTATATAACATAGCTGAATGGTGGGAATTTTTTTTGTGTGTTACATGTGTATACTTCATTCTGTATGTTTGTCCTGTATATGAGTGCAAATAAATTTTGTTGTTATTGTAAGGAATTGTTGCAACATTAACACCTTAAAATGTTAAGGAACTTGAAAAAAAGTAATTATTTGAAACAGTGTAGTTCTTGAATCCTTCAGACTTAATCTTTTCACTTATCATTTGTCACATACAGTATATGTGGACATATTCTGTTCATCTACTGTATGTTATTCCTTGGTGGGTATGAGGGAATAGAGGAAACAAAAATAAGGAAAAACAATGTTAATTACTTTAGGTTTTTTTCTTTGTGCTTTTTAATCATTGCAAATTAGTTTAAAAATAGTTTAAACATGTAGAAAAATTGAAAGACCCTTACCCCTACAAGGTCAGCGGGTCATTGTTGGTTTATGTGGCCTGTTTTTACACTTGAATGATCATTACCACATGTATGCATTACCACCGTATATTCTGCTTATAATTCTTAAGTACTGTTTGAGACTAACTTTGAAGCTCCTATCGGATACACGTTGGCCAGACTGAAGAGAGTGTCATTGTGAACAGATGCACTATTGGCTAAGAGACTCTCATGTACAATGCATCATCACTCTTTAGAGAATTGCCAAACATGATTTGGTATACCAGAATTATTTGTTATTCTTTTGTCAATTATTTTGTTTTCTGTGATCAATTTTAATTTAATGTAATCACAGTAAATAGCATTAATGTTTGTTTAAACTAATATTTGCTTAATATATAGCTACTATTTACTACAATATATTTAATTTAGAATATAATACATTTATTTTGTAATTATTGATTTTTTTTTAATAATTTGATTATAATATTTTTCTTATTCAAATCATATTTGTTAAATTATTATTTTTAAGTATTATTTGTAAGTATTATAGCGGGGGGAAAAAACACACCAGGTGAGCAATTACCAACTAAATTTAAGTGGTTTCATTGAAGACTGGTGAACAGGTAAAATGTTATGAAGAGTCAAAATGTGATCGCCCAAAAAGCATTCTTATAGTTTCATGTCACTCTTGAACCAGAGACAACATCAGAAGTGTCATCAAAACTGAAATAAGACAAAAAAGACTTGTAATGAATCTTGTAATGAACAAGTTTCACTTTTTTTTCACAGATTAGACTGATTGGCGTTCCCAAACTGCGTGTGTGAATTCATTTAAATTGAATCTGTATGAAATGTGAATGTGTATGAATCAAAACGATAAGACTGTCCCTGATGTGAAAGCCAAGGACGACGGCGACAGTGGCAAGGAAAAACTCCCTGAGATGGCAATAGGAAGAAACCTTGAGAGGAACCAGACTCAACAGGGAACCCATCCTCATTTGGGTGATAACGGATAGCAGGGATTGATCTGCAGTCATACTGTGTCCTGTATACACGATAAAGCAGTATAGACGATAAGTGAGTGAGGATATTTGTGTTATTTTCTAACTTTTAAGCAATTTGAATTAGTCCTTTGTGCATTAAACAAGCATTTATTCCAAGTGTAAATTAGGCAAAGCTTAGCTATTATACAGATTTCTCATGAATAAACAACCTTGTTTTCTTAAGTTATGTTTTTCCTGACTTCAAGGTTTTTTCTCAGATTTTGTTCTTTTAAACCCGCTTCCAAAGCAGTCACGTGGTCATGTACGGAAACGAAGCTTTCGGCGTCGCTGGTCACGTTTTAGCTTAACGCGTCAAGCGCCGGTAGTATTTGCTCCTCCTGGACGTCTGGTGGCGCTCTTTCTCACCTGGGGGCAGCTCGTTGAACATCCGGTTAAGGCGCCGCATTTTGTTTGCCTGTAAAAATGCCGAAGTACGTTTGATTCATTGTGTTTGTGGCTACCTAAAATTATCCGTAATGCATGTTTCTAAATAGTTTCGTTATATTCGGTGCTTTCGTTACGAGTCTGTTTTTAGAAACACCGTTGAGATTCTGAGTGAAGATCTAACATTCGTTAGCTTTAGCGCTAGCTGGATGTAACAGTGTTTACCTCGCTAGTTGCAGCTATTGTTGGGTTTTCTTAAACGCGTTTAGTGCTGAACAAGCAAAATTCTATTAGTTTGTTTATTACGTATTAACTGTCTACATCTGTTAATTAATATGCGTATTGGTTTACCAGATAAAGCGATATAAATACATGCCCAAGTATTGATGTGTTGGGTTAGTTCGGTGTCTATGCTAACTAGGCTAGCAATATTCATGTCTGTCATTCACAATGCGAAACCTGTATAACTCGCAGTCTCTTGTTCTTTTCAGGTTTTACTGTGATTATTGCGACACATACTTGACGCATGACTCGGTAAGGTTTTGTATATTTGTTGTAGTAATTCAGAATATGTATAGGTTTTAAGAGTTTTGCTTTAGATGCATGCCTTGAGTGCAAATTAAGTAATGACTGGAATACCGAAATAACCGCAAGTCCTGTGTTTCTCAGCCATCAGTAAGGAAAACTCACTGTAGTGGACGCAAACACAAAGAGAATGTAAAAGACTATTATCAGAAATGGATGGAGGAGCAGGCACAGAGCCTGATAGACAAAACAAGTAAGTACTTTTGCACTGTTTGGACCTGTTATTAAAATTTAGTCATGCTGCACTCTCTTAGACTTGATTTGTTAAATGCACACACAATTTAAAGAAGAAAAATAAGTGATTTCCTTTGTTGTGTGCATTTATAAATGTTTTTTTTTGTGTTGCAGCTGCTGCTTTCCAGCAGGGGAAAATTCCACCCACACCATTCCCTGGCGCTGGCCCTCCAGGTGGATCCCTGCTGCCACATCCTAATATTAGTAAGTCTTATGCTGTAGGAACCATTTTATAAATAATATTTTACCAATACTTCTGACATGTATTCACACACACACACACACACACAACACACAGTACCAGTCAAAAGGTTGGACACGTGTTTGGATTTATTTTCCACATTCTAGAAAAAAAATGTTTTAACCTGATTTTTTTTTTTTTCTAAACTTGGAAATACGTATGTCATTAGGTCAGTTGTTAGTTTAAGACATGAAGGTAAGCTGTGCTGGTATAGTTCTTACTTAAGAAGAGTATTCTCGAGTGCATTTGCAAAATCCATCAACCACCATGATGAAACTGGCTCTCATGAAAACCATTACAGGAAATCAAGACCAAAACTTGCCTCTGCTGCAGAGGACAAGTTTATTTTAGAGTTAATAGCCTCAAAAATAACCAATTAACAGCACCTCAGATTAGAGCTGTTATGGCTTTACAGAGCTTAATTAGCAGACACATCTCAGCATCAACTGCTCAAAGTTGCTGAAATTGTTCAGCATTTTTACAGTGCAGAAAGAAAAACGCATGTCTCATGTTGTCCTTCCTGGCCCAAAAATAATTTTATAGGAGAATGGCTTAGTTTGTAGGTATTCCTGCATGGATAACATGCCATGTATCATGTATGAGTTTTGCTACCTTTACAAATCTTTTGGAAAACCAGTGAACAGTTAAATTTAGTGCTTTTTTGCAAACTTGCATGGTCAGAAAACACTCAAAAAAAACTGTGAAATACTCAGTTACCCCGAACTTCGGGGAGGGGGAACCAAAGTATCCTGACTTTTAGTGAAGCTTGGTTCAACCCATGACGCACAAGTACTGGCTTGGGTGATCTTTTGTGAAAATACATTGTTGGTAGTCCACGACTGAAAGTGTATTCAGTTTCCCTAATTATTACTAAACATACAGAAAGAAATTGCGTTCTTTTTCTCCTCTTTTTTTTTTTTACTCTCTTTATCATTTACACACCACACATGAAGGCAGATTTATTTTTAAACTCTCATTCTTCACCTAAGTGTTATCCATAGCTTTTGTTCACATTGTGCTTTTGCTTTTTTTTTTGTCAAAAAGAAGGAGCTGGTTATTCTTTATTTTTTACTGTACTTATTAGGTCCGTCTTCTTCAGAGAGGGTAAACAAAGCATAAAGTGCTCCCTCGCTGTCTACTGTCAGTGTGCGCCTCCATCCCCGTTATCAGTGCTAACAAAGTGCGTCATGGTGCTTGTGTGTTTTTCCCCCCTACCACATGGGTTGTCAGCATGTGAATATTTTAGTGTACCGTTTGTAGTGGTAAAAAAAAAAAAAAAAAAAAACGGACATTTTACTACTTCAAATGCCTCCAAAGCATTGTTGAGCAGTTGCGATCATGTGTGCAGGTGCACGCAGCTTCTAACCCGAGCATGTGTGACCAATTGCTGCACATGGTGTTTTGAGACTTGTGTAAGTGTTTATACTGGGTGGGTTTGTGACCAATTCGCTTAGAGTTTGGAGAAAGAGGACGATCTGGAGCTTTTGAATGTGAATAACATTTGATAATGTAACTTCATGTGTTTCTGTTGCGCCACTTGGAAACCTGTAAACAGAATCCTATGTCCAAGGGTAATCAAGCAGCTGATCAAGCTGAAAACCAGCCATTACTAGTCACTGGCATAAATCTTTGCATCTCTACTATAAATGTAGAAACTGAAAAATGTCGATTTTAGAGGCAATGTGGTGATGCATGACTCAGCACACAAAAGTCATCCAGATTTATAACTGAATCACTTCCCCCACTCCCATCTCTACTCACCTCTGTTCATTTACACCTGCATTACTCATGTGGAAGAAACTCTGTTGCAGACAAAAAAAAAATTATATATATATTTTTTCTTTTTTCCTGGGAACGTGTTCATAGTTAGTGTTGTAGAAGGGGTTAACTTTGTATGTTGTGATTGGGAACTTAAAAAAATAATAATCTTTAAAAATGAAACTGATTTTAGATTCATTAAACAAAGTGATATTTCAGGCCTTTTTAGTTTTCACTTCAATGATTGACTTATGGCTCATGAAATAAAAAAATCCAGTTTCTCAAAAAAGTATTTATAGTGCAGAAATCCAGATAAAAATATTTAATTCATGCACTCAATACTTCGTTGGTGCTTTTTTTTAGCATCAGTGCAGCATGACGTAGAGATGATCAGCCTGTGGCACTGCTGGCACTGTATTATAGAAGACCCAGGTTGCTTTGATGGCAGCCTTCAGATCATCTGTATTAAGAATTGGGTATTTTTCCTCTTCCCCTTGACAATACTCTATTATGCACAGTAATGCCGTGGTCAGCAAACCAGGTAAAGGTATTTTTGGAATTGTTGCAGTTCTGCTGGAAAAGTAAATCGTCCTCTCCATAAAGCTGCTAAGCAGACGGAGGATATTCTGTTTTTGAGATGCACTGTATAGTATTACGTGGGTATGTTGACACTCGTTACGCAGTTTAAAGCACAATAATGCACAATACTGACAAGAATGTACAATTTCTTAAAGATGATTGAACAGTGGGTTGCACAGATTATCAGGGGGTGGAAAAACAAGCAAAGCAGACAGTGTAAAAAAAAAAAAAAAAAAAAGCATAACATCCTTAAATTGTTAATGTCAAAATATTTGACAGTTTCACTTTTCAGCTGTTACCGAGACTGTAGGTAAACATGCATTCTAAAGCTCCTAGACGCTTCTGTAGATGCAGTTGCAATCCATCATTAAGCTTTCAGGGTGCCCCATACTACCCTCTGCCACCAGCTCATCCACACTAAACACTTTTAAGAACCTGCATGTACTTAAATAGTGTAACCCAAAAGGCAAATTTAATTTGTTGCACCTGTTTATTTACTTTCATCATTTAGTGTGGCCCCCCAAAAAAAAAAAAAACATCGAAATGGGAAATTTACACTTTGCCTGGATACGGTTTTTAATTAAGTATTTTTTTTTTTTTTTTTTTGTTCTTTGCGGCACAAATAAAACAGCCTAAAATAGCAATGTACTAAAGTTTTTTGCTGTAACTATGAAAAGTTGAGTAGTCTATACCATGGGAACATCAAAGATGGATCATACAACCAAAGAAAATCCTGCATACCTTCTTGCTCCAAAATGTGCAGAATGCATCTTATGTTTTCCAAGCTCATGTCCATTTGAATGGACAACCCAAATAAACTCTAACACTGAAGTTTAGTCTGGACCTTGCATGAGCAGTGTTCATCTGCTGACATCAAGTGTTTGGATTACAGGTGGACCTCCTAGGCCAGGGATGTTGCCAGCTCCTCCAATGGGTGGCCCGCCAATGATGCCCATGATGGGTCCTCCTCCACATGGCATGATGCCTGGTGGTCCAGGTATGATAACTGTTATCATCCACATGCTTGCCAAGTTCATGCAACCTACCCTTGAAAAATGTCAATGAAATATATAGCAGTCTTATCATTGTTTTGTAAACATACTTTAATTAGATATCAGTTAATTAAGATATGCACGGTGAGCAGGTTTGCAATAATCTCCTTTTGCTTTCTGCAGGCCCAGGTATGCGGCCCCCAATGGGTGGGCATATGCCGATGATGCCAGGCCCCCACATGATGCGACCTCCTGCTCGGCCAATGATGCTCCCTGTTAGACCTGGCATGGCACGACCAGATCGATAGAAAGAACTGTGATTGCACTCATCTTTTAAACAAAGACTCCATCAACTGCATACACTGACTTAACCATTGGTTTCAGTGGTTTTGGGAGCAGATCATGTGTTTCATTTAACAGGACCCTTTTTCTCTCTTGTTAATTTGGAAGTCGATATATATATTTTTTTTCCATGGCCGATGATTCATATTTGTTAATTAAGACACCGTATTTGTGATCTCTCCAAGCTGGATTGGTTTAAGTTTTAGTGTTGGAAGTTTTTTTTTCTTTTCTTTTTTTTTTTTTTTTAGGACTGATTTCACAATAAAAACGAAAAAAAAAAAAACTCAAACGCCTCTGCTAATTTATAGTTAGAAGAAAAATCAGGCATCTGTAACTGACGTTGGGATTTACTTTCTTTCCTCAAAGTTAGAAACTTCCAGAATGAAGTATGGAAAACATATTTAATTGGCTTAATGGCGGACACAAAAAAAAGTCATTAAATTTTATTAGGTCATTTATATTGATGTGACAACTAAATGAAAGAATTATGAACATTTTATAACATTTTAGGTTAGTCCCCAAAATAGACTTGGTTGTTTAATTCAAGGATACAAATGCTACAGCATTTGGCAAGTCTCTATCTTGACATCATATCCAAATACTCAGTGCAAACAAAATAAAGTGCAAGCGGTATACAGAAAATGTGATTTTTTTTTTTTTTTTTTTTTTTAAATGAAGAGTGGGACATGCTATATATAGTTTTTTTTTTTTTTTTTTCAATTAAATGTCCCATCACATCATGAATAATGAGTAACAATGCTAAGGTAAAATGCGTATTTTCTGTCAATTCACAGTGTGATTAAAGTACCTTCAGCTTAAGCCATTTTTCTAGATGTGGTTGCACAGTGTTCATTCTGAATTGCATGACAGAAGTTATGTTGCCAGTCAGCTCTTATTCAGGTGTAAATTTACTTTTAACATTTCCAATGGTCTTGGCTAACATTTAAAAATCCATCCAAACAATTCTTAAAGCAAACATTTAGTAAACAAATTTGTCACTCTTGTATTGTAGAGTAGGTCTTAAATATAAAGGCTAAAACATATTTTGCTCTTCAGACTTTTGTTGTATCTGGAAATTCCCTGTATCTAAGTAAAGTCTGTGTTGAGGAATATAACTTATAATTGACCACACAGAGCTTAATACTAATGTCCCGTTCCAGATTCTCCAAATTTCCTATATGCTTGCTATTTAATAGTCAAGTAAACAGTATGTTTATTCAAACATAAAAGACTAGCATGCTGTGGCTGTTGTACACACAGACCCACCTCGCAAGCAAATGCTCAAATCCTCATTGCGACTTTGTCTAAACTCATCACAGGAGTAATCACAGTACTGGATCAACCTCCTCATCCTGTAATTTTCTGCCACTGAATGATTGACACGTCTTGATTCATTCATTGACTCACACGTTATGATTCACCTGATTTCCACTTCTATTCACACCTTGGTGTCCGGAAACTTGAAAGGTGGAGTCAGCTACACAGGAAGAAATATATTTGATTTCAGAAATATGACTTCATCCTTGGGTATCTAAATGAATTTTTTTTTTTTTTTTTTAAATGGGCATGTATTTAACAGTTCAATTCTGACACATTACAATACTATTTACATGAACACAGTGATGAGACAGAATGCAATGTACGAGTCGGTGAGAGTTGTTAGGGGATGGAAGCAACCCAACAGGGACAAACGAAAAGCTGGTGATGGATGGGTGGTGCCGTGTGAATGTCATGACTGTTAAGTTGATGATATGTAACACATTCATGAAGTTTTAACGGTCTACTTCAGAAAAACAACAGACCAGCTTGAGCATCAAGACCAGCCCAACACATAGACTTACAACAGGAAACTACCTAAGTTATGATGTGTAATTTGCAGTGTATTAAATGCTACTTGTCTAATAAAATAACATGGAATGTTTCTTTTTAAACTGGCACAAAAATGTAAAGCTTTTTCTGCCATCCTTGTCAACTGGAATCATCTAGTAGGAATGAATCAAGTTAGTATTGTAATATAGCATTCTCTGTGCTAAGGTGCTTCATTCATTTTTAAGTTGTGACCGGATAAAAAGTCAGTGTCAGTCACAAAATGTAAAGTTCACATCCATAGACCCATGACTACTAGAGACTGACGAGGAAGGAGAGAAAGCTTCGGCATTGTGCAGAGACTATCCAGTAAAACTGAACTGCATTCCAATCACGTTAACCCTAAACCATGTGGAAGATTATTCTCTCGAACTCTTCCCGTGACTGTTTCATTTCTTAATCTTTGTGCGGTAGATATTTCATGATTAAGCTGAAGTTTAACCCAATCACTGAATTCTGAAATACATTTTTTTTGTTCCACCAACCGGATTGCATTAACACTGACAAAACAAGCAACAATTTAAAAAAAAGCATGAACACATATGCACAAATGTTGTATTTACTAAATGATTTTACAGTGTACGAATACAAATACAAAACTTTTAAGGGTTTCAAACCGTAAGTCATTCAGATTCATGCTGCGATTAATCACACTTAGTCATAGCCCTGGTAGTGCCACACATATGCTAAAATAAGAAGGAAGAACAATGATTATTAATGCAACCAACAACAACATCATAATTTATATATACATATTAAAAAAGAGGACCATAACTGGGGAATCGGGCCTCATATTTGTGCTGTGCAATTGAACTTTCTAAGGCCTCTGACCTGTTTCCATCTTTTTTTATTGCATTTCATATCCCAAGCTATGTTTTATGCAAAACTGCAACTGAACATGTGTTGACACTTGTATGTTTTCTAGTTGGACAAAGGAAGGTAGCAGAAAGGAAGCACGGAGAGCGAGTTGTGAACAGTGAACTGTGCACTGAGCACGGCAGAAATATGGGGCAAGCTAGAAATAATCATCAGTGGAGGTGGAGACGGATATAGTGCGCATACTGTGAGGAATTTCTTACATGTTTGCATCTACAGTGGCGATGAACTGTATCTTTGTAATTATGTTTGAAACTGGCACGGCCAGTATTGCTGTTCCAAACAGAAATTTCATGTTGCTAGCCTTGACTGATTCGTGTCTGTCAAAAAAAGCCAAAAGATATCTAAATGGTATAGGTATCTCAACTACAAGACTTGATAACCAGCTTGTGCTCAGAGGCTTCACAGAGGCAAAATCCTTTGATATGAGAGGACTGTTAACATTCAGCCTTTTAATAGAAAAAATAGTCTGAAAAGTCAGAACTACATAGACCATCAGACTGAAAGGAATTTTTAAGAGGGACAGCTGCAGAGGAGTGTCCAGGATGTCTAGACAAAATTTTCAAAATGCAGAAGATGGCAGATGGCTCTCCAAGAAAACTACACAGATGAGTTGTAGGGACAGAGAGAGAGAGAGAGAGAGAGAGATCAGGGAGCAGATCTTGCCCTGAGGGAGGCTACAATTCAC
The DNA here is from genome assembly GCA_030014305.1 of Clarias laeviceps. Classification (NCBI taxonomy): domain Eukaryota; kingdom Metazoa; phylum Chordata; class Actinopteri; order Siluriformes; family Clariidae; genus Clarias; species Clarias laeviceps. The sequence goes on from JAQMYJ010000037.1 coordinate 22,866,093, forward strand.
AGTGAGAAGGCACAGGGCACTACAGTTCTCTCAGGGGGCAAGTGGCTTAACAGGGCAGCTGGTTAGGACTGTTGTCCCCGCTTCAGAATATGGTGGTCTCATACTTGGCACCGCAGGCCGGCCTGGAGGATTCACGAGGGTCATAGTGCCAGCTGCTGCCCAAGGACTGCACATCTGTCTCCTGCTCGATGGGCTCCATCTGCCGGGGAGGAGGGAGGGACGGATGAGACTGCAAATGCTCACCCACCACATGTGCCATAGAAAGGGCATGATGCAGGAAAAATCACAGTCAACATTTACAACTGCAGCCTGTTTGTGGTACTAGGATGCAGTGCATTGTGAACTGACATAGTGAGCAACAGACTAATTTGCACTTAGAATGTTTCTCCACTGTAATTTCCCCAAATGTAACATTTTGTAAAATGCTTTTCTCAGTTTCCCTATTTACCTTATGAGCTTGAAAGAAAAAAAAAACTGTAAAGAAGGATGATTCATCTTTCCTAGTTTTACATCTGTATTGTTATTAAAAAAAAAAAAAAAACTAAAGTATTAGATAAAAACTATGGAGAAATTGTATATAGTACATGGAAGTATCGATAATGTTTCAAAACACAAAAATTTACTAGTGTACATATTTACAAAGTAAAAGGGATTTTTTTTAATTGATAAAATTATATAATGTCATCTGACAAGTAACTTTAATTAGTTATCTAAAAAAAAGTTAGAGGCAGCCATGCTATTTTGCCTGAAAACAATATCCAGTCTCTGTAAAGTTGTTGGTCATATGCAAGAGTAACTTAGCAAGCAAATTTGGCTAATGAATTAATTATTCAGAAGTAAAATATCCTTTAAATATACAATATTTGCCATCAGCTTCAATTTGACTCACAGTTACATTAGCTGCTGAAATTGATGCTAGTCTTACCTTACATTATAAAAGAAATTAGAAATTCAACAGTTATGCGATGCAGCCTGATTAAAGGATCATTATTAACCATAACTTGATTATTTCCCTATACCTGCACCAAGTGTTTTAATCTAGTTATACCACAATGATTTGCCAGCAATGAACAACTGTAAATTTTTAATTGTAAAAATTCTTAATTTTTTTTATAATAACTATTATATAATATATAAAAAACGGTTTTGTACACGGACATCCCACATGGGAAACTGTAAAGGTTATAAACTTCACTTTGAAGAAAAGCAAAGTCTTCCCTTAAAGTGACATTACAATTATAGTGATATTACAATTCCAAAACCACGTGTTAGTCACAGCTCAAGCTAAAGAACATGAAAAATTACCACAGTCAGGCATACATTGCAGCTTTCCTATTCTTCCCTTTTTGATTATTATTTTTTTTATTTTGGCTTAACAACTGAAAACCAAAGAAAGTAAAGTATAGAAAAGGTAAATAATGAAAAGTGAAAGAAAATTTTGTTAAAGCTGGAAATGGTCAGAGAAGGGAATGGGAAGGTGTGAAGCAAGGTCAGAGAGAAAGGGAGATGGAAAGAAAGAAGAAATAAAAGAGAGTAGAACCTGAACTCCAGGGCTGACAGAGGGCAGCGGGAGGTAGGAGGGACGGTGGCCAGAACAGGTGTGACAGTAGCAGCAGTGGCATTCCGTTACTGGCGCACCCTGTGAAGGAGGGTAAGTGAGAACAGACCAAGAGAAACATATATTCAGATAAGAAACATATTATATATTATATTATAGTACACATATGTTTTATAATATAATATACATTAAAATATTATACCATGTAATGTAATTTAATGTAATACTGTATAACAACAGTTTGACAGAAGAACATACTAAATGCAATTTTTTGACTTTTACTCATTTTGGCAAATTATTATTCTCTGACACAGGTCATGTTTAACAAAACATTTAATTTATAAATTATGTGTGTACACAGCGGTGGCACGTTGGCTTAGTGGTTAGCAGTATCGCCTTGCACCTCCAGGGTCTGGGTTTGATTCCCAGCCAGGTTCGAATCCCGCTTCTGTGTGCATGGAGTTCCCCTGTACTTGGTGGGTTTCCTCTGGGTACTCCGGTTTCCTCCCACAGTCCGAAGATTGTGCAGGCTAGGCTAATTAGCCTTCCCAAATTGCCTGTGTATGTGCGTGTATGTGTGTGCCCTGTGATGGACTGGCACCCTGTCCAGGGTGTATCCCGTATTGTGCCCTAAGTCTCCTGGGATAGGCTCCAGGCTCCCCATGACCCTGTATACAGGATGAAGCAGTATAAAGAATGACTGAGTGTGTACAAAGCTGTTGGTTAAACTGTGGATGTCTGTACTAGGATAGAGAATTGTTGTCATGTACCAAAGTGAACCTAAACTGGTAGAGGAGGGGCTGATGGTGTAAACTCTAGTTTCTGTGTTGCTTGTAATGTTTCTCATGATCTTCAACAATCTTTCCAATTAAAAAGGTTTTGTGTGCAGCAAAACTCAAACTGTTGGACTGCATCAAGCAAAGAAAACATGAAAATTCCCGAACCACTGTAACAAATCTCAGTAGCACTTTGGCTGTGTGTCAAAAAAACAAACATTATTTTGCTTTTTAGAAATTTAGACAGTGTTGCTTTACTGTAAATCCTTTTGCACACAGTTTTCATGATGACACGGGGACCAACAAGGTAGGGTGAGGAAATTTTGGGATCCATTTTGGGAGATTTAAAATTCAGACAAGCTGTTTTTGGGTCATGGCATAATGAGGACTTTGCCCCAGTGTACTTTCAACTGCAACACTGGAAGATGACAAACACTTTACTATTTGTACCATTCAGCTGAGCACAGAGCATTAAACATTTTATGTCACTTTAAAACTACTTTATTTAGGACCAGGTTCTCTCACACAGGTGCAAATCACAGTCATTCAGACAATATCAATGAATGTTGGCTCATATTATAGAAATATTATAGATAGATATCTTTATCTGATGCAACCTCAAGTTGTGCCACATCTTCCTGCAACAAAACCCAAATTAACTATTGCTGCAAGACATTTCATGTTTACGTATATAAAAATCCTAAATGTTATGATAGTATCTGATATTTTCTTGTGCACAAATTGTGTGACATTATTTGAAGGATTATAGTTTAGTTGACTTGCATCCAGAGACTTCAGAGAATATTTGGATGTTTTTATTTGTATTTTTGTAAGACCTGGAGCAGCCACAAAATATTCAGTTTTTCTGATTTAAATAAATATTCACTGACCCCAAATGTAAACTGATTCAGATTTTCTCAAAGTAATAGGTAATCTCCCAGAAAGCATAAAAAAACTAAAATACCCTTGATCGCCCTTGTGTATTTTAATTCTCATACTGGTGACAGTTAACACAAACCCATTGGGAGTACTGGTACTGGTTAATTTACAGTGCATCCGGAAAGTATTCACATTGCTTCACTTTTTCCACATGCTACATCCTTATTTCAAAATGGATTAAATTCATTATTTTTCTCAAAATTCTACAAACAATAAGCCACAATGACAATGTGAAAGAAGTTCAGGTGCATCCTCTTTCCACTAATCATTCTTGAGATGTTTCTACAATACGATTTGGGTCCACCAGTGGTAAATTCAATTGATTAGACATGATCTAGAAAGACACACACCTGTCCAAGGAATTGTCTGTAGACCCTTTCAGACAGATTATATCGAGGCACAGGTCTGGGGAAGGGTACAGAAAAATTTCTGCAGCATTGAAGGTCCAGATGAGCACAGTGGCCTCCATCATCCATAAATGCAAGAAGTTAGGAACCACCAGGACTCTTTCTAGAGAGGGCTGCTCGGCCAAAGTGAGCGATTGGGGGAGATGGGTAGAACCCCTTAGTCAGGTAACCCAAGAACCCGATTGTTAGTCTGAAACCTAACCATCACAGTGTTTCTCTGTGAAGAGAGGAGAACCTTCTAGAAGAACAACCATCTCTGCAGCACTCCACCAATCAGCCCTGCACGATAGAGTGACCAGACAGAAGCCACTCCTCAGTAAAAAGCACACGACAGGCTCCTGGAGTTTGCCAAAAGGCACCTGAAGGACTCACAGACCATGAGAAACAATTTTTTTTTTGTTGAAGCACATTTGGCACCAATTACAGCCTCAAGTCTTTTTGAGTATGATGCTACATGATGGTTTTTCTTCTGGAAGGTTCTCTGTTAACTGTGGGACCTTATATAGACAGGTGTGTTTCTTTCAAAATAATGTCCAATCAACTGAAGTTCCCACAGGTGGACTCCAATCTAGTTGTAGAAAAAGTTATATTTTTCGTTTTTTATTCTTAATAAATTTGCAAAGATTTCAAACAAACTTCTTTCACATTGTCATTGTGGGTTATTGTTTGTAAAATTTAGAGAAAAATTATGGATTTAATCCATTTTGAAATAAGGCTGTAACTTAGCAAAGTGTGGGAAAAGTGAAGCACTGTGTATACTTTCCAGATAGACTGTATTTGGGTAGCTATTACTTACCACCGAGCGGCGCGTGCTGTTGCGAGATGAAACCGGCCTGCTGCTCTTGGTTTCAACAATCTCCAAGTTCGCACCACTGTAGGTACTGTGACGTCGGGCCTTCTGTGCCTGAAGAGCAACTTGATAGGCCACTTCAAATGCTTGTCCCAGAGTCAAGATGATCTCATAGGTTTGTGTCTGTATTGGGAAACACAATGGAGGGTAGAATTTAATGGTGACATGCAAGGTTACTGTATGTTCTTGACAAAACTGACATGTGGATGGTATTGATGAAAAATAGACATTCATGAGAAACCTTACTATTTCAATATAAGTTAAAGATGTTTAATCTTTGTCAATGATTTTCCTTAATCTGGAACTAAAATGTGTGTCTTACCACTTCGACTGTGGTGAAAACATGGCAGAAGTGGTGCCCCGACTTTAGATCTTTTGTGATATAGGCAAAAGCGCGGAGTTCATCAGGATCTTGAGCCGCACAGGAGATGTTCTGGATCTCATGCTCCGCCACGATACCCTACATAGGTCACAATATTTTTGCATGAGTGCTTTTTTCCACTGACTAAAACATTTCATTTGGGCTGACATCAAGCACAATTCTATTTACAGTATTTTATATGATAGTTTTTGATTTTATGCTGGTAACTTCAGGTTATTCCTTGTCTGTGCATGAATTTAGAATGAATAACTTCATCCTACCTTAGAGGCTGCATCTATGAACTTGACTCCTTTATAGGTGATGGAAAGGATTATGACAGGACCTTTCCGGTGGTCTTTTGATTTCTGACAAATGAGACACAGAGAGGCAGCGTGGGTTTGTAAGTGTTTGAGCTGAATAGTTTGAGCTATTTATGCTGCTATTCTGTATTATTGAATTGATTATTGATGATTTAAAATAAACACTGATTTAAAATAGGCATAAAATCAATACTGTGGATAAAGGCTATAAAATGCAGCCCAAATAAAGCAATTAAACTAACTGTAAAAAGAACCTAAAAACCCCAAAATATGAAAAAAAAATTGTTTTACCCGTATTCTTGAACAGGCTTCTTGTGTAGATTCAATACCTCTGAGATCTCTGATTATCACAGACCCAAGATACTATAAAGCCAAGAAGTCAGTGTTAAATCAAACACAATTACATTTACAGTGTCATTTAAGAATAAAGACTTTGCTTTGCCTGTAAGTACAAATATATACAATTTACATGTCCAGGGACTTGGTGCCAGGTACTTTAAATAGTTTAAAATTGCATAAAATAAACTGATTCTTGAATCCAGTTCATAATATGCAGGTAATTAGTACTGTACATGCAGGTATACCGCCCAGAAAAAAGGAAGTTGCACATTCTAATATTTCATTTGACTGCCTTAACTTTGATTACAGCCTGCAATATGGTGACCAGTTCATGTTTGAAAATGCTCCCAGACCCACCCTTTCACAATTTGAGTCCTGGAATATGCCCGTGCCATCAGGGGAAAAAACTTCATTGATAGGATAACCTGTTTTTTCTGCACATTCAGGTCATCAGATGCCTTCATTTTATTGCCACATAAATAAAATTGCTGAGCCGAGACCTGACCAGATCATAACACTACCTTCACATGCTTGTACATTGGGTGCTGTGTATGATCGGTGCATCGCTTCATGCACTTCCCTTCTTACCCTGATGCACCCATTGGAATAGGAATAGGCTCAATCTGGACTCATAAGACCACATGATCGTTTTCCACCTCTCCAAAGTCCAGTCTATATTTTCCTTTGCAAATTCAAGCCTTTTTTTAAATTAGTCCTACTAACAAGTGGTTTTCTTCTGTATGGTTTCTTATCTTTTCTTACTTTCATGATTCAAAATAACTGTCATCTACAGTTGTTTTTTTTGGCACCACTTCACTAAGGTCACTCTCACTCATTCTCTAAAGTATATTGCTAATCCTGTACAGGATCGTGGGAGTTTTGAAGCTTATCCCAGTGGACTCACAGTGCTAACCCGTACGCCACTATGCCACTTCACCAGACCTTTAAGTGATTTCTAATCACAGGTCACATTTATTATTATTATTTTTTTTTAAATCACATTTCTTCCATGATGTTAATGGTTTAGTACTATCCGTCAATGTTTCCTTTGCAGGATTCAGGCCAACAATTTGACCCTTCTGAAACAGCGATTTTCTTCCTGGCCAGGCAGTATATGGCATATATATTCATAAAATGTCCAAACTGAGATAGATATTCTTATCATGAAACAATCTTATAGAATACAGAGTATTGATAACTATGGACCTTTGTGCAGACTTTGGTTAAACCACTGTATCTTCCAAACCATCCTGTATATGTATATACTGTATGTAAAAAAAAATGCCTAAATCTACAAGAGTGACTTACACTAGCTTCATAGCAACAAGCCTCTGTGATGAGCTTCTCAGGATGGTGGTGCCACGTGGAAACAGTGGTGTATGCAGTCTGGCTTGGAGTTCGCCGGGATTCCTTGTGACGATCTGTATGCCGGTCCTTTATAAACATTCCGGTGGATGGTTAAGACAGAGCAAAATACATACTGTAAAAGGATAAATAGCGTAAATAACTTTTTCAAATAAATATGTTGGTTTTTATGTATCATTTAAATAAACCATTACATAAAATAAACTAGCTTTAAAAAGTTTTTTCTCTTCCTTTCCTTGTTTTACGTTTTCGCCCTTTTTAAAATTTTTTATTATTATTATTATTATATTGTACATATGCACTTTTGTATACGGCTACATGTAAAATACATGAATAAGCAAACAAATTAATATTCTGCTAAAAAAAATATAGGGGAACACTTAGTCCCAATTTGACGTCAACCATATATACACATACAAAGGATGTTCAAGTCAATCCGGGACTAAATGTTCTCTCATATATATTCATATATATATATATATTTTAGCAGAATATTCTTTTTTTTTTAATTTTTTTTATGTATTTTTGTAATCATGTATTTACTTTCTGTTTGTATTTACTGATTTATTATTTTATGCATCTTTAATATTAAATATCTTTTATTTCTTATTAATTATTGTTTAAAAATCCATGGCAATGAAGGAGTATAGATTTCACATTAAAGCATAGCAATCAACCCCAAAGAGCATTTTAAGAGAGGTTTTAGGTGCACAAGTGGAAAAGTATCAAGATATGTACACCTGTAAATATGAATCTACAGTACTGAATACTGATGTTGGTCATGCTGCAACCTTTTTTATTTATTTATTTCTTAGAAAAGCAGAGTTTTAAAAAGAAACCTGATTAGGTTAAAGATTAAGTTTCCTGGTGGAACAATGGATTGCAATTAGACTCTCACTGCCATGATCTTGGACAGAGTCCCATTTCATGGATGCATTACAATTGAGAGATATAATATAAAATATAAAGTCTATTCAAATATACACTACCGTTCAAAAGTTTGGGGTCACTTGCAAATTTCTTTGTTTTTGTTTAGTGATTTATTTTCTACATTC
>JAQMYJ010000037.1:22887350-22902073 GCA_030014305.1 Clarias laeviceps
TGTTGTAGAATGTAGAAAATAAATCACTAAACAAAAACAAAGAAATTTGCAAGTGACCCCAAACTTTTGAACGGTAGCGTAGGTTAGCTAGTTTGATTAGTACTGTTATTTGAGCTCTTTTCCTTTCTTAATCTGTTTCTTGGCATTTGTTCTCTTCCATTTACTTCACTATTGGTTCTCATTCCTGTTTGTTTGCCTTTTGATGACTTTTTTTGTTCTGTGTATGTTCTGTCTTTTCTGATCTTTTTTGTTTTAGTGCTTAGATTCCAGTTCTGATTATGTGACTGTTTATTTATATTTTCATTATATCTTCACATCTGCATTTACACTGTGCCTGTGTCTCCTTTACTTATGACACATGAGAGAATATGAAAGTAAAGAATATGAAAGAAAAAAAAAGAAAAGAAAAAGAATAATTTACTAAATAAAGGCAAACAATATTTGATTTTTTGTTTTCTCCCTCTAAAGATAATGCAAATTTCATGTTAATTCTTTATCTGTTTACTGGATATGTGATGGGTCTGTAAAACCTTTAAAAAACTGTGCTCCAACTCTCATATAGCCAATATTAAAAGAAGTGTTTGATTCTCTGGAACGCATACAGGAGAGCAATTAATTAGGCTTTATCAGGGATGACAGCACAGAATTATTTTTTTTTAAAACACTGAACTGGCTGCAAGAAGTGGATGGAATGAAACTACAATGAAACCCATGTTCTGGAATTGAAGTGCTATAGAGCAAAATACCATGCCGTGTTTATCAGTTCTCATCCTGAATAGTGCTCACATTTGCAATCTTTTCCAGCCCTCTTCAATTCGCTAGCAGCCAGGAACTTGAGAGAGATGTTGCCACTTTTTTAATTAATTCCTCTAGTTCCATTATTGTGTTCTGTTAGCATTGTGTTCTATTAGCTAGGTGGAGGTCCATTAAGCCATTACATTTATGCTTACAAATCTGCTCATAATCCCATTATTCTTGGTTATCCCTGACAACCACCCATAACTCTGAACACTAAAGTGGAGTTGCGACCAAGTATTGAAGTTTTTTTTAATTTATTTTAATTTGTCCAATTACTTTTGGTCCCTGAACTGGGAGGATCACACATAAAACATTTGGACTTCCTCACCTTCACCCCCCCCCCCACCACCCTGCCATAAACAGAGGTGGGTAGTAACGAGTTACATTTACTCAGTTGCATTTAGTTAAGTCACTTTTATAATTTTATTTAATTCTATGAGTAGTTTTACTGCAATATACTTTTTACTTTTACTTGAGTAGATTTGTGAAGAAAAAACGCTACTCTCAACTTCGCTACATTCTGCTACACTTGACTTGTTACTTTTCCTACCATTTATTATACAATATAATAATATACAGTATATTCATTATCAATTATATAAATTAATATATAATTATTATAATTTCTAAACAAAAATATCAGACATTATGATAGTTACTTAGTACTTGAGAAGTCTTTTCACCGAATACTTTTTTACTACTTGAGTAATATTTTGGATGACTACTTTTTACTACTACTTGAGTAATATTATTTTGAAGTAAAGCTACTCTTACTTGAGTACATTTTGGCTACTCTACCCACCTCTGGCCATAACCAAACCATGCTGTCTGGGCTGAGGTATTATTTAGTAAAGTTAAATCATCGGAGTTTCCCCCATTTTGTCTTCGGGATTGAGAAATCAAAGTATTGTGTTTCCCCTCCATGTGATACAATCCATCTTTTGTTGTTTAAGTATTGATACACTGTCCCTCTGTTGCCAAAGCACTGTTGCCAAAGCAGTCTGTTGCCAAAGCACTTGACAGTGCTTATAACCACATCAGCATATGGAAAGCAGATGAGTGAGAAAAAATCTTTATTATAGTACGGCCCAGCTCTTCCAGTCATTTGTAAACAAGGTACATGAGGTATGATGTAACATAAAATGTATAATACTGTGCAAAGGTCTTAAGCCACCTCTTTTTCTTCTTTCTTCATATTTTGCTTCCAAATAGACAAAGTTTCTTTGTAATTATTATTATTATTATTTTTTTACATTCCTGTAAATGTGATTAGTACAGTAATGTATACTGCTGATGCTGAATGCTGAGTGGTTGGAGCAGATGAGTGGGGAAATAAGGTTGCTGATGAGGTTGTTACAAAAATACCAGATTTTAAAATCAAATCTTTATGAACTTTGCAGGCCATTAGAGTAAAACTTTTGTTTCTTTAATTAATCTAATACAGTATAGTGCAACCTGCGGAATGTCACATTTCCGCTAGAATCCTCAAAATGGGGCAAAAGCATGTGTCATTAGTTAGTGTGTGTATGTTTATATTTACTTAATATTTTTTGTAAACTTTATATTTTGTATTATTATTATTATTATTATTATTATTTCTTATTTGCTTTGATATATGAGTGCTTTGTATTACAAGCACACATCTGGAACGCATTATGCTTGCAATCCAAGGTTGAACTGTATATACAAAACCCTTGACACAAATAGCCATCACAAAGTCATACCATGGCTATAGTAATCATTGACATAAAAAAGGCCTGTTGTACCCTTATCCAAACTTACAACTGCAGTGAAAACTGCAGAGCCAGTATTAAGGTAGTTTTTCACTGCTTTAATATTCCAGATATTGGGTTTTGCAGAGGGCGAAATTCACTTTTCAGTTCTAACAAAAACATCTTCTAAACAACTTAATATTAGCATCAGCCATTTATAACTTTACCACTTACAGTCTAATAACCAAGTACAGAAACTCAACCAGGACAGTGGCAGATTCCAGAGATGTCCTTAAAACCAGTACAAATAGAGTCAGTACCTTCCGTGAGTTGAGGATACTCACATGAACCGCCTCTCATACTGTTGTCTGGGAAACCCTCAGAAATACTCACACATGATGAGTGAATAAGACAATGTGAACAGACCTGAGACATGACTCTTCCTTAGGGAGTATTAGGAGAGCAGAATTATACGCTTACAAACAACACAGCCTGCACCCAGAGCTTTGTCCTCGGCACATGCTATTGCTCCCAACCAGGTACGTGTCTTAAGTTGAGAAAGAAGCTAGGTTAAAAGATATTGATCCTATATTTCATATTTCCATATTTGAATCCTTCCATATCTAGTGGGAGACCCTGGCAAAGAGATATCACAGCTTTGGGATCAATCTGTCAGGGAAGGTCGGGGATATTACAATGAGAATGATTCAAACATTGCCAGACTAATGACACTGTTTATTGGATTGTGGACATTAAATGTGTTGGATGAATATTCAGGCAGCAAGAATGTCAATCATGTATGTTTTCAGTTTGCCTGAACCAACCTCATAAGCATGAATGACACCCCAAAATAGTATCAGTACACTGTACTTTTTATAAAGACCTTTTTATAATAACTTGCACATACTAATACTTAGTTGAAACCCCTTTAGCTTTGAATACTGTTTGCATTCACTGTGGCATTGTTTCAACAACCTTAGGCAATGTCACAACATTTATTTTCATCCAGAGTTGCATTAGTTTTTGGCCGAATGGGATGCCAATCCATCGGAGGGCACAAACACATACAAACACACACTCACACGCTCATGCACATTCTACAGGCAAATTGGGAACGCCAATAGCCTAATCTGCATGTCTTTGAACTGTGGGAGGAAACCGGAGCACCCAGAGGAAACTGACCAAGCACAGGAAGAATATGCAAACTCCATACACACTGGAACCTGAAGGTGCGAGGCGACAGTGTTAACCACTAAGCCACCGTGCTGCCTGCTTATACTATGTCCCCTATACAATTAAGCAGTTATTGATAATTATATGTATTTAAATTATTGGTTGACTGATTGATTAATTGATTAATTACAATTAATTTATTATTTGCTATTATTTATTAATTACCTACTTATTTACATATAAAATAACAATGCTGAGTATTGAAGGTAATGCAAGCATGCTGTTGATAAAATTCCATAACTAAAAAGAAAAAAACAAGAAAAGGAAAAAAAAACTTACTTGAACCATAACTTGGCAATTAAAGTTATTTTAAACACCATGTAAAAAAACAAAATCAGTAATAAAGGCATAGAGATAATGCACACTAACTGGCTTTATTATTTCATCTTCTTGTCCTATCATCTCAACTTTGGTGCCTAAAATATGGAGAAACAACAATTGTGCTGACATTCTTACAGTGACACACATCTATTCCATCTATATATACAGAAATTCCGTTTGTTTGTTTGTTTGGGTGGCGAGCGGCAGGCGGTATTTGGCTGGTGGGCAGTGGACGGCCGGTGTTTGCACAGGTAGTCACATGCGATTATCAGCTTTTAGGTCATACTGTAGGTGTGTCACAGTTAATTATCAGCTTTTAGGTCATACTATGAGTGTGTCACAGGCATGATTCACCAATTGTGACTGTAGGCAGTGTTGTCTATAATGAAAACGGGTACATCAGGCCGAGCTCATAGCTAATGAAACCCCATCAGAGCATATACAGCAATGGCAGAAGTGCAGATCAGTGCGTCAAATACGACAGGCAGAAGTAGTGCTCCCGAAACATTGGAGTAGCATGTGGAGCTGCAGTTGACACATTCAATTTTGCCAGGATCTGCAGGTTAACCTCACACATGCGAGCAGGTAACCTCTAGTACCCACTAAAAAATCTTATAAGATCATATCATGGCATGACTTACAAATAATAACCATTCTTACTTCATACTCCTACATTCTGTGACATATGACTGTAAAACTCTAATCGCATCACTCCAGAAAAACTTCCACTTTTATATATATCGCTAAGGGACCTAGCCAGGAAAAAAGTTTAAGGCCTAATTACCAAAGGTCATGGGCATGATGAGTACTGCTGTGGAATTAGGTCACTCCGTATTTAAATCAGGCCAAGACATCCATTTAACATTACTGGGTGTCTGTATCAAAATTTCAGGCACAGAAATTATGGTCATGACACATAAAGTCACATATAATGTCACATATAAATCAAACAAAATGGAAATAGCTATCAAAAAGACAATTTCTATCAAAATGTGCTGATTAACTTGCATAGGGTTACCATTTGAGTCTGTAAGAAACTGAACAGCATTATTATGCCAAAAATAATTATGCAGTTGTAAAGTTGCATTATTGTTCAAAATGCTATGGTTTGTTGTATTTTCACGAAGTCAACAAATGCAATTAAATGAAACACCCTACAACTAATTCAATACACTTGGGTTTTGTTCTGCTCTTACAACTGGGAAGAGGTCTGAGGAGGCTTTACCTGCTAATTGATGATCCTTGGAGAGTTCAATGCCCCTGTCAATTATTGTGATGATCTTCTCAATCTGGTGGAGGATAATGACAAAGACATATAAGATACATTATATAAGTTATTATTATTATTATTATATAAGTTATAACTCTCCTGTGTGCTAGTGGCATCAAAATGGTTCTGAATTCATTTAGCATTCAGACTCCAAAGCCAACAGGGAAGATACCCTGAGGCTACACAGCCCTTCAAATTTTCCACTCCAAATGAACCCACTTGCATTCAGTGTTGGATCAGCCTCCCCATGGCCATCTATAATCACAGTTTCTATAGATATACCTCTTAGATCTTAGGGCAGCTCTTAGACAAATCTATTTCAATGCATTTTTTTTTTTTTAAGATGAATGTTTTGTACAAAGACTAAATAAAAACATATAAATTATTAAATGAAGTTTTACAGATATTTGAATATACTACACTCATTATGTGATTTATAAAGCCAAAATGAAAGTGTTATAATTTAGTAATTTCATAATATTATTGTCAAATTATTATTAAGTAACAGGGGAAATATAAAAGTTGATGATACAGAAGTTTTAGTACATTTTTAGTACAACTCTTGAAATATGATACCCTCAAAACAAATTAACAAACAAACAACTTGCCACTGAACCAGACCAGCATATATCATTGGAACACTTGTGTGAAAAGTAAACACTGCTACAAAAATGACCAGTCATCTGCAAGACAGCTTTGATTAAAGAGGTTACCAGAATTTTCCCCAGATAAAAAAAAAAAAAAGAGCTGGGCCAAAAATCTCAGACAAACAGCATCAGTGCCATGATGAACAAGCTAGCTGCTGAACAGCCTGAAATAGCCAAAGACCATGCTGCCATATCCTGTCTTAACTGGGCACAGGAACGTCACAACTAGATGTGTGGATAAAAACACATGAGCCTACAGAATAGACTTGTTTAGTGAAGAATGCCTGAGTGTAAAGGCAAATCTGAACATGGATTCAGATACCGTGATTATGCACATTTAAATGAATATTTAATAATTGTGCATAAATGTGCACATGCCATTCACAAGGCATGTAGTATCACCAAATAATTTCTGGCACATTAAAGTGAGTTTCTTTCCCTTTAGTGTACTACACCAATCTTATTAATCACATGGGGATGAGGTGGCACAAGGTGTTTGTAGTAAGATTATGTGACCATCCAGTTTTACAGTAACTGTGAATTGCAATCATTTCCACATGGAGCAATATATTTGCACAATGGATGTGTGTTCTTATAGAATACAGTACATGCACTTATGAATTTATGTTACCGTGAAAGCTAAACTAAATATATGTACAGTATATAGTGTATATGTACAATGTATATTCAATTAAGAAATAATGTTTAAAATAAGCATACAAATATGACATATATGAATGGCATTTTGGAAAATAATGATCTTTGTTAGCTTCCACTAAGGTATTTAATAAGATAATTCAGGTCTGAAGAACATGGGAGCAAGTTGCATAGATATTATGAAGTGTTAATAAATAAAACTTCAAAAATAACTTTGAAGTGCTTTATAAAACATTATACATATGCAACCTATTTTATATATGCATTTATAAACAATACCTTTCAATTAATAAAATTTAAAAAAGGATACAGGGTTGACAAAATGTTCTTTTACCATTTATGTACATGCTATAAAACCTCAATGTTGGCCAGTGGGACCATGAAGGCCAATGGTGACAATTAGAGGCCAGTGGTGACCTTTGTAGGACATTCACATGTACATTCACACACTACAGGTGATTTGAAAACCCCAATTAGCCTAATCTGTATGTCTGTGGACTGTGGGAGGAAACCTGAGAACTAAGAAGAAACCCACCAAGGATGGAGAGAACATGCAAACTCCATGTACACAGACCCAATGCGGGCATCAACCAAGGACCTGGAGGTGCAAGGCAACCACTAAGCCCCGTGCCACCATGCATTAATTATTACTCCTAAATAATAAAATTAATAAATAAAATATTTATCATTACAGCAATCATATTTACCCAAGATGGTTTATAAATATTTTTGGAATGACTATTGCTATGCTGCATCCAGAAAGTGGTAAAAGAAAGATAATAAAGAGAATGAAACACCATTTACTAGAGTCATAGCCCTAAGCCTTAAAGTTCCAGGGCTTTCGAAAAAACTGAAATGATTTCTGCAGAGCCAGCAATAAGGAGCGTCACTCAAGGTCCGTGCTAACGAGTGGAAATGTGAAAGCCAGCAGTTTTAAGAAAAATGTAAGAAGGAGGGGTAATAAAGATTTAATGTTGAGCTAGTCTATGTGCCAAAGAGGTAACAAGATTACGGGTTCTGGAGACTAACCTTAATCTCAGTAAGTAATGAATTGATGGCATGGAATCTTGAAATCATTTTAATGAAGCACTGTCAAAGCTGAATGTCTTTTTAGAACTGAAAACAATGCTGTATTCTTTATGGAATATTAAAGAGTCCAGTTACAGTTTTTTTTTTATGTTTTTCCTCATTACAAGAATATGCATAGAGAACAGATGTCCTAGGGTTTTATACACTTTTTCATTTATATGAAATTCAGTCAAGTCAAGTAGTCAACAGTTAAGTAAAACACCCAAGTTATTTCATATTCATATTTTCATTCTTGCATTCTTTTCTTACTAACTGAATATGCACCATTTCCTGCATAAATGAAAATGCTGTCATTTTGCCATGTGTGGGCTTTAGGGTCACGGAGCATACACTTGCACAAACATTACGCAAACACATTGTAAATACAAAAACACATACAAAACATCCCCTTGGTATTATATGGTTCTATCTGGGTCTTATTTTTTTACAGTATTAACATAATGTGTGGTGTTTGTCAAGTTTTTGGACTCTGAACTTTGAATCTCATTATATCAAAAAATGCTTAGAATGAAGATAGAACCATATAATTCCAAGTGAATGAAAAGTCAAAGCACAAACATTATGGAAATGCGCTAAAAAGTCAAAGTACATGCAAAAATTGCAAAACCAAAAACAAATCGAGTTTAAAACTCCTCCTACCATCCCAGAGCACTTCCAATGAAGCAAATCTCATTTTTTTTGCATTTTAAGTTTTTGCATGCGCTTTGACTTTTATAAGTTTTTTGTATTTGCAGCGTTTCTCTTTTTGCATATACTTTGACTTTCTTAAGTGTTTTGGGGTTTCCAACATGTTTCCGTAATGATTGTGCTGTCACCTTTGTATGTGCTTTGTATCTAGGGGCCACCACAGTCATATGTGCTAGGAATGTTAGCCTGCTTGTTCAAACAAGAAATATATTTTAAATGTGAATTGTAATTCAGACATCACTTACTTGGCAGTACATTCTCAAAACGTGCAGATACTACAGACCATTGTTGGGAACCTAGTATACAAACAGCCTGTGACCCACCTGTTAAATTCATATTGCAAAGGAAATGTGTTACTTTCCATTACACTCCCAGGCACTTGTGTTTAAACCTGGAGGGGAACCAGCACTAGAGGTTTAATGCAAAACAGGATGTCCTTGAAAACCGGATACTCCACCCCTGTCCAGCCTAACAAAACATTAAGCTTTTTACACAGTATTGTTTTGTTAATCTGGTCACATTTTCAGTTTGTTATTTGTTTAAAAGTAAGCTTAGAGCCTGTCTTTAAATGCTGACTCTAAGCATCATCTTCACATGATACTCCACTTATGCATGCATATAATTTGATTTGTATTAGTGTCTGACAGCATGGAATTTATTTACAATATTTACACAAATATCCATTTACACAAATAATACATGATAGAATTGCATAAATTATATAATTATCAACAGATTTACATTTCATTCTTCATGCTGATGGGGATTGCTGATAAAGCATATGCCGTGCACTGTCACTGTTCATGGCTCTAACCCATCGTGGAAGCAAGGAAATGGAGAAGAGGGAAGGGAACGGGAATACGCCGAGCGTGGGTCGACCCTTTGGAAGATAGCTGAGAAAATGTGGAATGACAGCTCAGACCCAATTAGCCTGGTGCACCACAGCCTGTGTGGAGGATCATGAGGGAACAATGGACTCAGCCTGGCACTTGCACTGCTTTGCTTTCTATCCCTCTTCTAGATCTCCATTCTTCTGTGTCAAGCTATTTTTGCATCCACATCTCTTGATCCCTCATGTTAACCCTTCGTTTTATTACCCCTCAGCCCCATTGTGCTTACCTCTTCCCAATCAGCGGTGAGTGACGACAGCTGATCCATTTGTGTCCTTTTTGTCCTGCACTTGGTTATTGATTTGGTGTGTTTACCCAGAGCTACATCCTCCTGAATGGGAAACAGTAAGTCTGAGTCTGACTTGGAGAGGCTGCGAGAAAGCGTCCTATGCCCACCAGGCTGCTTCCTGGCCTGGGTCGAAGACTGAGGTGAGTGACTGGAATCATCTTCAGCCTGGTCCAGCATGGTGACTGTGGTGAAGTTTAAGTCGGTGTGCAGAGGTGGAGTGAAGATCCTTGATAAATGTTCTGGAAAGCGTTCTGGAAGTGTTTACTCAGAGACCGCCCTGGTGCGAGGATAACTAGACAGATGGACCAGTGTTATCTGGCAAATCAGAGAGACCATTAAGCTTTGTTTGCCCTTTGCTGTATTCTTGCGTGAAGTCTTTGCACTTTTGCAAAGAATGTTTTTAAAGTGGATTTCAATTGGAGAGCATGAAGTTGCTTTGTCTGCCTCTGTTCTCACCGTCCACCCACAGGTTCTGTGCGATCACCCTCCCCATGGTGAAAAGCTCCAAAAAGGTCTATAAACACAGGTTTCCTTCCTTTCACTAGCTTTCTTGTTTGCTTTTTGCCAGTTTCTATACCCACCTCCCCTTTTGTTTTTTCATCACAGCACATGGTCTCATAAGCATCACAAAATTAAACAAAAAAGCCCATTAAAGACAAAACAGTTAGTTAGTGCCATTTGTGCTCAAATTATTGGTTAAATCATAGTATAATCTGTATTTGTTTCATGTTGGCATCTGTTCAGAGTTTCATATGTTCTACCTTGTTTTGGGTTTAGGTAATTCGATTTTCTTCCAGAAACCTGTGGGTGGATTGGCTCCACAAAATGATCTATCTCTAAGGCATCCTGGATTTATCCTTGCCTTGTCCCCAATGCTTCCTAATCCACCAGAGGTTGTAAAAGTTTAATGATATAATGATATAAATATAAATAAATAAAAAAGAATTATTGCACAGGTTCTGTTACTAAGAGCAAACTTATTATGAATCTGTGGATTAAAAGTCTGGTCTTATTCTTACTGACTGGTTGGATAATCAAGTTATCGAGGCACTGTGAGCTGGTGCATGTACAATGAGTGTGTAAGTGTAGGAGAACTTTCCTGACAACAATGTATATCATAATTATATTAAATTTATATTTTATTATTTACTGTGCACCAAAAAACAACATAAAAGAATCGTGTAAAAAGAATTACACAATAGCAAGCTAAATTATAAGTAGACAGCATTTTTTTTTTCCTTCTTAACAAGAGGTAAAAATTTTATTTGTGACATTTTATTTGTGATCATGATTTTATTATTTATTTATTTATTTATTTTGGATTTTTCCACGATTTTCTCCCAAATTTAGTCGTGTCCAATTCCTCCCCGTCACTAGAGGGCTCCCACATCAAGGTTACTACTACCACTCAGTCAGGAGGGCCTCAGAACCACATGACGCCAGCCGACCGCGTCTTTTTGAACTGCTCGCTCACGCACCGTTAGGGACGGCATAACACACTCGGAGGACAGCGCTTTCCACTCCTTCTGCTTGCGTTAGCTCACAGACACCCCTGATTGGCTGTAGAGCCATGATTAATGTGGGAGCACTAAGTACCTCTCATCCCTCCCCTCTGAGAGAGCTCGGCCAATCTGCTCTCTCTAGACCTCCAGCTGCGAGAGGTTACAGCAAGTGCTCAGTGGACCACTTTACCACTGCGCCATGCGGAGGCCCAGGATCATGATTTAATTAGTGATTTGTATAAAACCTGCATGATTTTACTTATCCTGAGTGATTTACTAACCTGTTAAACAATAGGTAAATCGGTTCGTAGAAGACAGATGTAAACTGGGTTATAATGCAGTAGAAACAACCAACGATGCTAAAGAGTGGCCTACCAAGTTCCCAGAGGTGGGATGTAATAGTATTTATAAGACCCCTTGCCCAGGGTTTCTGAGGGGGCCAGTGAAATAGGAGTTAGTGAGAGCGCTTATGAGACATGCATAGGAAGACCCTCCCATTGGGAAAAAGTAAAGTGACAACACAAAATAAACAGAGCTCTGCCGTCTCCTCGAGACCAGACGGGGCTCTGGACACTAAAGATAAAACTTTGTATCCTCCCCCAGGATTTATATGTGATTGATTTGGTTTTTAACAGTCATTTGAGATTAAGAGCACACGCTGGACTGATGCCATACCGTTCTCTCTCTCACTCTCAATCACGCCGTCTTTTAATGTAGACTCGGGCTGGATCTTTGCCTTTGTCTTTGTCCCTGATTGTCTGCCTGTTCATACCAGTGCAGGATGTTTACTGGCGGCTCTGCTCCTTGCGAGACCTGCGTTTTTACACCCTACTTTCTACTTCACTACATTAGTGCATGGCATTGAATTACATAATCACAATGGAGTGTAGCTTTTGCACCTGTAACATCACCACCTGCTGATTATTATACGTAATTGCATGATTTGAAATCAGAAGCAAATAGTGTCTTAGACAGTCATGAAAACAGCACTTCTGCAATCTGGAAGAGAGAGAGAGAGAGAGAGAGAGAAAGAGAGAAAGAGAGGTAAAACCCTTTACGTTTAATGCTTAAGTAAATTTGAAGGTAAGTACTTTTGTACTTTTTTTCAAGTAGAAATGTAAAAGAAAGACTTTTACTTTAATAATATTTTATCTACGTTTACTCAAGCATTGGAATTGTGTATTTAGCCCAGTACTGCACATTTATAAATTCACAGGCATTTCTCTTGTGTATTTAATTTACATTTGTTATATTTGTTATTTTTCAGATATGGTATGCATATATGGTAGATTGTTCCTGTATAGATGAGACGATGAGTGTTCAGTAATTTCAGTGAGTCTAAAAAACGCTTATTATAGGCAAGAAAGAATGAGTGATGGTATAGGGTTGGGGTGTGTTCATCCTGGCCAGCACAGTATTCACATATAAACTACAGTACAATGTAAACAATGCGATAAGCATCAAAATGTGTAAATGACAAGATGACCAACAGTAAAGAATTTTTTTTAAAGATTAATTTAACAAAATTTGTTGAAACAGTTCACTTGTTCATGCAAAATAGGTGTACAGTTATGTACATTAGATTTTTTTTGTGTTTATTTCCTTTTTTAAATAATAAAAAAATGCAGTTTTTCTTAACTGAAATGATTATGAAAGTAGAGTCATAGACTCAGAACTTTAGATCACCAACAGAGGGCAGACTATCGAATACACTTACAGTGCTCTCACAGCTTTTGAAGCACTGAAATAAGACTTCCACCTAGACAGATACATCAAATGTCTTACCACAACACAGTCTGTAGGATTTCAGTATGATGTTTAGGTTACTTACTTTACCTACTATTCATTTTACAGTACAGAGATGGTGTATCTTAAATCCAAGCTTACTTTATGTAATGAGAATGGTCTGGCATGGATAGACTTGCGATTAATGTAGTTGCTCCAACTTTGATAGCCTAAAGATTGCACTTACTAAAAACATTGGATATCCATATTTCTTTAAAGCTGCTTTGTGACTTTAACATGTCTATGAAAGGGTTTTATAAATAAAATTGATTTGAATAATACACTGAACAGAATGCATTATAAAGTAGTCTATCTAACATAAAATACTGCTTATATTACACTTGTCCTTAACACTTAGTATTGGCATATTAACTCATTACAATGTCAAAGGCTATAGTCAGCAATAAACTGACTATGCCCGGAACTGGCAAATCCCCCAAAATCATTAAGGGCTGGTGTGCTGGAGCATATTGGCTTTTCAGGTGCTCTAACACTGATAGGCAATGAGTGATGGACCAAAAACATTACAGTAAGCCAAATGTGCCAAATATGAGTACAGTAGGCACTAATATCACATTTCAGATCACCCTTCTGTGCCAGTCTCTAAATCTAGAGGAAAACACTAAGCAACACTAAGGAACACACACAGAAACCTCTCTGCTACATTCAAACAGGATTTTTTTTATACAACTAAAGAAATGCATAACATTCAGACTAACAAGTGCATATCATAGGATTCTAAAACATGGCTAAGGCCACTGAGAGCTGTGTGACAAGCTAACAGCAGAATGCAAAATTGAAATAAAGCCCATTTTTGTTTGTTTGTTTGTTTGTTTGTTTGTTTGTTTGGAATTTTTCATCATGCAGCATCACAAGGCAGTGTAATACACTTGAAAGAAAAGAATTCTTCCACAGGCATTCTCCTGACTACCAAACATTACAGTGATTGACAGGGAGCAGAGAATAATACCATTAAAACATAAAACAATGTGTAGCTTTAACCTATTAGATTTGTGTTAAAGAAACAGTGTTTTACACACTCTGGTGGTATATAGCCTTGTTAATATCTTTATTTTTTTATTATCTTTATTTTTATCACCACTAAATATTTTGTAAAAAAAAAATTATCATCCTTGTCTTTACAAGCCTTCTCTTGTTCTCTTTAACCAGAGGTCTGCTATAATTGATTGGGGTCAGAGGTGAAACGGTTGGCTATTTGGAGCTATAGGAGGAGTGTGAATAAGCTGTTGGAGTTGACTGTACAGTAGTCCTTGAGGGCCTGGGTGAATATGCAACAGTGGAGTGATGTTTGGACAGATCTGTGCTCTGTACATTAAATTCCAAAAGAACTGGACATACACCTATGAAGCCATTTGTTTTTATATAAAAACAATCACTTGAGCTTCAAACTACGTCAGTGGGCTACAATGGGAGACAATGTTGGGCTACTTAAACTGACTTAAATATTTGGATTACAAGTTGAAATGTAGTTGCAAGCGGGCCCAAGCATTGCCACCTGGGTGTGCCACACAACCTGTTTTGTCTTTTCAGCGTGTTAAGACCTACAAAAAGCCATCGCTGTGCACCGCACAACCTGCACACTTCACACAATATAATGTAATAGGGCTGATGTCAACTTGGGCCCTAAATATTTGTTCTGTCACCTGTGAGTGTGTGTGTGTGTGTGTGTGTGTGTGTGTGTGAGTGAGAGATGTGAGTGTGTGAGTGTATAGAATAGGGGGAATTTTACATTAAGACCTCCAAAACCCTGGTGTGTGTGTGTGTGTGTGTGTGTGTGTGTGTGTGTGTGTGTGTGTGTGTGTGTGTGTGTGTGTGTGTGTGT
>JAQMYJ010000037.1:22917532-22946788 GCA_030014305.1 Clarias laeviceps
ACACACACAATATTTTCAGTTTGTAAATCTCTAAAGTCCGGTATATTGTATTTGTGCGCGTGGGGGGGGCGGGATAAATGAGTCGGCCTCACAAGTTCAATGAATCAGTCCGGAAGCAGAAGGATAGAAAATGGCTGTCCTGTAAAGCTGTCCCTAAGGTTAATAATCCTAATTACGGAAAATCCTCAACACAACAGATTTCACCGTCCACGAAGGTGGGAAAGCGCTGACAGAAAGGCATCTGGGATTCCTCCCGCAATTTAAAGGCGCAGAGCAACTTTTTTACTGGCTTGGGGTACGCAATATTTTTCCTCTTCCCGAAGCAAGCAATTGCACACATTTCTAGGAGGGGGAAAAATAGCTTTGAGCCAGTAATAAATAGGGATGTGAATTAACAGGGATCGCCCAAAACAATATTACCACAATACATTGGTGGAAGAAGAATTTGTTACAATTCTAAACCAACTTAAATTATAGCCAAATAATTTGCTCGTACTGCACAGGATTCTGTGCTGCCTGCCTGTGTGTGTGAATAGTATAGATCACACCCCATGTAGGATCATAAAGGAACATCACCATTTTACCACCTCAGACATGTAAAAATAAATTTTAACAATAAGTTTTTTTTTAAGTCAGTTTATGAATATTTGAATTGCGACAAGAAAGAAAGGCGCTAGGTAACTGAACAATCACCCTCAGATCTAACCGATTCTGTACAGAGCTCAGAAGCATCAACGTAGCGCAACAGTTGGTGTTACACCAACTCTGTGAGCGAATAAGTCTCGTAGCCTCTCATTACACAGGCTTGCACCAGTTTCAAAACAACGTCAAAAATCGCATACATAAGAACCCGCGCTAGAACCTGCATTCGTAGTCACTTTACCAGTGCGTTCATTGTCATGTTAACGTTTTGAGACTTTGGTGGTATTTGATGAGGTAAAAATTATGCTCTTTTTTTTATTTTTATAAATGATCCTACAAGTGGTGCACTGAGCTATTTATACATTTTCATTGCGCATTGTAGGAGTGAATTATTTGCTTAGTTTGTTTAGAAATAATAATTATGGCAGAGGCCAAAGATACATAAACTTTACGTAACTTTATTTGATGTTAGTTTGTACTAGAGGTTTACCCGCGGCTCTCCCTGCGTACATCCACCCAATGATCATCATGGCAATTCATCAGATAAAGATATATTATTACCTCGCAGCATGAAATAAAAGTTGATGACTTCGTACTGTTGAACGCCTGTGACACGCACGCGCGCGCACACACACCCAGGCGGCAGGCCATAGTGAGTTTCTGTTTTTAATTTTTTAGAGAGAGAGAGATTGTTTAAATGCTGTGCTTGGTTTTTAATTGAGAAAGCTAATGTTATATGGAATAGGCATGTTTTTAAATGTTTAAAATTGTAAAACAGTCTGGTGAAATGTTGTAATATTGAATTAGGATATTTATAAAATCCTTATACCTATAGAATCACAAATTTAATCAAATTGACACCTAAGAATCATGATAATATCGTACCGGGAGGTGACTGGTGATTCCCATCCCTACTGAATCTGATGTGTCTCTCTTAAACTTTCAGCTTTCTTTCAAGGGGTCGCTACAGCGGACTATTCGGACCGCACACAACTTCAGTATTTCCCTTTAATGTTCATCATGGGATTTATCTCTCCATATACACTAGATGGCAGCAGCAATAGTATCTTGCAGAACATGAAGAATTCACAGCATGTTTGTAACGTAAATTTCTGAAGAGCCGTTACCATGAATTATACTTTGTATAATATTCAGTATAACATGCACTCTGGTTTCTACGTGACTAGCTGGGTCTGTAGTCTGAATTGTAGGTTGAATTACACTCGCAAGTCAGAGGGATTTGTGTAGTGCCAGAAGTGGCTTAACTAGGAATTCATACTACTGTATTATACCTAATGGGGCACACACAATAGCTAGTGGTTTCTATTAGCGATTGCCTCCAGAAAAGCACTGTTCTAATGTAAAGGCTTGTAGTGAGTGGGTTTTATATTTGTATACTCTTTGTGTATATACAGACAGAGCTGTATGTCTGAATCCAGTCTGTCTCCTTTAGTTATCTAATCAGCCAATCACATGGCTGCAGTGCAATGCATACAATTACGCAGATACAGGTCAAGAGCGTCTAGTGTTGTTCACATCAGACATCAGAATGGGGATGAACTGTGATTTCTGAGACTTTCACAGTGGCATGTTTGTTTGTGCCAGATGAGCTGGTTTGAGTATTTCGGAGACTTTTCCAGTCTTTAACTGTCCAGTGATGTGCCCATGATGTGGACAGAGTCTTGTTCTATAACTGACTGGGTTGGAATCTGATAGGAGTCTGAGAGAGAGGCTGTTGATTGTGAAAATCCCAGGAGTTCAGCAGTTTCCGAAATACTCAAACCAGCCCATCTGTTACCACCTTTCATATGATGATCAAAGTCACAGAGATCATACTTCTCCTTCTGATGTTCTTTTTAAACATTAACTGATGCTTGCTTGTTTGTTTGATTTCTCTTTTTTTTTTGCACTAAGCTGTTGCTATTATTTTGCAGTGGTTTCACTCATTTTACTCATCAAAGTAAATGTCCTAAAATCTAAAATACAATGTTTTTTCACCTCCCGGTACGATATAACGATTCTTAGGTACCGATTCGATTAAAATTGTGGTTCTACAATTACTGTATAGCGATATTACATTTTCACTTGATTTTATTACAATTTTAAACCTTTAGAAAAGTTTAATGATTAATTAAATGTATCCCGTTTCTTTAAAGATTAGTTTTCTCTATTAAAAGTCAAGTGCAGCATTACAAACTAACAAGAGTTTAACATTTTACTGACCAGCATGCATCTTTTGTCACCCACCATAATTATTATTTCTAACTTGACAAATAATTCATTACCACACACGGTGAAAATGTGTACATTAAGTTTACCTGTAGGATTATAGAGAAACAGTGTTGTACTGCATCAAAATCTCGAAAGTCAACAGTGAGCGTTCGGATTGAGCGTCTGCGAGTGTGGGCACATGCGTCTTCTCACACAAGCATATGTGGCACGTTGTTTTGAGACTGGTGTAAAGCATGTGTAAGGAAGGGGTTTGAGACTAATTTGCTCAGAGGCTTTTAATGCGTATGGTTTTTAGGAATGTAATTTTGGGAATGCCATAATGCGTTTCTGTTGCGTCACTCGCAAGCTTCTGCGCTCAGAACAGAATCGGTATCTGAGACCGGCTCCTCTCTTATTATAAATGTAATAGGTTTTTTAAAAAAATCGATTTTGGAGTCAGTGTGGCAATATGTGAATCGCCACACAAAAGAATTGTGATTCCTAACTTTATTTATATATTTTTCATTCCTCCACCTCCTCCCCCATCTCTGTTTTGTGTCCATATTATTTTTGTCAATATTGATTAGGGTTGTTTTGTATCATGGCTTTAGTCTTGCTCATGCCTAATGGGCACTTTAAAGCGCACACTTTTTTTCCATACTTGTTTTAATCTATATATATATTTATTTTTATTTTTTTTTGTCTCCATCTCCACAGGGCTGTCATGGGCCCTATCCTTTTGGACAGTCTTAGAAGACAAGAATCATCACCACCAGGCAGCTCAGAGGAGCCGTCACTCTGGAATCCCCCCTTTTCTGCGGGGTTACGCAGGGGAGCGACAGATTTCTTATAAAGACTCGACAACCCTACTCTCCCTTTGCATTACAACACAACCTAAGATATGGACAAGGCTGTTTATATCTAAATCAACGTTCAGCCATCTTCAACACGCATGTGTGAATGCTAAATTAAGATGAGTGCTAGAAATCCTCAAAGTCAAATACACAGGTTTTTGTTTTTGTCGCGTTGCTGCAATAGTCAGGTGACCTGGTGTGTGGGTGGATGCGTGTATGATTGTTTGTGAGAGAGAGAGGAAGAACGGTAGAGTATGTATGCTTGTAAGCTTGTGTGTGGACCATGCACAAAAGAGATATGAAAAAAAAAAAGCCATTGAAAAATAACTTTTGCTCGTCAAGAAGTTTTTACAGTTTACTTTGTGAACAGTCTGATTTTACTGAGTGAATTCATTTTTAAAAAATATTGATTCTTTCTAAACTGGTTAACATTCGTCATGGTTTTCTGAGAGTTAATATCGTAGATCTCAGCGTTACTGCGAAAGGGTAAAGATAGCTTTCAGGATCATTACACAAACTCAAAAGTAGTGTGTGTTTAAGGCCAGAAGATGGAACTGTTGTACCTTTGAACACAAACACTCAGCTGTGTAAAGCGTAATTAGTACCTCATTTCCTCCCCCCTCCCCTTCCCTGAGCAAATTTCACAACTGAGGTCTTCTCCAGCAACCAGTTACATGATTATTATAATTGTAGTCCCGGTTATGTTTTCATTGAGGTTACTGTGTGATGTTCATTTTCCTTTGAAGGCCAAAAGCTTTTGAGCTTGTGTGGTGGTTTAAATCCTAGCAGCTCACGAATATGGCATAAATGTTTAGCTCAAGCATTGAATTTCATTATAAAAAAAAAAACTGTTTTAAATGCAAAAATCTTCAGAAGCACATTGTTAATGATTTATTTAGTTTTTTTTTTTTTTTTTTTTCAGGTCCACAAAGATTTTTACAAATTAAATTGATCAAACTCTTCACTCTTTTTCCCTTCTTTTATAACTGACATTTCTTATTAAACCCCATGTAGAACATACAGACAAATCAATACTTACAGGGAAATTGTGCTTAGCCTATATCATGTTTACATAAAAGGATCTGAAAGGACATGATGTATTCAGTGTGTTCAGTGTATGTATTACACACTATTTATATAATTTAAACTTTGTAAGATTCAGATTTTAGTTCAGTTTTAATGTAATTGGCTAAAATAAATGTGCAGTATCCCAGTTTGTCACCATGTAAAACAAGCCTTTAGAAAACATGCTCTTTGCAGATGATGATGTTTTTTTGTCCACACTTACTATCACCTTAGGAGAAATTGCTAATTGGAGGTTTTTTTTTTAATGACATGAATCTACACTAAGAAAAGTTTGGCAAAATGGCTCTCTCTGCTATGCACCTGGTGACTGATGAAGGGATCGTCATTGATGACACATATGCTTTGTCTTTTCCTGCATTGTATGTTTTAGTTCACTGATTATCTATGCAGTGTTTGAAGGGGATTATCCGTGTTTTTGTTTCTC
The DNA here is from genome assembly GCA_030014305.1 of Clarias laeviceps. Lineage (NCBI taxonomy): Eukaryota > Metazoa > Chordata > Actinopteri > Siluriformes > Clariidae > Clarias > Clarias laeviceps. Next base: position 22,922,750 of record JAQMYJ010000037.1, read on the forward strand.
CTGTTAAACACAACATGTTGAAAATCATTAATGCCATAGAGCTAGCTGAGGTTGTCTTCGATTGCCATAGAGATTTTAGACAGGGGGAACTTCCTTCAGCTGTCTCAATTGAGAATGTTTTGTGCTGCCCACAGCTCAAGGACAGTGTCATGGTTTCATGAGTTAAGTCTTCCTTGGAGTTGTTTTGGTGAATGTCCTCATCCCAACTGCACAGATCTAGTTATTTCTCATCAATTTGTGCTGTCTGGCTTTCTGTGTGTGAGAGGCGTGTGTGTTTGAGTGATTAGTAGCTCAGTTTTGCCTTTTTTTTTTTAATTATTATTATTTCTTTTTGTTTGCTGTTGAGTTTTCTGCACGGTGGCATGGTGAACGGATGAGCAGAGTGTTTGCATAGAGATCTATGGTAGCACATTTAACAAGAAGAGAAAATACAGAAATAAAACTTTTTTTTTCCTGTATGTGTAAATGAACATTTCTATAATTAAATCAATACTTAAGAATTGACACTTTATTGCCAGATTTTTTTTGCAAGTTACATTTGGCCATTTTTAAAAATCATACTTTGATATTATGAAAATAATGTAATAAAACACCTAACTTTACCTGCTTTGTTCAGCATTTTAACCAAAAGGGAGAGATTAAGCATTGCACATACCACAGAATACAGCAAAAAAATTGTTTATTTATTTAAAATAAGGGAACAATAGAGACTTGACTATTGGCTGCTCAGTTGTGGTGTGAGATTTCAATATTTAATTTATTTGTAAGTAGATAAAAGGTCTAGATTTTGGTTTTAAGTGCAGTATTTGCATTTGAAATCTCTTGCTCCTAACTCTTCATATGAAGATAGCACTGCCACTAAATCAGGCCAACACCACCTAAAAAAATCTAGACAAACCCATAGGATTTTTTTTCTCCAGGTGAACAAAAATTGCTTTTCTTTAGTTTGCCAGATGGCAAACATTTTCTTACAAGAGATCAATTTATCTGTCAAAGTCAATAATCAGGAAGTTTTCACCATAAATCCTGAGTTTACCACAAAAGGTTAGCCATTGGTAAGCTTAAAAAATAAAGCTTATTACAAAGTTGATTAGAGTGTATTATACAAAGTATATCTTTAAAGGATTGCACATCATATGGACACTAAAGGTTAACTTTTACAAGAATTATGGGAAGAAGAGAGTACTTTTGATCTAAAGCATATAATTTTATATGGACAGTTGTGCCAATTTTCGTATATCTGTATTCTGTGGCTGCTGACAAAAGATTGGATTTGATGTGTATATGTATTTTTAATATGTTAACATTTCAACAAATAACACCAAACATATCAATGAGTGCTTCATAGTTTGATGGACAATGATGCAAAGCACATTTCAAAAGCAACCCAAGGTTTTTTTTGTTTGTTTTTTTTGTACAGATAAGCAGTGGAATGTTCAAAAAAAATTCATTCGCATTTTCATTATGTAAAATTTTCAATTGTTCAGGTTTTAGCTCATTGAATAGAACCAGATGTAAAACCACTTACCTCTGCATATAACATCAGATCTCATATTGATTCAGTCACCAGAACTTAATCCAATCAAGCACCTTTGGGATATGGTGGAACGGAAGAATCGCATCATGGATGTGCAGTCGAGAAACATGCCTGCAGCAACTGTATGATGCTGTCATGTTAATATGGAGAATCTGTAAGGCTCCTTATTGAATCCATGGCATGAAGAATTAAGGTAGTTCTAAAGGCAAAACAGGGTGTACCTAATGAAATGGCTTTGGGGAGAGTATCTTTTGAAAGAGACCGCTTGAAACTAGAAAAGTTAGCTAGGTTTTTTTCCACACCATTTGTTGTAAATTCTAGATACTTGTTTCCTGAAGATCTCAAGAGCTGTGGCACCAACAACCATGCCACCGTCAGAGACAACGAGATCAAATTTCCCTCATTTTGAAGTTTGGTGTCATCATGAGCAAATAATGTGGCCAGTAGGTGTAAGCATATAATCAACAATGAAGAAACTAAGAAGAAAATAAACTCTAAGGCAAAGCTCATAATATTTGGAATTCTGAATGATCATTTATTGTGTTTTATATAAAAAAAATTGCAAATTAAAATATCACTTAATGTATGCAACAGCCTAGTGATGCCTCTGTGTAATATCAGCTGTTAGCGGATAGCTAGCATAGTTGGATGAGGGTAATTTGATGGAGTCATAATTTGTAGACTTGACAGTAAACTTGAGGCAGCCATTAAGTAAGTATGTTCATGTTAAGTATCATGTTCAGTGTTGTGGGAATTAACCCCTGTGTAACAGCTGTAGTCTTTACGCATTCTGTTTTAGGGAATAAGGCAGTTGCAATAAAATCACTAGTTGCAGATAAGAGCTGTCACAGCTGTGAAAATTTCTCTTTTTAATCAGTCAACCAGAACACTTCAAGTTCCATTTGAGAACTCTACACTCATATGCGGAGGGATGTTTTAAAGAAAGGCCAAATGTTTATGAACCTATATATGGATTTGAATGTCCAGAAGCACAGAATTGTATAGGATGTCTTTGTATGCTGCACCATTAATAATCCAGTTTCAAAAGGATTGAAATTAATTTTAAATTTAAATTTTAAAATTACACAAAAATTCCAGAACAAATACCAGGGATAAAATGATCAATTACTGGGAGGGATGTTTGTCTAAATATGTACACATCAGAGTTATGAAACATAAATGATGTGATTTATTAAGTCTGATGAATGCATGTAGTACATTATATATGCTTATTGTCCACCTTATAAGGAACACCTGCACTTTTATGCAGTTATCTAATCAGCCAGGCGAATAGCAGCAGCACAATGCAATACGCCATGCAGATACAGGTCAAGAGCTTTGCATAATGCACATCAAACATTAATATTTATTTTTTCCTACACTGAGAATAAGGGCTGAATACCTGGTCCAGCATGACAGTGCCCCTGGACACAAAGCGGATGAAGGGATGGTTTGCTCAAGGTTTGTTCGGAAGAACTTGAGAATCCTGTACAAATTCCCGACCTCAACCCCAAAGCGTTACTAGACATAAAACTCAGGCCCTCGCTCTAAATGCATTTTTTTTTTTTTTAAGTTCACATCAAACAAATGCAATCTTATTGTTATTTTAATCATGGAATGGTTGTTGGTTGCAGATGAGCTGGTATTTGAGTATTTCAGAACCTACCGTTTATCACGAATTACATACAGGTCTTGCTCCTCTCCTTCTCATCTCTCATTTCTATTTTACTGTCTTTGCCTCAACTGAAGAATTCTTTGATCTATAGGAGTTAACATGTGAGCATTGCATTGTCTAAGCTTGGGGTGAATGTGCTGGAACCTCCACTCCAGAGAAGATTGACAATTGTCTTGAATGCGTTCCTCTTGCTTTTCACTTGCGATAATCTTTCTCTAAATCTTTCTCTTTCTTTAAGGGTTTTTAATAACCCTTTTCAGATGGATGTGCAGCAACAATTGCTTCTCTCAGAACACTAAGAGAAACAATATGTCTTATGTTTTTCCCCTCTTGGCACTGTGACATAAACTGAATACCCCAGACCAGAAAACTGCTTTTTCTAAGGTCTGCACACCTGCTGATGATCAGTTGATTAAGGGCTGATGATAAGAAGCACCTAGTTACAATTTTCCCTCTTAAAATTTTATAAAAAAAAAAAAAAGTTTTCACACACACACAAAAAAAAGAATAGAATTAAAAGCAGGAAATACTACCAAATGAACACTGTGCATGCTGCGGTGCATTAGCTCCAACTTGCATTTAAATGCTGTGCATGGGCGCGTGTGCCGTCGTGTATGCACCCAGACCACAATGTGCGTCTCAGCTTGTACTTTGGGTTAAACCATGTTGCTTTGACACTAGTTAGAGAATAAAATCCATTCTTTTCTTTTATTATCAGTCTTAATAAATACAGTGGTCACCACTAGTCTCCACTGTCCCTAGTTGGACTACAGAGGTTCCTAGGGGAACAAGGTCTCTAACAGTGCCCTTGCCACCACCCTACTGAACATCTTTGAGATGAATTGGTCTCATCACCCACCATTTGTGGCCACCCTAATAAATGCTTTTGTAACTAAATAAACACACATATGAATATCTGTTGTTGAAAAGGATATATGGGTGTAATTTTCAGGTGTCTGTTAACTTTGATGTTTAGTGCAGTTCTAATAATCCAGTTTCAAAAGGATTGAAGTGACTTAAAATTTTAAAATTACACAAAAATTCCAGAACAAATACCAGGGATAAAATGATCAATTACTGGGAGGGATGTTTGTCTAAATATGTACACATCAGAGTTATGAAACATAAATGATGTGATTTATTATGTCTGACGAATGTATGTAGTACATTATATATGCTTATTGTCCACCTTATAAGGAACACCTGTACACCTGCACATTTATGCAGTTATCTAATCAGCCAGGCGAGTGGCAGCAGCACAATGCAATACGCCATGCAGATCTTGGGCCCTTTGAGTGTGGCTTGACAGTAATACCTGATACCTGAGTATTTCAGAAACAGCTGACCTCCTGGGATTTTTACACACAGGTAATATCTAAAGTTAAACAAGCATTTGTTTTCCTCAGAAGCTCATCTGAATGTTTTGAATGGGTTCTTATCATTGATCTGATTGTCTTTCCAGTGTACTCTTTAATTGCAAACATCTTAAAACATTTGTTGAAGACATTTGAAACAATAATATTTTTTTTTCTTTGACATTACCAAGGAAACTGTCAAGGCAAGGATGTTTTTGGCAGTCAGTTTTGAAATGTCTGAATATACAGTACGTGGTCCTCAGGCTGCTGCAACCTTCTTACACCTTCTTACACTGTCTGAAACAAACCATTGTGAATGCCATGCCACAAATACAACCCAGCATAAATATTGTCTTAATTTACTACAAAGTGAAATTATGAAAGGAATTTTGGGGTATTCACTACTGAGAAAGCAAAAGCTGCTGAAGCAGGAAGTTGCCTGTATAAAATAAACTAGCTTTTAGTCATTATATAGCCTTCAGTTAATGTAACATAATTATTATTATTATTATTTTTTTTATCTTTAATGCCTTTCTATAAAATAGGTCAAAGCTGGTCCAGAAATACATCTTGTTATTAAGCTTGTAATGGAAAATTTTAACTTTTATAAAAAAAAATAACTTTCAAAGATACCGGTGCCCTGAAGACATCAGGTCTTCATTAAAAGTAAAGACTGTAAGAGACCATGTTGCTCTAAAGCATGCATATGGATATCTTGACAAATATTTGCCCGTGTTTCTCTGTACATTGTGAAACACACCTTGGATGGCACACCTACCCCACCAGTGACACTACTTGTATCCAGTAAATTAAGTGCAGTGTGTTTTTCTTGGCACACGTTCTACTCCCTTGATGAACTGATAACCAAACCATGGTTCTAAGGCTTATGCACATAAAGTGGCTTTGCAACTAAACTCCCTTTTTAAATGAATTACAAATCATCTTTATGTTACTATTGGGCCTTATTACAGAAAACGTAATTAAAAAACTTAAACTCTTAATTTATTTTGTCTTCTTTTCACAACAAGAGCAGGACTTAGAATAATCTTTCCAGTTTTATTTAATATACTCTGTAGTTTATAGTCACAGCAAACATCGCTTTTAATAAGGCTTTACAAACACTGAGGTGTAACTGCTTCAGGCAATCCCACAAGATTGTCTAAATGCACCACTAGCTATTAATGTTTGATTGGCTTGTGCAATGTGGTCAATTGATAACAAAATGTGTCAATTGTGTGGTAATAACCAGCCATTGGTCTCACAGATGTTGTTTTATTATCACAAGTAACAAAATGGTCAAGTAGCATATGGTAAGAAGATATACAGTATATTAGACAGACAATATTAGTAGTAGACATTAGGTGTTACAAATAAATTTGTGTATGCTCTTATTCCTGCATTATGCAATGGGTCTTACCTGATTCACCTAATTAAATGCTATTTTAAAATATGCTGTTTATGCAGACAAGAAAATGATTAAAACACTAATAAGCTTCCCAGTACTCTCTCAGTGTAAGTCATAATGAGATAAATAATAATTGCACAATCACACAATCACATAATCTATTTTAACATAATATTTTGGCATCTGTCCTTTTTAACACCCTTGTGACTCAAAGAAACCATGCAAAAAAAAGTCCTGAATCAGTTAATCAGAAGAAATACTTCTTCCTTCAATAAAATAAAATAAAAAAAACACGTGTTTAATCAAAACGCCAATATGAAATTAATCTCATTTTGCTGGCTGGTAAGTTTTTTTGCAAAACTATGCTTGAGTTTGGCTCCATCCATGTTGCCCATAATGGCAACAAGATTTCCAGTTCCTGCTGAAAAGTACCACTGTCGCTGATGGTAGGAATGATGTTACCTGGGTGTTGGGCTGTATTGGTTTGTCTTAATTTTTCCCCCCAAAAAAGCTCTCAGTTTTCTAGAACATCAGAAATTCAGGTGTTTCAAATGTTAACAGGTTTGGACCCATTTCTCCAGAAATGATTCTGACCATCAAAACACAGAGCCTGGACCTGTAAAGAGCTGAAGATACTGTTGATGTTCTGATAGGACAGCCTAGTCTTGGTAGTGCCCGGGTTAAGCCATATTTTCCCACTTTTTCCTGATGAATTTTACAGTGCTCCAAGGAAGATTCAAAGATTTACTGTTCTTTGTAAAGCTTTCTCCAGCTCTATTCCTCCTACCAACTTTATCGTAGTGCTTTACAGCCAGTTCCTTGATCTTCATGACAGCAGGATTAATCCGATCTGCTGTTTTTGCAGTGAGACCTCACGAATCAGTGATATTGTGATATTGCAAACTTAAAATTGTTTAACATATTTAGTGAATGATAAATAAAGAAATACTAGTTATAATTTTGCCTTTTAAAATAAAAGGAATACATAACCTATTATTATTATTATTATTATTATTATTATAAGAATATTTAATAGTTTTTCTATTCATTGTTTATAATTTATTTTATTTTTAAGTGATTTTTAATGATTATTTGTGGAGACTTACTTGTAAAGGAGCTGTAAACATCCCTTTCTTATATACTTAAATGTAGTATTTTAAGACAGCAAAAAAAAGAAATCTACCCTAAGGGGTGAATGCATGCTATTGGCACTGTTTATTTGGAATAGCTTGATTTCTTTTTAATTTATTAATTTATTTTTTATGTTCACCGTTGTTAAATTCAAAGTACCCGTCCTGGTCCCAACTTGGCAAACAATAGAGAGTGAAAGCAATCAAGACAAGCAAACTTTCCAGCTCCCAAAGTTGACCTGAGGCCTATGACAACTCCCTGCTTGACTTTTTCATATCTATCTGTCTATCTACAGTATCTTAGGCTATTGCCATTAAACGACCTGTATTATCAAAAGAGGGACTTTTTAAAGGGTCTGGTTTATTATGAAGACGATTTGAAAAGACTGTTTAGTCATTCTAATTGTAGAGGAATTAATCTTCTAAAAATACTGACACCATTAACAAAAGCCTGTAGAAAAGCAATTTTCACTGAAGCGTGTTTTATTGTGCTCAGTCTGTTCTTTAACTGTTGCAAGGTGCGAAGTCAAATACAAAAGGTAACCCTTGATGCAGCTTGTCAAAACGATACGCCTCATCCGTCAACTTAAGTGTGAACTACCTGTAACAGGCACAGTATCCAGTGACAAATGACTGGTTTTAAGTGGTGCAAAGTAAAACCAGTATTGAATTAGTTCATTGCTAATAGGCATACAAATTAATATTACTATTAATGGACTTACTTCAGGTTTTGCATGAATGCTGTATGTGTGCGCTGTATAGTTAAACTGCATAATGGGTTTATGAATGGGTTAATTAACCCCCCCTGGGAGATCAATGAGATATGATGTCATTTTAATTTGTTATACAGATTAATCAGAGATGTTGCTGTTTTATAAAAAAAAAATTAAATCATCCTAATAAGAAGACTTTGTTTAGAATTAACTGGTATGTTGCTGGTTTTAACCTCAGAAGTCACATGTACTACAACCTCAGTGAACTTCCAGTGTATTTTAAGCAATACAACTTACAAATGACATGCAAATGCATTGTTCATTCTTCAACTTGTATTTCAAATTCCTCTCCACCTGCTGAACATCTACAAGTGGAAATTTCAAAGGATTGTTGATTTGATTTAAAACAAACCTCTATGCAAAGCATGTCTTGTTATGCAGTTTGAATGTAACACTATTTGTTTTGAATGATGACTCAACACAGTGAAACTGAATGACTGTATTTGAGTGCAGATAGTGGGCAGAATCATGTTTCAGGCCAAAAATCCTTGTGCTTTGAGAGTGTTATTTTAGAATGAGGAGGTAAAAAGGGTGAATCTCAACTTACTCACTCACTCACTCACTCACTCAGGGTTTTCAACTGCCATGCAAATGAACCTTCTATGAGAAACAGCAGCAGTCACAAAATATCAAAAATCAATAATTTTTTAATCTCTTTTGTTCACACAATCCTTAAAATATTTACAAATGAGCAGTTTTTTTTTTTTTTTTTTTTTGTGCAGAATAAAAGAACTAACTAACTAAACTTTTGTTTCTCTATATAATCCACTGCTACTCAAATGTACTTATTCCAACATTTCACCAGTGCTTGGATACCATCAAGGTAGAATTTTATTTCAGTTTCTTCACATCATCGTCACTGCTGAAATGCTGGCCTCCCAGGAACTCTTTTATTAGCCCTTTTATTTGATGAAAAGGAATAGCTTGGTTGGATCACCAGGCCATTATTATATTATATATAATTTATTCTAGTTTAATACTAAGATTGTATTTAGGCCAAACTCAGCATTTATAAATGAGGCACAGTAAATGTGTGTGACACTCATGGTTTGTGTTGGTGTGTCTGTTTAACTATGCAAACATAGCACCATGCAGCGTAGGGACATCATCAACACATTACTGACGCAAACAGAAACTTTTAATAAGGGAAAATAACACAATATAATACAGTAAAATATCCTCCATCTAATTGCCTGTGTTTATTTTAACATTGAAATTTTCATTGAAAGACATCTTCAGTATATACAGTACTATTACTGAAAAGAAAAAGTTACAAATTGAAATCCTTTGGAGATCACTGTAAAGCGTGCTGTTTTTTTTCCTACACTAAGCTTGACTTATTTTATGGGTTCACTTTTAATTCTGCACACAAGGTTTCTTGAGAGTGTGATTAATTGCCAAAAATGCCTCAGGTTAAAGTGATCAAACATGCTCCTACTAATGATGGTACTTTCCTAATAATGATCATATGTGACCCAGTCTGTGAAAACCAGGACAATCTGATCATTTTGATTCATACACATTTTCTCACATTTCCATCATTTTCTTTTGATTCTGTAAAGCTGCTTTTCAACAATGAGAATTTGTTAGAAGTGCAATACAAATAAAATTTTATTGAATTGAATACCCATATATTACAGGTGGAGGTTGTCGTAATTGTATATCATCAATGTATTTTTTTTCCTTTGTTTTAGCACATTTAACCACTGTGTTGGACCGATTTGTAAGTGTCAGTGATAAGAATCGGTCTTGGCATGTATGCATTCATTTTGACCATTTTACAAAAACATATGATTTTTAGGTTTATAAAGTCTCTTAATATTAACTAAATCATTTTTTTTTTAAACTTTTTTCCAAACCCATAAATATAAAATGATATCTTTACATTGCAGCCTTTCAAAAATTTCTCCAAACTTACAACAAATTACAATACAATTCTTTACACAAATTCTGATTCTGAACGTGATTATTATTAGCAAATAGCACCTTCTTTTAACAAGTTTCAACTTGATTGTGGCAAAGTTGAAGACACCAAAATAACACTTAAATTCTCATTACAGTCTTCTTCTCCAAGCTGTAATTTTCTCTCTGGGGAAAGACAGAGGTGGTCCACAGTTAGAAGTGTTTACTCAAGTTAATAGGTCCTCCCTATAAATGCCAGCCCTGGAGTCAATGGAGCAGGAATTCCTGCACACAGGACTGAAGAGCTACACACCCACATTCAGGTATACATGCATGCACACACGGCCAGGGAGAAGTTGACAACATCATAGCTAATCACTGTAGGTAGTGATGTGGTGGTGCGTGCCTAGAGACTGTTGTGCTACCAGCTCGCCAATATCTTATTCTTCAACCAGCCTGAGAGCACGTCAGATGTTTGGAAAGATCTCAGAAGACACAAGACAGCAGAACTGAATACCAGTGACCTGAGGTCCAAGACAGCAGAGGAAACACGAAGTCATTCTTCCTTGGGCTTTGGCAAAGACAGACGGAAAGAAACCCTCCTGGAGTTTCCTAGGACAGTCATTGTATCTGCACAGGTATGGCCAAGTGAACACAGTATTTAAACTTTCACAGAGGTCTGGGAAATCTGATTATGTAATAAAATGGCTTAAATGTAATTTTTCGAATGTCACACCAAAATGGAATGTGTCTTGTACATTTATACTAAGGGAAATTAGTTTAAATATAAAACAAGGAAAATACGCACTGCAAAAACCTGAGTGGGTAAAAGAGCACCAAGTCAGTGTCTTATCTTTACCAAGTCTTTTGTGTTTTCTTTTGATGATTAATAAGGGCTGATACGGAATTCAGATCAAGTAGTCGTAATGCAGGGAGTGCACCTGTTTGTAGGAAGAAAAAAAAAAAAACCTTCCTAACTGTTTTTTTATGTGGTTAGTTGGCAGCATGCCACCATGCCACCAGAACTCAAAACAAATTTTCCCTTGAGGAAAGGCCAAGTGATTTACAGGTTCAACGTCTAAATTCCCAAAAGTACATTTGAATTTTGTTGAAGAAGGCTAAAAAAAAAACATGCGCCAAAGGGTGATTTTGGGTGACTTAAAGTAAAAAGAGTGAATTCAAGTCAGAAAGATCAGTCATGACTTCTTTGTGCAGATATGAGATATGAGATATTTCATCACATAACTATCCCTAGACTTGGAATTTCATATGTACCACAGTACATATGTACCATGTTAATAGGAGAGAGGCCATGTTTTAGCAGCTTTGACTTGACAGTTACAATAAATATGACAATAATTATTTACAGCAGAGTGTGTCTTCTTGTCAACTTCTTTTGTTTATCTGACTACAGTTATTCTGTCTCTGTAGTGCTTGTACATAGCCTTGAAGAAAAAAATACCCCTAGGGTTATTTGTCTACATTCTGAATTCCAGCCAGAAAAGTATCTTTTCAACACACTAAAGTGTGCAAACATTTCTTTTTTTTTTTTGCAAGTACCTCACCTTTCTCTCATCATTCTAAAAGTGTTAAATAAAGGTGTGGATCTGTTTATTCAATTTTTCTTTTTCTTTTTTACATATAGCCTTGAATGAAGTAATCATTTTATCTTAAAGGGACAGAAAGCATATTTTATTTCAAACTTGTTTATACTTTCCTAAATGATCAGATACACACAATTCCATAATACTAAAATAAAGTCTGTTGTTACACCTGCACCAGAAATTAAGCCAAGTATGTAAAAATGGTTGCTAAAAATACCGAAAGGTTAACGGGTACAGAAGAAGTGTCCTCATATTTCAATTCCTTTTCCAGGAGAGTGATTCTTATCAAGGGATGTGTCTAAATGGGTGAGTTTGTGGTAATGTGGGCATTTGTATGACACCATACTGTGTTTTTTTTTTTTTTGTTTACTCAGTGATCAAGAAATGAAAAATCCCTCTATCTGGTTACATTGAGATGCCTGATTAATGTGCTGTGCACCTGCACTGTTATACATTTCATATATTGCAGGCTCATTATTTTCAAATCTTAAATAAAGATTGAAAAAAATGCTGCTGTCAAAAACATTATATAATAAAAAATACTAATTAAGTGATTTCTGGTTTTGTAAAATATCTGACTATCTCAGAATATGTACAATTTGTACAATTTCAAAACCATTTGAACCATAAAACTAAGTTGGATATAAAAGCCTGTTTCGAGAATGTTCAACAGAGGCCATAAATATAATCTGTCATTTTAAACTTTTTAATAAATCTGTCACACTTGAAGTATAAGCTGCTATGAATTATGGTTTTCCTGCGATACAGTAAGCTATAATTGTTATAGTGTTTTACACCCTGAAGTGAAAACACTCATACTGGACAGCTGTCAGAGAAAACATAAGTTTGTGCAAGCTGTCTTCCTCAAGAACTTGACTTGAAATTATATTTAATAGTCTATTATCAGCAGGAGAGACGTATAACTGGTTAATCTTTACCTATGACACCTATCACATAATGATTTACTCTGCATGAAACCAAACAAGACTCTTTTTTTTACAACATATTTAGGAAATCATCTTTTCCTGGTGTGCTCACAAGATGGAACTACAGTAAGCAATGTCTTGGCAAATGAATTTAAATTTGCTTGTCATTGTTTCCCATAAGTTGCACACTGAAATCCTTAAGATGACGCTGTGTACAGGTGGCAAACAGTCTTGCATGACTTCACGCATTTGCTAAGTCTAAAACCAAACAAGGAAGTGTCTTTCTTTGTAAGAGAGGATAAGGTAAGGTGGGTAGCAGCATGAAAACATGAATTAGATTTTTATCTTTGCCTTCCAATTTGATTACCAAATTGACAAAATCTTACTTAATCAGTCATGAAGTACACTGCTTAGATACAGAGTGAAAAGATGTAAGTTGTAAAAACAAACTCTAAAATGTATCTGAAAGCAGTTAGGTTTGGAGTATAACCTAATACCACCCAATTTAAGGACTGATATTTAAGGAATAAATAACAATTGTTTATATTACATATCCTTTGACTCATACTGTATATTAAGCAATCAGACCTCGTTCTGGTCCCAATTCTGGTTCAGAGGACAGCTGCCATTACTTAACCAAAACTGTTCTCTCTCTCTCTCCCAAAAAATCTCTAAACATTCCTTATCTCAGCAATAATAAGCTCCACTGACCCAGCAAAAGAAGAAACTCTTAATGCCACTGAAATGAATTTTCAAGTCTTTAACCAAACTCATTTAAGGATCAGTCACAGGCGCTAATCTCTTGCCCACTGAGTGTGTTTGCGTCCCCGTTTCTCTTGCACTGAGTCAATATGGCCAAATGTGCCAGGATAATGGACTTAACGCAAGCTGTTGCTACACAGAGGGAAATGCCAGGCTGCTTAGTGTGTCTAAGCTGACCATAGTTGAAGGGAAAGATGCACCCCATTTTTCCAAGGAGGGAAGAAGAATGAAAGGAGGGAATGCAGGAGCAGTAGGAGGGCAAGCAAGCCAGATAGGGGTTAAGAGATGAAAAGGGGGGGTTGTTTAAATGTGGATAACTTCATTTCCTTTAGGGTTCACCAGAGTGTACCTACAAAGACACTACCCAAGTCTTCTATTTGTGGTAGCAAAGGGATGTGTAAAAACTGGTGTAAAAATGGCCTGAACTGTCAACCCCACCTTCCAGGCTTTCTACAGACTGATAGACAGACAGCTTGTCTTTAGATTAACAGTGCCTCATTTCCTCTGCTATCACTGGGTGTGGAACTATCATCAGATTTTATGAATTTGAGTGTCGCTATGTCCAAACAAATGTAAGGTGTATCACTGAGCATGTGGCATGCGAGAAAGTCTTCTATGGACATAGAACATTTACAGATAATCCACAATCACCATTTGAACCCTCACTCTCCATCTGTGCTTCCTTCAATACATAAAAAAAGGTCACAAGGCCGTCATTACTCAAACACATGGATTATACTTGCCAAATACCTTTATAGCAAAGCCACTAAAGCAAAAGAAAATAAACTAGAACTTTTATACAGGATTTTTTTTTTTTACATACAGAAAATGATCATTAAATCTATTCGAGATTAGCAAGTTTGCTCTTTTCTCATTATAAGATCATGTTGTATATGATATACAGTAGATAGTGATATAGATTATGATTACATGATTATTTGTACACATTTTGTTCATTTCATACATCTCTTGGGAATTTATCTTGCAATTAATGTCTTCTTCTAGAACTAAATACTTGAAATGAGCAATATTATCTACCAATAGAATATTTTACTTATTATAATAATCTAGCATAATATAGTTAATTCAAGATAGTTATTAGTAACCAGATTTCTGTCACTGTCCTTCTTTAATCTTAAATTGTGTCCTCCTTTCCCATTGGGAATGAAAGTACAATTTCCAAAGTTTCATTAAAAGCTCATGCTGACTGTGGAGACAGGGGACTGCAGGAATGGCCCTTTGAAACTGGGAGTCAACTACATCTTATTTACTCAGATATTTGCCGCGATTCTGTACTAGTGACCCGTGAGTAAGTTCTGTAGCCCAATCCGTTTTGGTCTTTGCCACTTGGTGCTACACCGTGACTTACCCTGCCCCATGTGTTCCCCAACACTTAAAGAGACAAGCAGCTTCACTAAGACACATATATGCCCTAAAAGAAGTTTGGATTGTGGTGTTGACTACAGAGCTGGACACCATGATGTTGATTAAGATCTACAGTCGTGAAACTTAACCCTAAGTATTGATTCTCTCTTAACAAAATTATTACTTTTCAAAATGTTTACAACCATTTTTGTTATTTCACTGTTAATGAATGCTTTATCTATTTCAATTTACAAATAGTCATGCCAGTGCAATCCAGTTTGAAATAACTTGTTGATATCCTGGTCTCATTTAAAATTTTTGAGAGATTCTTATATTTTCCAGACTCTCAGAAATCACTTCTCTTCTTTAATTCCAGGAGGCCATGGCTAGCCCAGTGCGGCTTCACCCAGACACTGCCTTGCTTCAGGCAGCCCGCTGTGCCTCCAGTTTCTCTGAGAACTCTTTGGCTGTCCTGAAAACGGAAGATGGGACAGTGGAGACTCTAGAGCTGGTGGACAATAAGCCACGGCTGGACAGCAGTGACCGTGCCCTTCCGGGACTCTACCTGTCCTGTTTTGACATGTTGTTTACTGAGGATGCCACCTGGCTGGTGAGGGTGACTGACTCGTCTGCATCAGTTGCTAGTGGACCTCATCAAGAACCATGTCCAGAGCCAGAGCAATGTCCTGTGATTGATAGTCCTGGGCTTGGGAGTGAGCCGCTGTCCCCTGGCCTTGAAGACCAGGTGGAGGAGAGATCTCTGGAGCAAGTGCAGAGCCTTGTGGTTGGAGAAGTGCTAAAAGACATTGAGACAGCCTGCAAGCTGTTAAACATCACACCAGGTTAGAGACTAGATTACAACATTATGGACTCATTTGTGTCTTTAAAATGATGTAATAATTATATTTTAATTTGTTCCCGCATTCGGTTTTAAAATGCTGTACAGTGTTGTAGTTAAATATTTTAAAATGTCAATATTAGACAATAATAGGGAAGGTTCGACAAGAAAAAAATAAGATGATTTAATGGACATTTCTAATCTACACATGTGTACTTTTTGATTGTAATGACGCAAATTGTATGACGCTCAAAGAACCTTAGAGTTATTTTCATTATTTAAATATAAATTGTGACAGGTGTTTGCACAGAACAGATCTAACGTCAAAACCCAGGTTTATGTACCAGGATCTGTTTAATCCCCACTCTTGCATGTGGAGTTGTTGAAAATGACCTGAGAACTTTGTTGGAGTAGCTTTACTTTAGGACTTTTGGTGTTTACCCAGCAGGAGGTGTGTAACTGTCCAACCAAGCCCTTGTCCCGCACAGGAGGAGCTCTGACTAAGAGTAAACATCAACAGTCAGCTCATGTGAACAATGTTGATGTGCTCTAAAACATTTAACATTGCTGAATAGAGTGAAATTTTCTACAGCTTAAGAATATAGAATGAGAATGACTTCCCAGTGTTTGTAGTGCTGGATATCTGCTAATCCACCTAAATCTCACTGATACTTGCTCTTGAGTTTATTGTTGTGTGCTTACCTGACTTACTGACGTTTCTTGTAACTGACAGTTGTCACGGCAAATTTCACTCCTTAAAAGTAATTGTGCTACAACTCCTTGGGTAAACACTCATTCCCCCGTTCACACTTTTGCCTTTTGCCTTCCTTGAATAATAATCACACTGGTGCATCAAAACATACAAAGCTCTATACAAACATTGCTAATCCCCAAGGTTATATGACTGATGCCTCTAAGGTGGATATTGAGAGAATACTGAATAATATGCACTGATCCAAGCTGGTATTGGATCTTACAGATCCGGTGGAGTGGAGTTGTGGAAATGTGCAGAAGTGGCTGTTGTGGACAGAGCATTTGTATCGACTCCCTCAGGTGGGCAAAGCATTTCAGGACCTCGATGGGAAAGACTTGTGTGCCATGACTGAGGATGAATTTCGACAGCGTTGTCCACAGTGTGGTGACACACTCCATGCTCATCTAGACATATGGAAATCAGGTGCCTACTTATGCTTACATATGCATTATATTCATGGAATGGAATGAAAAAAATTCATTGCATGGCAAAGTCAGTACTACAAGGTATTTTAAATGCATAAGCTAGAGTAAACACACTCACTGGTTGTTTTGTGTGCTCAGCTGCCTGGATGAAAGAGAGATGTTCAGTAGGAGAAAGTAGAATGACAGGTAAGTTTTGCAGCATGTTTAGCCTCAATAGTCACTGAAATAGAAATTAGACTTCAAATGCTGTCACACTAACTGGTGTTGTCCTACAGAGAGAGAGGAGTTGTGGTCAGAAGCAGATTCATCTTGCTCCGGTCAACCCATCCATTTGTGGCAGTTCCTCCGAGAGCTCTTACTTAAACCACATAGCTACGGACGCTGCATCCGCTGGCTCAATAAAGAGAAAGGTATATTTTATTGGGAAAATCGTACCAATAAATGAGAGCTAACATTACTTGCCATTGTTTAATATTCACATTTCTGTTTTTATATCACTTGCATATCCATTTCGATATTGAGTTTTTATCGATCTTTTGTTTTTGTCTGAAGGTATTTTCAAAATCGAAGATTCTGCTCACGTAGCGCGACTTTGGGGTCTGAGAAAGAACCGGCCAGCGATGAACTACGACAAGCTTAGTCGCTCCATCAGGCAGTACTATAAGAAGGGAATCATTCGCAAACCAGATGTGTCTCAGAGACTGGTTTATCAGTTTGTTCACCCAGTATGAGTCCAAAAATCAGACAGATGACAAATCGTTTGCTATGCACTGACAAACTGCCTATAGAAATTAGAGTCTATGCACTCTGGTACTTTTCTGTTTAGGGCTGATGTTTTGGTCTGGACTCGTTGTTAATATAATTTCAAAGATTTGCTTAAATTATATCTTTTTTTTTTTCTTTTTTTTTTCAAGTGCCATTCAGTGTGGTCACTTTTACATGAAGACATTTCAGCATCTGGTTGTAATCTTAATAAAAAAAATTTTTGCATCAGACATTTTATGATTATATAGGTCATATTAAATGCCTGGTTAGTCGCATTGTCTGCCTGTCTCAGTCGATCAGTTAGCTTATTAGCAAACATCCAAGAAATTGAGTTATAACCTAGGATCAGTTCCTACAAGTATTAGGCACTTACTAAATGTGGAAACACGTTTAAATTCATTTTTATTTTGTAAATTTATTCTTTACTTCAAATACTGACTCTGCTGTGTCAATGCTTGTGGTTTTGTTTGAGCAAACCTCCACTCCCTGTGCGAATGAGTGGCCAACTCAAGCACATGTTTGGGTTTGGTCCTGGCCTCCACCCAATTCAGTTTTTTTTAGGCCTAATCACACAGCAAACTTATTAACTCTCCCTAAAGGCATCAACAGTAAAGAAATTCTTACCCTCACTGAGCTCCAATGAATGGTCATCCTCTATAAGAATGTCAGCTTGTGCTCTCTCCAATCTGCATCGAAAGGTGCACTGTTTGGATAATGGTTATTCTTAATAGTAATATTTCCTTATTAAAGGTCTGATTAAAATGTTCCTTACAAAAGTTCTTTGCAAAGTTAAGTGGTCAGATATCAAGGAACTATTATGAATTCCCTGCCTTAAATGTAAGCATGTAGGTTTTTTTCTTTTGTTCCTGTGCCTTTACTTACTTTTTTGTTGTTGTTGCAGTGTCTGCCATTGTTAAAAATATAAAAGGTTTGTTAATACATTGAAGTAAAAATTTCTGTTACTAAAAGTCTCCTTACTTTACTAAAAGTTACTAAAGGTGTTTTTCCCCCAAATCTAATAGTCCTTCTACATGCAAAATAAATAATGAAAAGCTAATGATTTGGATTTTCCCTTGTTCAGCAAGCTACCTGTAGTGGAGGAGGAAAAATAAAACCTATGGTGCCAAATGAGCTTTTGTTAACCTGTTAATTCAGCTACTTAATGTTTGCTATGGTTTTAATAGCATTCAATAAAAAATAAAAAATAAAACACATGTTCATATAATAAGGGATTTCACGTAATGTAGCAATTTTTGTCTTGGATGTCTTAATTTTAATCCTTGTCAAAAATGTGATTCATTTTTAGAATACGTTACATATAATTACACTATAATTACATATAATTGTCATGAACGTCAGGCAAGAACCTGTTATAGTAAAGGCAAGAACTAAAAGCTGTTGTGAGAGTGCTCTCTAGTGGAGATCTCAGAAACACTGGTTTGCTGTTCAGCTGTGATCCACATACCCAACTACAGAAAAGTTAGAAATACTGCACCGCTAATTCATGAAAGGTTAAAATTTTATTTTGAACAATCACCACACCAGCAATAGAAGTAGATCGGCTTAAACGTGAGCTTAAACACACTCGGATCATTCTGGTGCTCCCATTTCCATGCCCTTAATATTGGCCAAAAAAAAAAGAGAAGATTCTGAAATGGTGAAATAAATATTTACACAGAAGTGCTAACTTTGCTAATACTGACTAAACCCTAGTTGCAGTTACTATTTAAACTGCTAACGAGGCTTTATCCATTGCAGGCTGCACTGCCATAGGGTAAAATATTCCCAAACTATTACCTATTACCTTAAGGCATATGCATGTCCTTTATGCATATCGATGCAAATTTCATGATATAGCAGTCATAAGGACATATAGGTCAAATAGTACTTGAAGACAAAATGGCTTGCACTGTTACTAGGCACTCGGCACAGGTGCTTTGATAAAATGGTTAAAAAGTAGTACATTTTTGAATGGGAACTGTAATGTTAGTTACACTAGAAACATGTAAATTATATGTATACTGCCTGGCCAAAAAACATTTCACTCAAAATTTGCACTTGTCATGCTCCCAGAATCAGTCTTTCACAACTTGAGTCTTGGAATATGCCTGTGCCATCAGGAAAGAAAAAAATCCATTGATGTGATAACACTGAATGCACTGGTCTTTCAGTACATTGAGGTTGCCGACTGACTTCATTTTATTATCACATAATGTTGCTGAGCGTAGACCTGACCAACTGAAGCAAGCCCCTCATAACACTGCATCCAGAGGCTTGTAGAGTGGGCTATATGCATGATGGGTGCACCATGTGCTTACCTTCTTACCCTCCTCCTTTCCCCCAATTAGTCTCACTAACAAGTGACTTTTTTTGGCCAAGCAGCATATCTAATAGCTACTTTGTTAGTGTGGATATTAACATGACATTTGTCTCATAAAGCTTAAAACTATAAATTAGTCTTTGCAAAAAAAAAACAAAAAAAAAACATAATGGCTACTTTAAAAAAGCACAGCACAAATTTGTTTTAGTCTTAATTGACTTGATAACAGCGCTCAAGCAATACAAACTTATGCATATGAACTAAACTGCTAAATGCCAGGGCCAGAGTTTCACTATCAAGTTGCAATATGGTGTCTTATACCAGCACAGATTGCATTTCAGGTAAAAGTGAATTATAAACACATGCAAAAAAAAAAAAAAAAAAAAAACAACAGCTGTGACTTCATATGCAGTACACAGAGATAAAAACATTATACAAGCATATACAGGAAAATGGCAAATCAATAAATAAGTGATAAAAGGATATATTATAACCCAGACAAGTAATAAACAGGACTAAAAATAGGCACAATAGTGAGGCTGTCACTACAAAACCTAAAACTTATAAAATATACATATTGCATAGTGCATTCCTATGCTAGGCTTCATGGGCTGTGTTATATTAATATCTTACAAAGAAGCAATCTACAGACACACATGGATATGAAAACGTTCTTTGGGTCAACTGACATTACATTACATTTTGATTTGTTTCTGATAACCCAAATGCATCGTATAGATTAAAGCAACTTTATGTACCTTATGTACATTCGAGCTTATTCTTCTCTTCAATTTTTCGAATATGGTGCAAATGTTTTTAGGGAAAGTAAATAATATCTTGTTAGTATCTGGTTATATTCAGTGAACAGTAGTCTTTCATTTCATTCTAAAAAGAAGAAAAATTTTCTCCACACAAGACAACTAAATAGGCTCAACATAATTGGCTGGGTACAGTCCAAATCGACCGTTGTCCAGCCGTCCTTTACACCAGCCTTGATCATCTTCATCTTCTAGTTTAGTTAGCTCATCACCTATTAGGGAAGAATCAGGGCATCAGAGAAGCTTCACCTTCACAGATGGGAGATGGTTGTGATTGAAGACATGCAGGTAATGTACAATCTATCACACAGCATAAGCAGCATGCAAATGGATCATAACACCTCCTTCAAAAATGCCTTGTGGTTTTAGTTCTAAACTTTCGTTGTGTTCTGCTTTCATTGGAAAACTGCTTCAAATTTGCTATATACTTGAGACAAATAATCCATTTGAACGTTGTTTCTTCTCACTGTCCATGCAGATAAATCCAAGTTCTAAATATTCCTTGTCAATTTTCACCTTGGAGCTTTTGCTTGATTTTTTGCTGTGATTTTCGTTTACTGACAATGTGTCTGTCTTAAAGGTGTGAAGCTCAAGATGTTTCAAAGATATAGCCAACATTTTAATTTGTTACCCACATGCTGAGAAGTATCTCATGACATAATGATTAAGTCAATCGGCATCCATTACTTTTGACTTAAAAGGTCCCAACTACGGTATTATTATTTCTTTAACAAGTTAACACAAGTCTCAGATCTCCATCAAAGTGTGTTATTGATTGAACTGAAATACCCATCAGATAATGTATTTTTTCATACCTCAAACTTTATTTCACTTGTCCTCCATATGTGCTAATTTAGTGTCTATGTAAATGAGCTATTGCTGGACCACGCCCCACCAGAGAACAGCAGAGCTGAGCAACGTCAGGGAAGGGCCCATTTATATGAGGTCACAATATGGGGAAAATCTAATTGTCTTATTTAACCACTGGGAAATAGAAAAATGGAAAATTGAGAATAGCCAGGGGGGGTAGGGCCCCCCCTCCCACACACACACATTTTTTGTTTGAATATACACACTGGAGACGATCTAAATATTTAAAACTGACTTAACTAATCACAGTGTATGGAAAATCTGTTGAAACTTTTTCTACTTGTAGAATATTTAAGGGCACACCAGTTAAAAACATTCATGCTGGATCAGTGACCACACATCATCTTACCACATATAATCTTGTCACCAAACTTGGCACATGATATGTGAAAGGGGTTACCATTGTTATCGTTGTGAGCACTGAAATGATCTGGGGTTTCAGCGTTCTCATTTTTTACCACTATTTTTTTCTTCTGTTTAAACCCTTGCCTGAGATAGAAACTCTATCTATGGCCAGTGTTAATTCTTTAAAAGTGAATTTTGCATAATAGGTTTAAGTAAATAGGTTTTGCATCATAAGTTTAATAAGCTACAGTTTTAATTGTTGTTATTACGTTTTTCATATATTAACTATATAAAATTCTGCTATACAATTTACTAAGTGTTAGTGATACTGTAATCACTGTGTCAGGAACCCCCTACGATGCCATCACAAGAGGGGGAAGAATTCCAAACTCCTCCAACAGTGTTTAAGCACAGTGAGGGAACTGCTAGGGGGATTCCATGCTCGACCTCTCACCTACGCTGAAGCTGAGCTCATCTTGCTCTTGCCCTTGATAATCATACAGTGCCCTAACTCGTACTCCTTGGCTCCTTTCCTCTTCAAACGGGTTGGTGGCTCCATTGGTCTCTGCAGCCGCCTGTTCTTCATCCGACCAGTCTGCTGAGTATGCCCGATTCTGTTCAGAACTGCTCACACTGAAATACCAGAATGTTTATATGGAGATGTTACAATTACAAAGGATTATTGGGGATTGTTTTTAAACATGAATAATTCACAATGAATGAAAGGATGAGTAATAAGAAAAAAATCGATTAATTGGTTACTCCTGATTGGTCAGGATTTTCCTTCTGCTGATTTCACCCACCCCTCAGTTTACCCTTTCCTTTTAAGCCTAAACAAATAAAAAAAAAAATAGTAATCAGTACCTGTCACGGTTTTCAACTTGTGGTGACGAGTTCCGATCTTCGGCAGTCATAACATAGGTGAGTGTGACACCATCATGGTTCTTTTTCAGTTTTTCTTTCTTGTGGATGGCATGGCTCAGTTCTGGGTTATATTCCTGGGGGCAATTTTTATTCCAGAGAAGATATTAATTCAGGGCATACCAAATCCATTTAAAATGTCAGAGAAGCAGAAACAGTAAAAGTGGTATTTGTTTAACAAAATGACAATTCCTTGAGAAGCAGTTTTCATACAGGTGCAAGTAATAACTTCAAGCTGTATAAAATCTCAATTTCAAGCTTTGGCTATCTCAAAAAGTAATCAATAAAGAATAAAAAACTGTAGTGGCAAAAATTAGCAAAACATTTAAAACCGTGCTGGGTTATTATTCCTTCATTCTTCCAGTCATTTTTGGGTAATAGTATTATACTATACTATTAGTATATAATACTATATAGTGCATCCACACCCTAAACCTGGGAAACTTGGACACCCTGGATGGGATGTCACGCAAAAAGTGCAAGAAAACAACAGTATCTGTCATTTCAGTAATATTTCACCTCAAAATGTGGCCAATTCATGGCCATGCCAGGGCCAACGTTGTTGCTGAACCACCTGAGGTCTTCTTGAGGACTGGCAGAGGTGATGGTTCGTTCTAAATCCCTGTAAACTGTGGCATAGCTGCAAAAAAATAAAAAATAAATAAATATGACAATCATGCTTTTCTCTCTTTTCTCCAGGACTCATTATACTCTTATGCAACAAGTACAATAAAATCGGGTAACTGTGCGAAAGAAACTGAACTTAGTTCATGGAAATTTTTTCAAACCTAATTTTGAAAATAAAAACCTTACTGTCTTGAACAGAACATTGCTGAAAATGTATGAACACTATGGGGGTCGGTTATCATTACTCAAGTGCAAACAAGTTGATGAGAGAAAGTAGACATCAGCTTTGGTGAAGATGATCTTTAGGCTGACCTTTGGTTCTCTGTGAGGTTAAGATGGCGTTTGATATCCAGCAGCTCCTCCCTCATGAAGGCCAGTCTTCTTTCTTCAAACTGCTGGCACTGTTCAAAAACCATCTCCATGTTTTCCACATACTGTGGCGTACAGTTGCTCAGCTCATCCAGAGCCTTCAGATACTTCTCTTTGGCCTGCAAGAAAACACAAAATACAGTCTACATTCATTTCTTAAATACACTGTGTTTATGTCTGTCGCTAAGACATTATTATCATCAGCAATGTCATATTCATAAGGAAAATTTTAACAGTACATCACATCTTTTACCCAGTGATCTAATCTGTCTTTAGACTGCGAAGCCCTTTATGATGTTCCCCAATCAGTAGGGACACTGCTGGTCAGATATTCACCAACTCGCAGTCTTTCCCAAATGGGCATTCTCATGATTTATTGATATACATGTGTTTGTTAAATGTATTGATCTTCAGTATCCCTTTAATCTTGGTCAAGGTCACAAGGATTTAAAAGACTGGGCACAAAGCAAGGGAATTGAGCTGCCAGTGATCCAGACTCCCTCTGCCCTCCAGACCTGTCTGACCCATCCTGGTGCCCCGCTTCTGGTTGGAG
>JAQMYJ010000037.1:22964129-22975194 GCA_030014305.1 Clarias laeviceps
GTAGAAAGAAATAAAAATCAGGAACCATCATGGAGTTAGAAAGTGACCCCAAACTTTTGAACAGTAGTGTATATATTTACATTTGATGTTGTGAAATGTTGCCGTTCCACTATAATCCTGCAGCTGGCAAGCTCTAAACCAGTCACACAGTGCAGGATCCTATGTTGAAGGACAAATTATTTGCTAAGTTAGTTATCGTAATAAAATTCTATCAGATGGTCAACTGCACAACACAATTAATAGAGCTGCATCAGGCATTCTCTATTTAGAAGGCTCTTTTTTTGCTGCTACATTGCTGCCAGTACTGACGCCACATTTATCACAGCTACAGTACACTACTCAGCAGTTTACACCTCACTGCTGCAATAGCTTTCTATGCCTTGTATAGTAAACATGCACTGCACTGTGTATCTATGTCTTGTGCATTCACTGTTTTGTGGATTTATTGTTTTTTGTCCTTATTATATGAAAAAGTATTGAGACAAAAGTAAAATTCAATGCTTTAATGACATTCTAATTTTTTAAAAAATAATGACAATCAAGATACAGTATGAATAGAACGTATATGCTATACAGCAGACAAATTTTGGAATAAAGTCCTTTACTCTTCAATACTTGCTGATTCTGGACAGAAAAGTCAATAGCCTGCTTGATTGCTGTCTGAAGATCATGTACAGAAGACAGTTTCTTGATTGCTACTGTCTTCTTCATCATTA
The DNA here is from genome assembly GCA_030014305.1 of Clarias laeviceps. Taxonomy (NCBI): domain Eukaryota; kingdom Metazoa; phylum Chordata; class Actinopteri; order Siluriformes; family Clariidae; genus Clarias; species Clarias laeviceps. The sequence goes on from JAQMYJ010000037.1 coordinate 22,964,846, forward strand.
TTCAACATTCTATTGGATTTGGGTTTGCGGGTTCATTGTCACATAGCCATTTTTTCACAAATTTCTCAGTAATTTGTACAACTTTATAGCAATACAGGCTATAACAAATTAGTGAAATTGCCCGTTTTGTGTACATGGAGAACTAATACATGGCATACCTTGTCTTAATTCCTTTGGGGCACCGGTATACAGCTATACAGAGGTCTAAAACTCTCTACATATAAATAAGAGGTTTTATCTACTATCGTACCAATCTGTTTCTTTTATAACTACTAGAGTTGAGGGGAGGGGGGGAGGGGGGTTTGATTCAGGGATTGTACTGCAATTATTTTGTGTGGCTTTAAACTATCCACACACTGGCAGGCAGCACAGCATCTTGTGTGTTGGAGCAAATTAATTTGCTGATTTTGTTTAGAATTGTAACAAAATTTGTCAGGAATGATAGACTTACAAGTTTCTGTTACTTAGATTATATGTATAGGAAAACATCCTTTTATACAAAAAGGCATAACTGTATATCTATGCTCTTATAAGAACTGTAGTTACTGAGTAACCTTTAGTTGTTACAGTAGTTAATCAATAATATGCATTCAGATGTATATCTTATAATAAGATTGGAGTTCCTCATCAACATGAGTGATGTTAAGTTTTTAAAGCATTTGTTTACTACAGAAATGTCAGGGTAATCATGATCATAACCAGCTTTTAGCAGCTCGAAGTCCTAGCTGTGGCTTCGGCTTAATCTAAGACACCAAAATACAAAAACATGTAATTTAGATTTCATCTTCAGTTTGTTTTACAATGATTGTAGACCCACAAAAAGTGCTTATGAGTCTGATCATAGACATGAATACAAACACTTCTAGAGCTAAGCAGTATAATCTAGGTTATCTACAGTATAAATTAATACAATAAAATTGATTTAAAAAGGCCAATGCCAAGACTATTTTCATTTCAAAGATCTCCTATAGAGCAAAAAAACTCAGTGCTTCTGTAATAATTTATATCAATGATAATTGTAGAAGAACAAATAAGACGTAATCCCAAAACTTCATCCTGTTCTTTGATTACCATCTTCACTTGCTCACAGGGTTGGATGACACTTTGGTGCTGATTGCTTATCAAAAGAAATAAAAGATTAGGCTTTGAGAGATCATACAGGAAAAAAAAAGAAAGTGGACCACTACTCTCCTGAATTGAATAATTCATCAGATAAATAAGTGCACAAACTGATAAGCCTGTGAAAGGTCTACTGATATTACTGCACAAAGACAACATGATGGGTAATTCCTGAATTTAATAAAAGTGCATAGGTCATGCCCTATACCGTGCTGTTTACAGACATGCGACACTCTGGAACAGCAGATGGCTTTGTGCAATTGAATTAAATAAGCCACAGATGTCTAAAGACTGAGCAATTGACTTAATTCCCAGTCATTTGCTCCGGGTGGCACTTCTACTTACAAATTACTACGTCCCTATCCGAATGCTACACATGAACAGTATCATGAGTCTTAATATTATACAATTAAAGATGTCAGAGTTTCTCCTTTAATTGATGAGTATTTGGGTAAAAGACACAATAGCAACACAACAAACTAGGTCAACAAGATTTTTCAGCAAGTTGGACACATGTGCCCCAATACGGACATTTGCATTCCTCATATTAGATGAGGTTGTACATGCAAACAAATAATCGTCTAACATGTAATGTTCCTGTTAATATCAGAACAACTCCAAAGTTGCAGCTCTTGTGGGATGTTCACAAGTCCTGACCAATGTAGTCAGGACCAAAAGTAGTCCAAGGAAGAAAAACCAATGAACCCCGTTCAGGCTGAAGCCCACAGGCAAAGCTCATTGATGGAGATGGGGAAAGAACGCTGGCCTGCGTAGTTTGATCCAGTGGCAGAGCTACTATACATACATACATATAGGTCAAATGGCTAAAAAATGTTCTGCTGGGAAACTTGGGTCCTGACATTCATGTGGATGTTAACTGCCATTAAAATTTTTTTCATCCAATATCCACCATAACTGTAACGACCTCTCTTTGCTCTTGATTTTCTCTTGATGACCAGCACATTAATAAGATTGCACCTTAAAGTTCAGCACACAAGGACATTCTGAAGAGGAAAGGGTCTCTGAAGGGGAGTTGAGATAGCTTTTAACAAAATTAGATTTTGTGAGCCCCCCCCAACACACACACACACACACACACTTGATCATTTTCTCCTTGTTATGACCATGCACTGACATAATTTATGCAATTAAACTACACCAACAGCAACCAAAACCAAATTCTTCTTCCTTTTTTTATTTTCTTTTTCCATCTGCAATAGATAGATACATATACACATACATGCATACATGCATACATTCATACATACATACATACATACATACATATATAATGATAGATAGATAGATAGATAGATAGATAGATAATGATAGATAGATAGATAGATACATACATACATACAGTACATGCATACATCCATACATAATGATATATAGATAGATAGATAATGATAGATAGATAGATAATGATAGATAGATAGATAGATAGATAGATAGATAGATAGATAGATAGATAGATACATGCATACATGCATACATACATATATAATGATATATAGATAGATAGATAGATAGATAGATAGACAGAGATAGATAGATAGATACATACATACATAATGATAGATAGATAGATAGATAGATAGATAGATAGATAGATACATACATACATACATACATACATACATAATGATAGATAGATACATAGATACATACATATATAATGATAGCTAGATAGACAGATAGATAGATAGATACATACATACATACATGCATACATACATACATATATAATGATAGATAGATAGATAGATAGATAGATAATGATAGATAGATAGATAGATAGATAGATAGATAGATAATGATAGATAGATACATATATAATGATAGCTAGATAGACAGATAGATAGATAGATAGATAGATACATACATACATACATACATACATATATAATGTTAGATAGATAGATAGATAGATAATGATAGATAGATAGATAGATAGATAGATAGATAGATAATGATAGATAGATAGATAGATAGATAGATAATGATAGCTAGATAGACAGATAGATAGATACATACATACATACATACATACATATATAATGATAGATAGATAGATAGATAGATAGATAGATAGATAATGATAGATAGATAGATAGATAGATAAATACATACATACATACATGCATACATACATATATAATGATAGATAGATAGATAGATAGATAGATACATACATACATACATACATACATACTGTACATACATACATACATAAACAAAATATTTGGCTGGTTAAAAACTGCCAGGTATTCCCATCCTTGTGGGGACATTTTTATATCCACAAGTATAGAAACACAAGCACGCGCGCGCACGTGCATACTGTTGCCGTTCTAGTCACTTATTCTAGTCTCCTCGCACTGCATCCAGCAGCCTCTTTTCAATCAGCCATGTTTGCATGTTAAAAAGCAATTGTACTAAATTATATTTGTAATGCCCAATAAATTAATGAATGGTTTCAGCGGCTGAATTCGGAGGTATTTTGTTTAAACCCCATTAATCATTCATGAGCGCTATCCTCTTACAGCAGCACGCACCCTGAAACTACACGCACATTTTATGAAAATAAAAACAAATGTGAAAATTTTAAACAAAGCATAAACCGCTCTGATACAACCACTCTTATTTATGCCTTTATATATACAGTACACTGTATATTGATGCCCCTGTGCATGTAGCGCGTTTCTTCTCCTCGTGCAAATATGAGAATAAGCCAAAGAGCAACACATTAACAATGATATTAAAGATCGCGCACTATCACGTGACAATTTTTTTTATAACCTACCAGAAACAGAACGACGAGACTCCAGATATTTCTTTTTTATTCCTCCTCTCGTTGGTTTTAAGAGAATGATCAGCTGAAGAGGGGTAGTGTGAACGCAGCGCGCGCTGTTGCTGGAAGTGAATGGGGCTTTCGGAGAGAGCCAATCACAGCACTGTAGCTGTTACATATGCATGAGCCTTATTAGCAGGACGGAAGTCGAAAAGAAGGATCAAAATTTTAGAACTGATATTCTATATCGTAGTAGGCTTCTCATATTGTGTATGGGTTCATTTATTCCGCTAGAGTATAGTGAGCTTTAAGTGAGCTTACAGATTACTGTCTCCACTTTTGTCACACTTAAGTAGTTTACATTTCTTCTTTTTGTCAAACTTTAGACGTTCCAGGTGTACAAAGCTGTAGCTGGCGGACACATTCGATTCAATTCAAATTTATTTGTATAGCGCTTTTAACAATGGTCACGGTCGCAAAGCAGCTTTAAACAAAGGTAAATTATGGAAATATGTATGAAATGTGAGAAAATGTGTATTCATCAAAATAATTCGATTTTCCCCGATGAGTTAGCCGAGGGTGACGGTGGCAAGTAAAAACTCCCTGAGGTAGCAATAGTAAGATCTGCATCTTTACCTAAGGAAAGTCTATTCACAAATATGCTTGGCTAAATAAATAACTTTTTTAGCCTAGACATAGAGACTGAGACTGTGTCTGATTCTTGAACATTAATTGGAAGGCTATTCCATAACTTTGGCGCTTTGTTAGAAAAAGCTCTGCCCCCTGCTGTAGGTCTCATAATACACGGTACTGACAAGCAGCCTGCATCTTTTGATCAAATTAGGCGTTGCGGATCTTAAGACATTAGCAGTTTGATCAGGTACTGCAGCAGGCGTACATTTAATACTTTATAGGTCGAAAAATAGCATTTAAAAATCAATGTGAAATTTCACTGGGAACCAATGCAGTGTGGATAAGATAGGGGTGATGTGCTCATATCTTCTGGTTCTAGTGAGGACTCTCACAGCTGCATTCTGGACTAACTGAAGCTTGTTTATGCACCTAGCTGAACATCCAGACAGTAAGTGGTTACAATAGTCCAACCAAGGCGATAAAAGCATGAACTGATTTTTCTGCATCATTTAGTGACAATATATTTCTTATCTTGGCAATAATTGTAAGATGAAAGAATGCTATTCTGGTGATATTCTGTATGAGCTTCAAATGAAAGATTGGAATCTATAATCACACCAAAGTCTTTTACTGTTGTACATGATGGAACAGAAAGCCCATTACTATGTGATCAAAAAGCTTACCTCTAGCTGTATGTAGTCCTAGTATCAGAACTTCTGTTTTGTCAGGATTACGCAGAAGAAGGTTATTGAACTTCCAGTCTCTTATGTCCTTCACACATTGCTCAAATTTATTCAGCTGGCTTTTCCCATCTGGTTTTGCTGAGACATATAACTGTGTCATCAGCATAACAGTGAAAACTAATATCATGCACGTAAGGAGAAAAAAGCAGTGGGGCTAAACATGCAGAATAGTCATCATTTAAACCAGGAAAGGGACATTACCTTAATTCCTACTCCCTTTTCTAAATTGTGAAGGAAAATACTTTGATTGATGGTGTCAAAAGGTGCACTAAGGTCAAGCGACGCAAGATGCAACCCTGATCAGAGGTCGATAGGATGCCATTTACTACTTTAACAAGTGCTGTCTGTGCCGTGATGAGGCCTAAATCCTGTTTGAGTATGCTATTACTACAGTATGTAGATATGAACGTAACTGCTTTACTACTATCTTTTCCAGAATCTTAGAGATAAAGGAGAGGTTTTATATCGTCGTGTAGTTGGACAGTTAACAGGGGTTAAGGTCAGGTTTCTAAATTAGTGGTTTAATGACTGATAATTTAAATGATTTTAGAACATACCCTCTGCTGAGTGAAGAATTAACTATTTTCAACAGGGGTTCCGTTATTGCTGGTACTATCTGCTTGAGAAATGTGCCGGTATAGGATCTAATACACAGGTTGATGATTTTGCAGAAGAGATGAGTGAAAATAAATTCTCTTCAAGGGAAGTAAAAAATTCTATATAACCTATATTTGATTCTGATCTGATATAGATAGATCATTAAATTGCCTGGTTTCAAAGCCTGGATTTTTTCCCTAATGTGTACAATTTTGTCATTGAAAAAGTTCACAAAGTTCTCACTACTGCATGTTGTTGTTGTTGTTGTTGAGATTTCTGTAGTGGTCGTATTGCTGGTTAATTTTGCTATGCTATTAAATAAAAATCTATTTTTGTTATTTTCTATAACAGTGGAAAGATACTTTGATCTAGTAACAAAAGAGCATTTTTATAGTTCAAGGTGCTTTCCTTCTATGCTATTTGAAATACTAAAAACTACTAATAACGATTTAGTCCACTTACAGAATAAGTAATGAATTACAGACATGCTTAATTTTTCTTCTATACCGCTTATCCCGTGTAAAAGGACGCGGGGGGCCTGGAGCCTATCCCGGGCCACTTAGAGCACAAGGCAGGGTACCAATCCATCACAGGGCTCACACACACACACACTCTTCACACCGTGGAATGAAACCAGAGAAACCGGAGCAGAGGCCGGGGAGATGAGAGAGAATGAGACGTACGATTGGACCTACTGAATTCCACTCGCCATTAAACAACAAAGAACAAGAGCATGCAAACTCCACACGAGCAGACCCAAGGTAGGAATCAAACCTTCAACCACGAAGGTGCAAGGCCACAGTGCTAACCACTAAGCCACCATGCCACCATGTAACATGGTGTTAGAGAAGAATAAGCCATGGCACAATGTTAGGATAAAGCTTGATGCAAAGGTAAAAGCCTGGGTTCCCAATGCCCAAGACCCCACCCACTGGGGTCCCAACCCCAGATAAAATGGGAGGGTTGCATCAGGAAGGGCACCCGGTGTAAAACTTGTACCACATTGTGTGCAGATGAGGTGGTTGCTGTGGTGACCCCTTGATGGAAGCAGTCAAAAGACTGCCAATTATTTACGGTAACTGACAAAACCTGACGCCAGTTGTAGAGTTACAGTTAGTGAGGAATGCCTGTGACTGTGACACACTTATATTATGACATAAAAGTTGATGATGGCGATGCTTATTGGCCCGGTGGCCTTAACTGCCTGCTGTCCATTACATCACCACCAGTCCATACAAACAGAATTTCAGTTTATTCAGTTTATATATATTTTAAATATATATATTAACAGTGATCTGCTTTTATCTGTTTACAGTTAAATTATTATGCTTAAGCCTGTGGAATGTATAATTCTTCTTTTGTTTGTTTCATGTTATCTCTTAAGTTATACCAGCTATGAACATTTTTTCTGTTTTTCTATGTTGGAAGTAGCAATAAGAAAATGGGTAAACTATGTGCAATACTCAGCAGCAATACTCATTCAAGTATTAATTGTCATTTAAGTGACAGTGGCATTTAAGCGATGATTGATTAGTACTAACAGTATAACATAAAACCTCCTCCACTTGTTCAGTTTTGGTGATCGTGTGCCTACTGCAGCCTGCTGGAATCAATCAATTCACATCAAGGTTTGACATGTTGTGCATTCTGAAATGTTTTTCTGATCATTCTCTATTGACCACTTTCATCAGCAAAGTGTTTCTGTCCTTTTTTGTGCTATTCTGAGTAAAATCACATGAAAACCATCAGCAATTATAAAAAAAAGTTATAGAAATACTAAAAGATACAAAAAGATGGAACCAGCAGTTATAACATGCCTGAACATTGCCTGAAGCTCTTGTTCTGTGTCTTCATGATTCTACATTGTTCTGCCACATGAAAGGCTATCAATTGCATGAATGCGCAGGTGTACAGGTGTTTCTAATAATAACGTGATAACGTTTAGTGGGTATGTGTTTAACTTAAATATGTATAATTTGTTTTAGATCATGTACCATAGGTTTGGATGAGATGATAAGATAAAAATAATTACATTACACTAGAATGAGTACATTAATATAGATCTGTGATTTGTGTTGAGCCAGCACAACTGTTACAGCTGCTGTTAGTGTAAACTTAGCAACTTTTTTCTTTTTTCCTCCGGGTACTCTGGTTTCCCCCCACAGTCCAAAGACATGCAGATTAGGCTCATTGGCATTCCCAATTTGCTTGGTGTGTGTTAGTGTATGTGTGTATGTATGTGTGCCCTGCCATGAATTGGCCCCCCATCCTGGGTAGGCTCAAGGCCCCCTGCAACTCTGTATACAGGCGATCAGTGAGAGTGAGGGAGAAAATAAACGATCCTCCAGCACTACTCGGCTGGTCCCACCATTTCTCAGGGATCAAGTTAAACGTGCTCAGACCCCCCAAAAACAACTAAAGCTTCCCAACAGTGTTTGACTGATGGTAACCTACTAACCCAGTGTTAGGATCTATCCAATGACGGAAACTACAAAGCACTTTTGTAAGTTGCTTGTGTCTGCCAAATGCCTAAAAGCAAATGTAAATGCCCGTGTTTTTAAATTGAATATGTGAAAGGTCTGTCTGGTGTTTGTGTCCAAGAATTTGCTACATTAAGCTTCGTTTCATTTATTTTTGATGTTGGATATGGATCAGAGGATGCTAGGACGGAAGCTATGAGCCGAATGTTCAGCACCAGTAGCTGATTATGCCGCTGAGAAATGTGTGAATTTATTAATGTGTGCTTTAAACACAAACATACCACTGAGAGATGAAAGTTTGTGTCTGAGGGCTAATGTTTATCACGAAAACCAGGTGTAAGCCTCAGAATTGTGCTGAAGGGAATGAATTTTAAAATTCCACATTTTAGAAGCTGTATTTAATAGAAAAGAGAGTAAGCGATATATGATTGATTTCATTAGGAATTTTTTTTTAGAGATGATTTTATTAAATGTGGATGAATAAAAAACTGTATTAAAACATTTCCCTATTTTTTCCTATATTTTAATCTGCCACACACGTAATGTGGCGTTAATACGCGTGATGCTCCAGATCGCTAGGTGGCGGTGTTAATTTTGCTCAAGCCTCAGCACTGCGCCAATGAAAGAACTCCCGGAAGTAAGGTTACGCGGTCCTTTCCGGCTCCGGTCTCTCAACAAGCGCAAAGGTAGGCCAAGTCTAAAGGCAGAAAATCCATTAAAAATCAGCACAATCGTTTTATATAGCCCTTGTTTTTAAATTGAATATGTGAAAGGTATGTCTGGTGCTCGTGTCCTTATAAGAATTTGCTACATTAACCTTCGTTTCACTTTATTTTTGATGTTGGATGTGTATCGGTCAGAGTATGCTAGGACGGAAGCTAGGAGTCGTATGTTCAGCACCAGTAGCTAATTATGCCGCTTAGAAATGTGTGACTTTATTAATGTGTGCTTTAAACACAAACATATCACTAAGAGATGAAAGTTTGTGTCTGAGGGCTAATGTTTATCACGAGAGCCGAATGTGAGCCTCGGGGTTGAGCTCATGAGAATGAACCGCTCTGTGAAGATTTGTAAAGTTTGAAATTTCACCTTTTAGAAGCTGCATCTGATAGAAAAGCATCATTTCAAATGTAATAGTTGTCAGTTTTCCCAATCTCCCAGCACTAAGATCTTACCAGGATAATGTATAGAGCTGTTCTTACATTATAAAGTCTAAAACTAAGTACAGGTCTACTTATGATTAAACTCTGCTCTATTTAAACTGTCAAAAGTCTAATAATCTCTGTAACTTCTATTTGTGTAGATGTTGATGCCCAAAAAGAATCGCATTGCCATCTACGAGCTCCTCTTTAAAGAGGGCGTGATGGTGGCTAAGAAGGATGTGCATCTGGCCAAGCACCCGGAGCTCGCCGACAAAAACGTGCCCAACCTTCATGTAATGAAGGCCATGCAGGTGAGCGTTTACTCCGTCACCTGGTCAAGGCAAGAGTCCAAGGGAGCTACAGTTTATTGGAAAATACATGGTGTAGCAAGTCTCCATACATGAGTGAAATGTAATTAAGCAGTTACATACATAACACAAGTTCAGATTTCTAGACACGTGTGTTTGCCCACAAAGTTATGGTTTGCTCAAAAGTGTTAAGTTTCCCTATATATAGAGACTTTTAGGATGCCATGTAGTCTGAGCATTAGGGCTCTGTGTGAAAATAAGATGTTTATGGTTCTTCTCAGGATCTGGTAGGGTGGGAATCACCAGGGATCACAATGTTGAGTGCTGATTTTTGTATTGCGATTGTTCCACGATTTTATGAATATCCTGGTTGGATGTATTTTTTTTGTCGTTACAATTCTAAACAAACTTAAATAATTTATTAGCCAGCATGTGAATTCATAGTTTAGACTACACGACCTATTCAATTCAATTCAATTCAATTTTATTTATATAGCGCTTTTAACAATGGTCATTGTCTCAAAGCAGCTTCACAA
>JAQMYJ010000037.1:22975294-22995957 GCA_030014305.1 Clarias laeviceps
GATGAATGAATGAAATGTCTCTGATGAGCAAGCCAAGGGTGACGGCGACGGTGGCAAGGAAAAACTCCCTGAGATGGATATATAGAGGATTATAGAGGAACACTAAGATTTTACCAACACAAATGCAAACATTTTTAAATTTAACAAGTTAGTGTAGCGATAAAAAAATCTTAAAGAATCGTTGTATGTAACTGGTTCAAAAAAATTCCCGCCCATCTCTAGTACCTGGAGTGGTCCTCATCTTGTAGAATGCTACACATGCTTGCTTTTGAGCATTTGGTTTGCAAACTCTCCGAAGCTCCTTTTTGTTGATTCCAAGAAAGGTTAAATGAGATGTACAAGCATTAAGACTAAGCAGTATGTAACTTAAATGCTTCTCAAAAATACTGGGATAATTACACAATCATTTTAGCTGTGAAAATACAAACAATACTGCTTACAAATATTGAGTACAAATAATTGTTCTTATGTTTGTGGCTGAAACTGTCCAATCCCTGGTAATGGAGTATCTATCAATGGGTTTTTTGCTTCTTGTTGGTGTCATTTAGTTGTGTGTGAATGATAAAATGGTACTGATGTTTGACTAAAAAGATTATGGATTGATGGAAGTGCAGTATTCTCATTGGAGTTTTCATTTCATCATTCTATGACTGTTAGGTTGTCTACAAAACTACAGGTAAAACAGAACAGGAATGAATATTTATTTGAAAATGCATACATATCTGCTACATCTTAAGCCATTCTCTTGTAACATCCAGGCAAGTATTAGTCTTTTTTCCTGTTAATACAAAGGCAGTATTGACGTCTTTGCTTTTGCCTTACCTATAGTCTCTGAAGTCCTGCGGATATGTCAAGGAGCAGTTTGCATGGCGCCACTTCTACTGGTATTTGACCAACGAGGGCATCCAGTACCTGAGGGATTTCCTGCACCTGCCCCCTGAGATTGTACCTGCCACTCTTCGCCGCCAGACTCGCCCCGAAACCGCCAGGCCTCGCCCCAAGGGTAACACCATAATTTAATTAATTGGGGTCGTTGCTTAGAAGCATTATTTTGTCAAAGTAGTTGGTTCAGGATTATGAATACTTCAAGAACTTGACAGAAGGGTAAATGGCAAGAGAATAAAGCAAAATGCCATTTCTTTTCTTCTTAGGTATGGAGGGAGAGAGACCAGCACGTCTGAATCGTGGAGAGGGAGACAGAGATGCCTACAGGCGATCTGCAGCTCAGCGTAAGTTTACTGCTCTGATATATTACTGGATAGGGATTGGGATCACCAGTCACCACCTAATACATCACATCACGATACCTAGGGGTCGATTCGATTAATATTTTTGATTCTCAGTTTCACAATTTTCACAACTGTCCCTTTATGATATTAAAATTTTTTTTTTTCAATTTTATTTTGATACCTTAAACAAAGTAAAAAGTTATATGCCTTCATTCAAAGTAATTAAATGTAGTCCATTCCTTATAACATTAGATTTCTCACTTAAAAACCAAGAGCAGCATTTAAACAATACAAATACAAGAGTTTAATGTTGTATCTTAAAATTAAATGAAATAGATTTACTCCTAACACACAGGATGCCATTGTGGCGGTAGTTCAGAGTGTACCACCTGTAGTATTGTAAAGAAACAGTGATGTTTCACCTCAAATGATTCAAGTCTTCAGTGCGTGTTTATCAGTTCTAATTTAACACTGGTGTAATGAGTGGGTCTGTGACTAACTCTAGAGTTTAAAGAAATGGGCAGGTTGGAGACTTAATGCGCGCAACTTTTAACGTAATGCCACAAAAAGGCATTTCTGTTGCATCACTCAGATGCTTATGCACTCGCCCAGAATAAAATTATGTCCATGGCCGATAAAGCTGAAAACCAACCAGGTCACCAGTCATGTCTATTATAAATGTCGGGGGAAATTTTTTTAATTTATTTTAGAGGCATAATACATGTATGGGCACACAAGAATTGCGGATTAATTGATTTTATTTATTGCCCCCTATTACTGAATGCGTATCCTCTTACAATTTGGTGGTTGGTCAGTGTTCAAACCAAGCCTTTAGCTACACAGCAGTATTTTTATTGTATTGGTTATATCTAATTCACTTTTTTTCCCCCCCCTCTCTCTAGCTGGAGCAGACAAGAAGGCTGAAGCAGGTGCAGGAGCAGCTACAGAATTCCAGTTTGTGAGTACTATTGCTTATATCTGTACAAGTGTCTAACAGTGTAACTGTCTACTATTAGCCATTTAGGGGTGGGAAAGAGTGCTAATGTTTTTTTTTTTTTTTTCCCTTCTCTTCGCACCTACACAGAGAGGTGGCTTCGGGCGTGGCAGAGGACAGCAGCCACAGTAATTTTCCACATTCTCTGTATAATAAAGCTTGGAAAACATTTATGCCCATGACTGTTTATTTTTCCTATTTACTTTTTTCAGTCGGCTGTTTTAACTGCCAATAGCATGCTTCCTTTTTGTTAGCATTCAACTTCTGAGCACTCACAAAAAAAAAAAAAACTATCATGTAGGCAATGGGTTTTCATTCAGTATAGCTAGTGAGTTTAGGCTAAGCATTTTGGTATTTGGTAAATCCATTTGCTTTGGTTAAATGTTTGTGTCCGTATGAGACTTGACCACCGGTTTATGTTCAGCCTGTCAGGCTAAGGTTATATTACCCCAGAATGGGAAAAGGGATCTTTTTAATGTTTACTTTTGTTTGGGTTCAGTCCTTGTTTTATGGTGATAGTCATCCAACTATCCAATTAGAGGATAGATCCTCTATCAAAAGGCAGGTTAATTTAATAAAGATTTTTTAAAAAACATCCTTTAGGAATTAAGTAAATAGGATTTTGGTGGACATTGGAGGCAATGCAACCCCTGGCAAAAAAAGTATGGAATCACCACTATTGGAAAATGTTCATTCAGTTGTCTAGAAGGAAAAAATAAATAAAACAAATTGCAGACATGCTACAAAACTATTTTCATTTAACATTCCACTCTTCTGGCTTTAAGAAACACTTTAAAAAATAAAAGAGAAAACTTTAGTTTTTAAACTGTTTTTGCAGATCAAGCTAAATAAAAAATGGCATTACTTAATTCTGAGGAAAATATGGAATTGCCATGTACTGGCATTACATCTGCTAATTAGTCTGCAGTTTAAAAAAAAGAACTTGCACACCAGCTGCTGCACCAAGCTGACTGACAAAAATCATAGCTCTAACATGAGAGATGTCCAGTGGGGGGAAAAAAAAACTTGAAGTTAAATCATCACAATGTTGGTTGTTCCCAATCAGCTCTGTATAAAATCTGGATTGCAAAATGTCAAATGAAATAGGAAGGTTGTAAAGGGGAAGCGTATTGGTAGACCAAGGAACACACCAGAACGTCAAGATTGAAAACTTAGATTTAACATTCCTTGAAAATCGAAAACTCAACAAAAATGGGAAGAAACTGAAGTTGTAAGAACTGTAAAACATTGGCTAATTGCTTTTCTTAGCCCACTGTAACATTTAGTTTAGGTGTTAATTATGGTTTTCATTTGGCTTTTCTGTATGTAAATCCAATCATGGATGATGGATGGGAGTATGAAAAGGATAATCATAATTCTGCATTGGGCACAGTGATGACGCCGGAACTTTTTTGTGCCGTTCTAATAAAATATATGGAAGACAAATGCCAGAAGAAAACATGCAAATTTCCACAATCATTGATATGGGGTTCCCTTTCAGGTAAAGGTACGGGAGAGATGATGGGCATTACATGTTCAATAAACGCACAAGTTTATATCAAAATTGATATAAATTTTGAAACACTTCATATTCCATAAATTGAAAGGATGTCTGGTAATGATTAAAATTTTTCAGGATGATAATGCATCTCACCACAGAAGCCGTGAAAACTTTCCTTTGAGGAAAGACCTACTGTATGTCAATGACATGGCCTGCAAAGAGACAGGACCTCAATCCAATTGAGAAACTATGGTGGAAATGAAAGAAAATGGTCCATGACAAGGTGCTGATCTAGCAACTGCAATAAGAGAAAGTCGAAGCTAGATTGAAGAAAACTGTTAGTCAATAGTAAATTCCAGGCCACAGAGAATTCAAACTGTTATAAAAGCCAATGGTGGTGCAACAAACGACTAGTGATGTACTAATTCCATAATTTCCTCAAACTGAGTGATACAATATTTTTTTCCCTTTGCTTGATCTGCAAAAACAGTTGCAACTGATTACAGATTTATTTCTTTTCTTAAAGCCAGAAGGTTGGAATGTTAAATTAACACATTTAACAGTATAAGAATTTTCAATGCAATTAAACATTTTTCAAGAGTGGTGATTCCATACTTTTTGCCAGGGGTTGTATAAATTGTCTCCCTCATTTGTGAGCATTTTACTCCACTCACTTACAGTAAGAGTAACTAATGTAATAGAAAATGTGATTGTTTTTAACAATGATAGTAAAATCTCCAGTACACCTGTGTTCCTTCATCTAAAAAGAAATATTTGGTTTTATCTTAACTAACCTGGGTAAACAAGTGAAGATGCATTACCTCACTGTATGGCATAAAAATCGATGACACTACCTACTGTTAAATTTATAAAGGAACGCCTGTTCAAACACCGCCCGCAGGCCAAACTGAATTTCTTTTTTTATATATACAGACCATGAAACAAAATGTTTTTAATTTCCTTTTATGTTAAGGAGAGCCATAGCACAGACACTGATAAAAAAAAGTCTAGCCCAGTAAAGAGTACTAAAGTTTCAAAAACTTCTATTTGGCTCTTCATCTCTTCATAAATATTGTACAAAATAATGACAGTAAAATGGTAATGTGAAATACTGATGTTTATTTGTTGGCACATTTATATTACATTCTCATACTGGTATATTCCACAATCCCCCCCCAAAAAAAAAATAAAATCACAAAGCAAACGTTCCAGGTATGTTTGTTAAATTGAAAAAGGTCACAGCTTTATGGGCTATATAAGTGACGTAGGTGTTTATAGGCAGCAGCCCTTTTTGTGCGTTAATGAGAGACATTTTGTTTAGAACCTTTCCTAAATCAAGCTGGTGCTTTGATATAACCTCCAAGTTTACATTCAGGGTCTGACGCTCTACACTCGCTCTGTGATAGTAAGGTGCAATGGTGTAACTGATAAGGGTAGGGTAAATTCAGTCTGGACCTGAAACTGCAGTAGTTACCAAGCCTTAATTTTTGTTTGGCATTTTGGAAATCTTTTGAACAAAATCAGATCTGGGAAATTTCAAAACTCATTTTGCTGCAAGAAGTTGATCTGGCATTTTACTGCACAGGAAATAAAAACCCACACCAATATTTCTCTATAACCAAGTGATTGTGCTTTGGAACATTCATAAGGTTCTCATCAAGACTAGTACAGCCTCTAGCTGAAACGAAGAAAGAAAAGCACTATAATTGTAAACTTGGCTATATTACGAAGTAATAACCTAAAATAGTAAGTTTTATTATAAAAAATTCTAATTGCAGCAAAGTTATCAGCTCTGTAATTTGCTCAAAATTACCTCTCAAATTATTGTGTTGGAATCTGACCCGAACAAAGAAATTGAGGGAGATATTGTGATTAGTTACAAGAATCTTCGTAACCCTGAACCTACAGCAACTTAAACAGCCCAAAAAGAATGCATTCCCAAATGTCCTGCTTGGGGGATTTAACAGTTCCATCACCATTCATCAGAAACTGACAATGCATATGTACCACCATACCCAACGTGAAAAACCACATATACTGTCTTTTTTTTTTTTGTCTGAAAATTAGTTTATACAGAAAGAAGAAAAAATAAAATAAAAGGCAGGCTAACTACAGTGGCTCCAGATTCACAGTATTGTGCCAACTGCTGCATGCCATCACAAGGGCAGTAAGCAGCCTGGCTAAGACAACTTACTAGACAAAGGAAGAGAGGGGTATAAATGAGGAGGAAAGTTACAGTCCACATTTCTTACATTTTGAAGCAAGGTCTCTGTTATACGAACCTTGCATGTTTTTATAAACTGCACATTATAGTTTCTGTCGAGCAGGTATGGAGGGCTCACCGTGATTCTTTTAAGAGATGAAGAGGGAAAAAATAATTACTGCAGAAATCAACATACATAAATTAAACAATCTCATCTGAATCAAGATGGTGAAAGATAAGCGGCCATATTAGCCGTCATGCAGCTGGCATTTTACAAGCTTAACATACTTTGTGGTATGACTAAGGCATGTGAGTTTTCTGTTTACTGAGGGACTGCTTTTGACCAAACTGAAGTGCCTTTAAAGTTCTAAATAAATTAAACATTTTTGTCGTAGTTTCTAGGATACACGTCAGGCATTCTGGGAAAACCCGTTGGATATAGCAGTGATTGGGTTCTGACAGTGATATAGAGTGACCTAAAAAATGCAAATATGTATTTAAAAAAGTAGAAGTTACAGCAAATACTTGTATCTTATGCAGAATACAAGAACATTAAACTTTCCAAATTCAATGTGGCTACATGGAGAGACTCCTTTAGTGCATCAACTGTTCCTCAGACTATGATAATCAACCGATTTCAGGGGAAAGAAAATCAAGTGGTTTTAGGTCTGGTTCTATAGTTAGTCACACTGGATCTGAAACGAAAGATAATTAATAATATAATATTTCATACAAGGAGAAATGCTGATGGATCCGACTTTTGGCCTCTTTGTATATTTTCTACTTTAAATAAATGCAGTCTGCAAAAATGTCTAACTTTTTTTTTTTTTACTTTCTGTAAAAATGACATCAGTTAAGGAAACAGCTTAACAAATGCAGCAAGGAAATGCAGTCAAATCTGTGTAAGCTGTCTACACTGCTAACTGATTTTCTTACATCTTGAATGTTATGCTTTGTTCGATTGCTACGTGCCGTGTTCAAATGAAAGTGTTTAATTTAGCCAACAGAACTTAATCAATTAATAAGCAATTATTTCCCTACTAGTATAAAAAGTCACCACTGATCTGAAGAGATAATGTGTTTAAGGCTTGTGTTCAAGTGCTGCGAAAGTCTTTTAGCTCAGGTGATGTGCAAGAAACTGATAACCAGAGTGATAACACATTTCAGAATAGGATTCCTCAAAACCTGGCTATATGTATTTTCCCCCCCTTTTTCCCAGTCTTGTAAATATAGATGCAAGTGTGGCATCTTTTCATAACGGAAATTTTAAATGCCAAACTATTTCTCCATTTTCATTTTATGAGCAGAATTTACTTGTGATTTAAATACATGCACAAACAAGATAGTAAAAGTGTACTTCAGTTATGAAAAGCTGGTATTTCGAAATCTAAAAATGTGAAGGGTTTTCCCAGGCCACCACACAAGTATGCAAAATAATTTTAGAAACACTGCCTGTGCGTTGGGGGCATCTCAATAAACAGCCCATACTTATTTTTCTTCATTGTTACCCTGGCCTGACATACCAGGTCAAAGAAACAGCTCAATAACTGGAGATACTGTTAAATTTAAAAAAAGCAGGGGAAAAAAACCCTAAGATCCACTCGACTGGCGTCTAAGGGTTGTTACATCCTCGAGCATTCACAAATGTCATCTTATAAACTCTACAGCCTTGTCATGCATTCTGATTTAGGTTGTTCTGATTGACGATTTTGTCTGAATAAATGTGGATAAAGCCAAAAGCATTTTTATTTTTCATAAATATCGTCAACACTGCTGAAATGACTGGACCTGTAAGACTGACTGTTGGCTGTACTTGTTACAGCACAGATGGATGCAAGCGGTGCACAAAACCCACAAATTCTCATCCTGCTCGCTTGCAATAAACTGCTCACCTTTTAAGTATTTCTGGGGTTCACACACACATTTAGGCACCACTCTAGTAAGGAAACAAATATAATTAAACACGAGTGTGCATTTTTACAAAATGGCAAGAGGGGCAAAAAGAGTTAGAAGAAATCACTCAGAAGACCTACTGACACCAAATACAGGTTGAACATTCATCAGATCCCAAACTTGTAAGACAAATAAATATCAGTGCTCATGCAAACCAACTGACCTCTCACTGACGGTTCCAACCCTTCAGAAAGCTAAGCGTTTCTCTCTCATTGTTGGGGGTGGTTTCTCGAGAACAAACACATACTCGCACTACTCACACAAATACATGCTCACTCGCTCTCGCGTACAGGGGGAAAAAAATGGATGCGTAAAAAATATCGAACGCCTCAAGCATAAGCACTAGGCTACTTGTATTTACATCACAACAGTAAAAAGTAGTTCTTGCATTCATTTAACCTCACACTTGGGTCACAGAGGGCACGAAAGTGAAGAGAAGGAAGAGGAAAAGAAGGATTGGGTGGTTTCATGCAATTGTCCATTCTGAAGGAGAGGCGGAGAAACAAAATCATAGTAGATAGCAACAAACATTAAATTTACATTTATAAAACATATTTTTGAATATTTATCCAACACTTTGTCAAGGTGTGCCACCTCTCTGGCACACAAAAAAGGGTTGGCAAGGCAAACCGTATTTTTAGAGTAAAGGAAAAAAAACAAAGAAAGAGGAAAAAAAAGAATACTGAAAGAATAAGAGCAAGAGTGGTGGCGGAAGCATCCGGAGTGTCAGTGTTATACGTTAGTTATCTGTTGTCAGAGACAGAGCTCTGATTGATGTTGTAGCTTGGCGAGAGGTCTTCAGCTATCGTGGCCACTAGGGGGGTGCCATTGCTCGTCAGGCAGCTCTCTTGTAGAGCCTCGAAGTAGGTGGCCTGCACTGGCTTGTGACACTGCAACACTTGTATGGCATCGTCTATTTTAAACCATTCCCTTTTTCTCCCTGTCAACAGAAGAAGGTGCACATGTGCTCAGGGTGAATCGGCTGAGTGCTACAACAAAGTGCTAATATTCCACTTTACTTGCTCTGCCATGATACATTACCATGGTATACATTCACTATGAAATTTATTAGGAACATCTGCAAATCTAAATCATGTAGTTATCTAATCAGCCAAACACATACAGGTCAAACGCTTCAGTTAATGTTCACATCATACATCAGAAGCGGACTTTAACTGTTCCGGCATGGTAACTGAGAGAGGGGGTTTGGGAAACTGATAATGTCCTGTGATGATGCCTCGTACAACAGAGAATGATGAGGGGGGGGGAGGAGAAAAAAAAAAAAATAATAAAAAAATAAAAAAACTCTGGAGGCTGAAACAACTCAGATCACTGGAATGACTGGTCTGAGCGTACAGGAACTCTAGACTAACTCAAATAAGCCACTTTTTACAACTATGGTGAGAAGAAAAGCATCACATCATGCACAGAACATTGAATTTTTTGAGGTTACAACCCACTCCCATCAGCTAAGAACAGAAATCAGAGGCCATCATGGGCACTGCAGCTGGATAGTTTCAGCCTGAAGACCCTAAACACACAATCATTGTTTCATGGTTTTTACACTATTCTGTGTAAACTCAAGAGACTGTTGCGTGTAATATTCCAAGATGGTTAGCAGTTTCTAAAATATTTAAACCAGCGCATATAGCATTAACAACCCATAAAAGTCACAAGCACCAGATTGTCCCCATTCTCATGTTTAACGTAAACATCACCTGAAGCTCTTAACCTGCATCTGCATGATTGTTTTGGTGCATTGTGCTACTGCCACATAATTGGCTGATTGGATAACCGCCTGAATCTGCAGCATGTTAGTATATAGTGGATGGTAAGTGTAAAAAAAAAAATAAAAATAAAAAAAAAGTGCATACAAACAGAGAGGCAATTATGGCTGCCATTCATCTGCACACTGTGCTATATACATACATGGATCAAAATGAAACCTGAATAAAATGGTCTCGTGTGGTTTGATATTTGCAGGAACATTTGCAAGCACAGAACATTTTTTCACTTACCAATGTTTACAGAGTCTTCCCAGTCTTCCAGTACTTCTTTTACAATGAGAACATACACATACGTCCTGTGTTTCCTATCCTGATTCTGAGTTTGGAAAGAAAGGAAAAAAAAAAAATAAAGTCTTAAATGTACTAGTGTTTAAAAAGGAAAAAGTGAAGAAGGCAAAAGTGACAAGAGTGTTATGTCGTGTCTTATACATCTTTGGTGTTTGACCACATTCCGCACAGATCTTAAAAGTAGATCTATGTAAAGTTTACATGTTAATATTAGGCACCTATTGTCTAATTTTCCATTTTAAACCAGTTATCACAAAACCCCAAGCAGAATTTAAAGTCAGGATATCCTGTTAACTTATAATCCAACGTTCTTAAACCTCAAAAGTTCACATCTGATTTTTCTAGGGCAGAGGTACAGAAAATCATCTTCACATAATAATCTACAGTAAGTTAGTAAGTTTAATCTGTCTGAATCTGAATTAGACAGAAAACTGACGCTAGTAGAAAGAAAAAGAAAAAAAAAAAAAAGCACATTCAGTATCTGTAAAGTCAGGAAATTCTCTGAAATAATGTGTGAATTTGGAAGCAACACCACACAACATGCTCCCCAGCAATACACATCACCATGACAACCAAATATTCTAATGACTACCAATATTCTATGACCTCTTGTCTAAAACATGTTCCCTCTAAATAACTACAGAACGAAAGAAACAAGCAAACAGGATCAGATGGCAAGCTTTCTTGCAGCATCTAGTTAATTTCAGTAGATGAAAACTAAGCAAAGGTGTTTGAATATAATTATATAAAATGATATTTAAAAAAAAAAAAAAAAAAAAAACTAGCCATGCGTATTTGTACATCTTCATATTTTGACATACAAAGGGTGTTGTACAAAGTCAAAACAGGATTTGTGATCAAATGCCTCGTGAATGAAGAAGTAAAACCGACTGACATTAACAGAAGAGTTCAGGCACAGTTCAGTGACGAGACTCTTAGCCGCAGTAAAATGTTTTACAGAAGGCTGTATGTCCATACAAAACAAGTGATGATACAAATTGAGGTGATTCAGAGCCCACTGCACTCGTTCCTGTGAACATTCAAGCAACTGAAATGCCTGATCCTTAAATTGACATAACTTGCGAAAACTTGCGAAAGAGACGCATCTGTCTCGCACATCATTCACTAACACAACTTGCACATTACAGGAACTCGGTAGGGAGATATTACTCTCCCAAGTTCGGGGGGGGGGTGTGATTATAGTCAGGAGGCACTGCAATCAATACACTCCTGACCTCACTTAAGGCATTTCCAAATGTTTGGGTCATAAGGAGTGCCTGGGAGGTCAGTGTTTCAGGCATAAGTCAATCACTGGGATAAGGGCATCGGTGTAGCAGGGAATTATATAGAGAAATAAAGGTAATTTTTAATCTCATTACTGTGTTCTGTCCTTGTTTGACTTGAACACCCCTCATAAAAACAAGTGGAAAAATAAACATTGGTATTTTGTGGGAAAATGGGCTTTGATTTACTTTTTCCAAAGAAAGTGGCTGTATATTTCTAAATATCTTTGAAAAACTGCAAGAGCACAAAAAAAATACAAAAATCACAATGTTCTCTGTGCGCATTTTCATGTACATCCCTCTGTAATGTCAGCATGGCTGACATGCTAATTTCACACATGATGAGCGAAAATATAGCACAAACCAACAAGACAGCACCAGAATCACTAAACACACAAACATTCCTGAACATACACAAATCGTTACAGTATAGAGTTTTCCTTCAAGGTATAGATATACAAGTCACTTGAAACAAACTTTTTTATTTTTATTATTAAAGTTACATTAACTGCTTCAAAATGAATTCTATAGCTCTATGATACTGCAAATTTTTTTCCCCATACAATTTCCAAACAAAGAATAACTTTAGTCCACATCCCTAATCATCAACATTTTTTTATATTAAAGTGCTGTATGATATCTTCCCTCTGGACTCTCTGCACTGCACAGTTTTGTGTTTGAGCTGAAGTAGTTCAGTGAGTGCAGTGCTTCCTGACTAGAATCACAATCACTACTGCAGGAACAAAGTATCATCAGTTTGCTGTGTAATACTCACCTCAAATATTCCTACTAGTCTTCCTAAAGTGCCCTTGACACCAGCCTATCAGAAAAGAGGAAAAACACCACATCTTTTAACACATTTTAAGCAAATATTTTAAAGCAGCAATCCTGCAGTCACTTCCCTCCCCAAAGACACATCTTTAAAGCCTTAGAGTAAAAAGGAAAAATTCACTGGATGCAATGGATAAACTAGGTTTAATTTGTGTTTGGAAAATTGGCTCCATGTATAAACAAGTTTGAAAAAAACTAAATAAACAAAAAGAACTTTGCTACAGTAATAAAACATTCAATCGCCAACTCTCAGATCCAAGAGATCTCATTTAGATATTCGGCCTTAAGTGTTTGTTTATCTCCTAATCAAATCAAGTTACCGAGATCTCTTAGGACAGACATTAATCTGCGGGAAAACTGCACAAAGTCAATGGAAATTGTAGTTAGTGTAAGCAGAAGATCTTCTCTTCTCTACCTGACCATCTGAGAGCTACTGACACACTTAAAGGAGTTTTACAAAGAATCTGAAAACAAAATTCTCATTATAAAAAAAAGCTAATTGCTTGTGCTAGTTTTGCTGTATTTTTATTATTATATATATTTTTTTACTTCATTCGTTTGACTGTTTACACCTATTCAGTTTCACTTCATACTAATATTTTTCAGTTTTTTCTAACTGTTCATTGCATCTCCAGGGTTGGGGGTTTGAACCTCATCCTATACTGATTATGGAGAGTATGCATGTTCTGGCTTACAGTCCAAAGACTTGAGTTTTTGGTTGTTTGGTGTTTCCAAACTGCCTGTGGTGTATGATTGGGTGTGTAGGTTACAAGAGGTTGCTGTCCTGTTGATGTAACTGCATATCGCTGATCGTTCTCTGAGACAGTGATTCTAAGACAGTTGATATTTCTTGACATGTGCGCACGGCGTCGCTATTAGGGGAGGAATTATAGCACCACCAATGCAGCTGGATAGACTACTGTTGCCCGAGTCCGACTGCAGTTCACATTTTTTTTTTTATAATGTAGCTGAACAGAATCTAACACGTGGAGCTGTGATATTTGTGTCATTTTCTCTGGTGCACTGTGTGTATCAAAGACCCAACTGGATGTAATGAAAACAATGGATGGATAGACAGACAGAATAATTAATACCAAACCCTATTGACATAACAGCACCTTCCACTCAGCAACATTTATTATAATTAACAAGAAATGTATATTAAAACATTAAGGATTGTATAAACATTAAAAATTACATTTGTAATGCTCATCACATCCTCAAAACAGTATCTGTCTAAAAGGAACTAAGTTTGAATGTTTCTCTTCTATTTTAGCATCAGTTTAATATGCTGTAATAATGTGCTGTACTGAACATGTGCCCTGACCTAGCATAAAATTTGTATAACTATAAACACTGCTGCTCTTTGCTTTTCAAACAGCATTGCTGTCACTTATTATAAGTTGTACAGCCTAATATTCCAGCATATTGAGGTGAGATAATCTGTAATATAAAGATCTTAAGTTTGCACTCTGTGGGCACTTAAAGACGCTTCGGCAGTAACTGGAGTTCAGCCGAGGAATAGACCAAAGGGCTGTAGTTAATCCGAGTGGAACGCCCTGTAGCACTTGTCTGTAAAATGATCACTCTCTACACATGAGTGATGTGAGAGTATCACTGCCTAGCACAAGAAACTATGATCAGGACATCAAGGTCAGCCTGGAACAGTTGTACGAGTATATAGCAGCACCACATGTCGGTGGCACAAGACCTGCAGCGGAAAAGGTCTTGCTTGACAGTGAGCACAGCTATTCAACAAATTAACACCTTTTTGTTTTAAATGTATTCAAATGAATTGGGCTATGACTGCTATAGTTTTTTCCCCCACTTGCAGTATTAGGAATTGTGAAACTGTCTAAGGATACACCAAATTCAGGATTATATTTTTATCAAAAAAAAAAAAAAAAAGGGCTCTGACCTCTTCACACACTTCTCGAACAGCAGCGTCGTCAGGGTTTTCCTGTGGTTCCATTCCTCCTCCGGGCACAATCCACTTATCAGGATGTCGGCTGCTACTCACCAGCAGCACCTGAATAAACACACAGTAGCCATGTGAGCAAGCAAACAATAAATATATTACATTCTTCAAGAGTCAAGATCCTACCTGATCTAATTCTGAGTATCACCATTTAGCCAAACACTGTTGTGTAACTCAGGACTGGTATCAGTGTGGCCAACTTTACGACTTTGTCACTAGATTTAGCACCTTTTATTAGGGGGAAAAAAAATATCTAGTGACTGTCCCGAACTCGATACTGCTCTACACCTCATATCGCAGCTGCTGGTTGTATGCGTTGAGAGAGCATATTTGTTTAATTCACCATCACTGTGTAAAGCCTGATTGAGCTGCATCCGTCTGTGTACGTTCCTAATAAGTATTGATGGAAATAACCAGTAACCAACCGATACGATGTCAGGATATCCAGATGCCGATCCAGTTACTATTTTGATTTTGTAAGCATCATGATTTTATAAATATACTGATTGAATATTATATTTTTTCAGATTTTTACAAAATTAAGATCTTGAATCTTTAAAAAAAAAAATTGAGCCATAACCAGTCTGGACTGGATTGATCATGAGTAATTAAATCCAGTCCATTCCTTGTATTAGTTTTCTCACATATTTAACACTTAAAATTAATGTAAACAAAAAGCCAATTTTTTACTGAGCAGCACGTATCTATCTCTGTCATCAAAAATAATTATTATTTCTGAACCAACTTAGCAAATAATTCACTCCAACCGGATGCCCATGTGTGTTGATAGTTCAGAGTGTACCACCTGTATGATTATAACAAAACTGATGTTTTATTGCCGCAGATGTCCAAAGTCTTGATCACTTGCACAGCTTTTAATGCATGTACTTTGAAAGGAATTAGCACATGTGGTGAGTGGGTTTGAGACTAATTCACTTTCAGAGTTTGGAGAAAAAGGCTTTCAAACATGCGCAACTTTGGATAATGTAACCCCTTTAAATTGCTGTTGCACCAGTCAGAAGCTTGTGCACACAGAATCGGACACCCTGGAAATTCCTTCGGGCTCGATAAAGTATCTATCTATCTATCATATTTATCTATGTCTAAGGTTGAAAAATCACAGACTGTTTAAATAGTGCGCCTCAGTTATAAATGTAATAAATAAATTTAAAATGCTTTTGGAAACAATGTGGAAAATATGCAATGTGCACACAAAATAAATGGTGATTCTTAATTGAATCGATTTTCCCACATTTCCACTGATGAGCACTGTTCCTAACAACTAATCACTGATCCCCACTGTTGTTCCTCCCCCACACTTCTTTGCTCTTGTTTTAAACCAAAATCTTTCTATTTTATTTACTACCACTGCTGCTTTTTTCTGCATTCTTCATGAAAGGCATTGTAAATTGTAAACAGCCAATGTGTGCTTTATAAATGTAATGCATACATATCATTTTCTATTCTCAGATAAAATTCTAACCTGTTCTGTCCCTCGTTGGAAAATCCTCCCGTTTCAGGAAACACATTCTGATATGCGAACAGTTGTGAAGAGCCGATGCGCAAATACAAATTTATGACATTGTCTGGTGACTTCTAACTAATTTTTGAGCATGCATTTGTGACTTTAGTCAGAAACTTGATAGTTGGCAACAATGATTGGTTTATTCGATTAGATAGCAATCTGCAATTAGCAATCCTCATCAATGGGAAGTGGTATATTTCATTCTACAAATGATCAACTTTTTCTTATAACTTGAGGTTCAGTTGAGGTTTCATGACTATGTGAGTACCAGCTCAATATTTTTAACTTCTCATAGTTGTGGGTTTATTATTATTATTATTAAAATTAAAACAAATAGCTTTGCGCATTTCTATCATATTGATAGTTGTGCCTCAAACACAGCGACAGGCTGTTAACATGGAAATGTTTTTTTTTCATTGTTGTTCAGAGGTTATGTGAAAACACTTTTTCTTGTTTTCACATAACCTCTGAACAACAACGAAAAAACATTTCCATGGAACATTATCTCAGTTAGCAGAATGTATAAAAACTCTAAACAACAACTGGAACAAGTTTAAACAGATAACATTAGCTAATGAAGTCTGTTTAGATATACAGTGGATGGCATAATTATTTGCCCCTAGAACATTTCCACATTTCGTAATGTCATTACCTAGAGATAGAGCTTGTTTTACAGTTGGGGTAAATATTTATTCGTGCATGCACAAATTTTACGGTTTTTCTTCGTAAATTTGTAATATTATGGTCTACTTTGTGTATGTGTATATATATATCTCATAACGTTAAATAAATAAATGAAATCCACTGCAGTTCCAGGCAGTAACGCTACAATAGATAGAAAAGTTCAAGGGGTGAATACTTATGCGACATTCAGTTAACAGCCTGTCGCTGCGTTTGAGGCCACAATTATCAATATGATATAAATAAATGAGAATATAAACGAGAGCTATCTGGAGACGGCTAGCTCAGGCGGCTAGCTCACATCGAGCTTGTGTAAGCAGGCTTGTTAGCTAGCTAGCATCCAGTTTTAGCACACTCTTCATAGTGTCATGACATAACACGGCTCATGTTTATACTACCCAGATCCGGTCAGAGAAAAGACACAAATACACAGGCTTTCTGTCCATCACAGAACTATTATACTTAACAGCGGATTTGAGACACCCTGCTAGCTGACAGTACCGCGACTAGCTAGCTAGCCAGTTTAGCATTTTCATTGACAAATCGCACCGTCTCTATTCGCTCGATAACCGTTAGCCCGCTACACCAGATGTTAGCTTTTAATAATAGTCACTGAATCTCAGTATTTCATCATTTGATCTTACTTGGGCAATAAATTGTATATATTTAACCTAGACGCGGTTTGGAAGAGTTAACATTCATTTGATTGAAACGTGATCTCGCTGAAGTGCACGCAGATCCCCGGCCTCACCTCCTCCTCGGTCTCGCTCCTGAAGCACAGGCAGGCGGCCCGCTTCTTGTACCCGTCTCCATCATAGGTGCGAGTCTGGTTCGACTTCAGCTTCATCATCTCGGCACGTCGGAAATTGGCTAAGATCAGAGCGCAAACCTCCGTGAGATGACACGGCTTTACACGCAAAGTTCACGAATGGAAACCCCGCGTTTTCAGTATAAGAAGTTAGCTCTTCTACGCTTCATTTTTCTAAAGCCAAGCGCATCTCAGTCACAGACTAGTATTGTTACGTACGACTCCGCTTCTATCGAGCAGAAGGGGCGGTTCCAAATAAAGCCTTGCTTCGAGGCCTCTGTCGTTTCCCTAAGCGCGACGTTGCTAGTGACATCACCATTGACGTGACCAATCAGCATACTGTGCGGCAATAGCGCGACACTCAGTACACAGCTACTACTTTTGAATGGAACCACAAAGAAAAAATATTTATCAAGAATTTGAATTAGCAATAGGTAATTAAGTAACTAGCAATAAGGCAATTATTATAATGATTTGCTAAAACATAGTCAGAGACTTTTTAAAATTCAGAGATGGTAGTAATATTTCCTTTGCACTACGGATCTTTTATATATATATATATATATATATATATATATATATATATATATCTAAAAAATAAATAAAGGGAACACTTAGTCCCAGTTTGACTTGAACACCTCTCATATGTGTATGCATGGTTCAAGTCAAACCGGGAATAAGTGTTAATAAGTGAGCAGTATATATTAATTCATCTTTTATACCGCTTTATCATGTACGGGGCACAGGAAGCCTGGACCCTATCCATACAGGGTGCCAATCCATCGCAGGGCACACACACTAACCCACCAAGCACAGGGAGAACATGCAAACTCTACACACAAAGACCAGAGACGAGAACCAAACCCTGTTGCAAGTCCACAGTGCTAACCACTACTCCGCTGTGCTGCCATATTTCTATGGGCCCGAAAAATGGGCCTCTCTCCTGTGGGTCCAATGATAGCATCAACAATGATGCGACTACAGACATCTTTAGAGGAAACATAATACTACACATTGTTGCCATTCCTTTTAGTGTGTATTTGGGCCCAGAGAGAAAGATGGATGGATGGATGGATGGAAGGATGGATAGATAGATAGATAACTTCTAAATTGAATACCCCATTGAATATTTGTTTTTTTGTCCAAAATTACTAACTGGCAGCTGTTTGTAATAAATCATTGAAACAAAACCAATTTAGATAGCTCAACACAAGTGAGATAATATAACAAGTCATTTCTTTATTTCTTATTTAAACATGAATTGACCCTTTTCATGATTACTGAAGTTTCAGAATTATTCCACTGCCTGAATAAAATTGCTCATTAGAGCACAAATTTGAAAATCAGGTGTTGTCTCAAGCACATATTGGATGCCTCAGTTTAGAACATATTAAAAACCTGGGCCCATATTCACAAAGCTTCTTAGAATTCTCTCAGAGAGCTCCTATCTTAGCTTAAAAAGTTCTAGCTGGGAGTCCTAGACTAAAAGTGATTTAGGAAACTTCTTAGAGCAACTCTGAGTAAGGAAAGTTATCTTAGTGAGGAGGTGTTATTGATGCAGCAATTCAAGGACTGTGAGTGATTGATAAAAATAACCTCTGACTTCTGTAAAGGTCTTGAAATTCGCTCAAATTGAATACATGATAATAGACAGACAGGCAATAGACAGAGAAGGCAAGTGTTTGAAAAAATTGTCTGTAAAGGACCTAAAGAAATATTTGGTGGCAGCAAGCACTGAAGTTTCACTCTGCAGTATAAGGTGCATACTTAACACTGAAGGTCACAAGATGTACCCTGCTACTGTCTCTAAAACACAAGAAAAGTCGACTCCAATATGCTTAAAACCATATCAAAATAATTTTTGAGAATTCTGTTTTATGGATTGATGAAACAGAATTTAAACTTTTTGGTCCTATGAATCAGAGGCATGGTGGTGTAGTGGTTAATACTGTTGCCTTACACCTTCAGGGTCTGGGTTCGATTCCTGGTCAGGTTCGATTCCCATCTCGATCGATTCCTCCATGTGTGCATGGAGTCTGCATGTTCTCCCCATGCTTGGTGGGTTTCCTCTTGGTACTCCGATTTCTGCCCAAAAACCTGCAGATTAGGCTAATTGGCGTTCCTAAATTGCCCATAGTGTGTGAGTGCCCTGCGATGGGTTGGCACCCTGTCCAGGATGTACCCCGCCTTGTGCCCTAAGTCTCCTGAGATATGCTCCAGGCCCCCATGACCCTGAATACAGAATAAAGCGGTATTGATGATAAGTGAGTGAGGGTGAGTGAATCAGCAGTATGTTTGGAGAAGAAAGTAACCTGGAAGAAAACGTCATGCCATCTATGAGGAAGCTGAAACTTCCCCTACTTCAAAGTCCACCAAGGCTTGGTTTCAGATGAAGTCCTAGGGGGTTTTGAGTGACCATCACAGTCGCCTGACTTAAAATCAATAAAAAAAGGTTTTGCAGCATGCAAACTTCAGCATACTCTTCAGCAATGTGCAAATGTTCAGTGTGGTTGATTTTGGTGTGTTCCAACACATGTTTGAAGGAAGCATAAGTCCAATCAGCTGAGTCCTATGTGGAGTTCTGGTTGAGAGTCCTTATAGCCTGCGGGAAGTAGCCTCTCTTCAGTCTCTCTGTGTTGGTCTTCAGGGAGCGGAAGCACTTTCTTGACCGCAACAGAGACAGCAGTCCAGTCTAATTTGGATATTGTAGTAGTTATTAAAAATAGCACGTTGTGTTGACTTTGGGGAAACCACCTGTTATGTTAGTTGTACTGAGCTATTTAAATTGCCATTGTTTCACTGATGTACAGTATTACAAAATAAACAAAATATAAATGGAGCAACTCACCGCTGCAATCATACGCTAGATTTAATTATATCCCATGGTATAGATGTCTCTAATATAGAGATCTTACCTCAAAGCGATGATATCACAGATCATCACCTCCTGATATATACTCTACCCGTAGAACAGATTAGCTGTGTCTCCCCACGTTATCAATTTGTTAGAAATATGAATCCGACTACTAAAGACAGATTCAAGTAATCTGCCGGATCTGTCCCAATTTCTAATTAGACCCCTAAATGCAGATGATCTAGATTAAGTAACTAGCAGCATGGGCACTATTTTTACCAGTACATTAGACCCTGTTGCTCCCATCAGATAAAAAAAAGTCAGAGATAAAACAGTCACACTCGCGCCCTAAAGAGAGAAACCCGTAACCTCGAGCGAAAATGGAGGAAAACTAAATTAGAAGCTTTTAGAATTGCGTATAAAGACAGTATGCGCAGCTATAGACAGGATCTAAAAGCTGCTAGGACCGAGCATCTTAGCCAACTGATAGCAAGAAACCAAAACAATCCCATGTTCTTATTTAGTACAGTGGCTCGCCTAACAAAACCTAAGATGCACGCAGAGAGGATTCCATCACAGTTTAGAAGTGAAGACTTTATGGACTTCTTCAATGAAAAAATCGGACACGAATGAAAATAACAAATTACAGACCGATTTCAAACCTTCCGTTTATATCAAAAATATTAGAAAAAGTAGTATCAGCTCAAATATGCACATTCTTGCAGGAAAACAACATCCTTGAAGAATT
>JAQMYJ010000037.1:22998045-23022833 GCA_030014305.1 Clarias laeviceps
TACTTGTACTTCAGTAAAAATTCACAGAATTAACAGTACTTTTACTTGAGTACAAAAATGTATTACTCTTTCCACCTTTGCTAATCAGCTTCAAGTAGCTACCCGGAATGGTTTTTAGTTCACAGGTGTCTTTTCAAATTGTGTGTGTGTGTGTGTGTTGCTACACTCAGTTAAGTAAAGAGAAAAGACCATCTATCATTACTTTAAGAAATGAAGGTCAGTCAATCTGAAAACTCAGTGTTTTACTTACAGTACTGTGCAAATGTCTTGGGCAGATACAAAAGAAAAAAGAAAGAAAAAAACAACAACAACCCATAAGCAAAGATGCCTTTGAAAAATAAATGCTCTAAAGAAACTTCTATAAAGAGTACTAAAGAGTGGGGAAATAAACAATAGATATGTGGGGTGAAAACTCAAATACACATTAAATAAAGTATTAAATAAAGCTTTGTGCACTTTTACAAGTAAAACAGATGTTAGGTTTTACTGAGCATGCTGAAGAATATAAGTTCTTCTGGTAACTGTCACACTTACTCCTTTCTATATTCATGCAAAAACCAGGAGATTCTTTTAGGCTTTTTCTCCCTTTTTAAATCTGAAAACCGGTCTGTTACATAATATAGTGCTTTCAATATATTATAGGCGTGCAAATATTATTTTGTAATGTTATTTATTACTTTTTAAGTTATATTCGGAAATATTAAATGGTTTTGTACATAATAATGCAGACATGATAAACATATATAACAAGACGTGTACTACAGATAATACAGCGGCTAAGACTTTGGCACAGTACTACGCGCGCGCGCACAGACACAAAACCAACAACTGTCAGTGATGTATAAAATATTATGGACTTGCTGCTATATGTCCATATTAATGATGATACTTGCGATGGTAGGATCTATTTGCTACACTCAATATTAGGACAATAAGCTCTTAAATTAAGCTTCACGAAACAATTTTTGCGAAAGTACTAGCTGTGACAGTACTTTCGACACCTACATGTGGCTTTAGCTAGCCATCATTACGCCGGACGCCATTACTGAACCCGCTACGCTGCTTGCGCAAGCTGATTAGCTGTGACTGGCTCTGTGCAAGTTATGTAGCGTAGGTGCCATTGCGGAATAGCGGGCTTGTGAGCCCTCGCTAACTTGTAAAGACAAATAAGAAGACGCAAAATGAGAAAGTATACTTTATTAACAACACAACATGCTACACAGATACAACTGAATTCTCAATTAAACGTGAAATAAATAGGTATTTGCGGCATCAACAAACGTGGTATAAGCCTAAAAGAGCTTGTAGACAATTCCTCAGCTGCATTAAAAAATAGGTACAGAGCAAAGGTTGTTTTCCACAGAAAGGATGAACACATTCTATACAGAAGTTATCAGTGCTATCTGAACACTACTTGGTCTGTCACCTGTTGTCTATGTCCTGTAATTCCTGAGGTGGCTGATGCATATTGTTGCAGAGAAAGAATGTGGATAGATGGTATGTGAGATGCAGAGTAAAAACAGTCATTCTTACTATTCTGACGCAGTCTTGTGTAAGCTGAGTTGACAATATATGCAAACCGGTCATCGTCACAAACCATGGTACTGAGGTATAGCTGCTCAAGTGTGCATTGTTTCACAGGTGTTCTCTGTAAACTCCCAGAAGTATTTGGGTGGATCCATAAACTGTAAAGAATAGTTTTTTTCCCAACTGCTGACCAGAGCTAAAGACTTATTTGCCCGTGTGTACTTTTCTTTGACCTAAAAAACTGACCTGTTGGCAAAAGTTAAGTAAGAGGCAAACCTGTCATTGTAAAGAAAATTATGGATATGAGGAACAGTCCACGTAAATTAGTCACAGGTGTGTTAAAAATGCTACTGGAATGTACTTGCGATGAGAATCAGACATCTATATCGCCTACTCAACTATTACACCATAGTGAGAAAGACTGAAAATGGTGTGTTCAAATCTAAATGCATGATCGGCTTATCTTGCAAAATACACACCCCTAGCCTTCAACAAACGGTGAATATTCACGCATCAACATATAGAATAAAGGCAATCTAATAAGATAAAATCTAGTCAGTGCAGGGGGTGTTAAAAAAAATAAAATAATAAAAATCAGCTGCAGTTAAGCAGAAAGCCCTACACTAAAACTATAGGACCACTACACATCACGGCCAGAACAGTTTTCTTTTTTCTAATTCTATATCCCCCCTGACCTTCCACGTCACATAAGATACATAAAAAGCAAACCAAAACAAAAATAGAAAAGCACCAAGTAAGCACCATTAATGTACTAAACACGTATATGCAGCCTAATTTCACAGATTCTAAAATTATTCCACTTTTTTTCCTTTTTTTTTTTAACATGTGACTGATTGTTATAAACATGATATTTATGTCAGTCCCACGGAGGTGGTTGAGTGGACGACATCCTGTTGTTAGAGGCTGAAGATTAGTAAGTGGTGCCAGGCTGTGTCATATTATGAGGTAGTGCCGAGGATGAGGTAGTTACTGTTCCTCATCTTCATCCTCCTCTTCTTCCTCAGAGGACTCCTGAGATGCCTCCTTTTCCTGATCACACAACATAAAACAAGTCAACTTACAATTTACCAGCTCCTTTTGGACAAGTTTATTTTACAGGAAACACCACTTGTTTCCATAAATGGATTCTGTTTTGACAAACTGTTCCATCACCTCCTTCTTGGGCTTCCCCTTTAGTTTCTTTTCTGAAGTTGCTCCCGCTTTCTGTGGAGAAAAAAAAAAATCTTTAGCTTGGATGGGAATCATACACGGATAAATGCAAAAAAAAAAAAAAAAAAAAAAAAGCAGCAGCAGCTGTGGTCTGTTTAAGGATAAAGGGTAAGCATATAGATTTTCCCTGACTTTACATGTGTTTTATGGCCACTGAAGAATCTGCTATTCTTGCCCTCAAAGAAAAAAAAAATCTATTTGTGTACAAATTAATGCCATGAAATTCATGATTCTATCTAGCATGGTTTAAGATATGATTATACATAACCAGGGAAGGGGTTTACCCTTACCCTGTAAAATCCTACACGTTGCTGAGGTCACTTAGATTTTGTGCCTACAAGTTGTGTTTGGGTTTTGTTATCCTAAACGACTTAAGTTAAAATTTAAATTTCAATAATAAAAAACTGAAGCATGCTGGACCGAGAAGCTTCCTTCTAAACCAAAGAGCAAACACTAAATTGATTTGCTAGAAATTCTGCTCGTGTGTGTGCGTTATCAGCAAGGAACACCAGGGGGCGCCAAAATCTCGAGCTGCAAAGGCAGGTGGAGAGGGCAGCGGGTTCACTCGGAGCGGTGACGTAGAGGCCACAGACTGACAGCGATTATAGCTCGGAGCTAGCCTTGAGTCCTACACTACAGGCCTGAAAATGAGCCTTCGACAGTAAACACTGGGGAAAGTGTCTGCGTGTGTGTTTATGTAAACTTTAAGCACCGAAATAAATAAACTGCGCACTCACCCTCTTGGAAGGTCCTTTGTTTTTGCTGCCCTTTGGCCGCCCTCTCGGTCTTTTCGGAACCGGAGATCCACTGGATTCCTGAAATGGCAAACAAATTATTTTTTCTTCTTTTTAGAACTCAAACGTGGAAATGTGTTAATTTCTAATAACCAGCTCGTTTTTCTAGCTTTGTGTATGACACACTAGTGTACACACGGGCCTGTTTATTCCCAGTGGGTAAGTTGAGGGACCTGTTAGCTGTTTGAAGGCGGTTAGTAACTAGAAAGTTAATAAAGGAGCTTCACCAGTGAGGTTAGCCTAGCTTAGCCGAGCAGCTAACGACCAAGCTCTTACCTTTGGATGTTTTCTCGGTCTTCCCCTTCCTCTTTTCTCCACTCCGTCCTTTTCCTTCACAGAAATGGTCTGCTTCTCGGAATCACTCATTTTCCAGCGTCACCTGGGCGAAAAAACAAACACACAGCAGTTACCTCTCTCTCTCGTTTATCTCCGAAACGCGTTTAATAAGTGTTGTAAATAATCCCACGGCCAGATTTTATTTAATTTCCGCCCGTGTGTGTGACTTAATATGCAGTGGTAATGTAATGAGTGCGGGGAAAGTCAGTCATTTATCAGGCTTCGGTTATTCTCGTCCGCGCTACTTTTAAAATGGCGTGTGGTATAAGTGCACAAGCACACTCACTACTCGGTGTTTATGTTTGCGAGCAGACGCTAAACCCGGGTAAAAAAAAAAAAAAACACGCATTAAACCTGTGGTCGTAAACAGAGCGCTAACCCTCCGGGACAGCTAATAAAGTTCGGAGCGATAACTTACATGCACCGCTCGGGCTTCTCGGCGAACCGAATAAAAATATAAGCCGTGTGTATTGTACCTCGCAATGGCCCCACCTCCAGCGCACACAATGTCTCCTGATTGAATTAAAGGACAATGGCCACTCGATGAGGCTACCGCCAAAACCTGGCGAACCCCCAAGTATACCTTACCGCATGCGTAAGTGAAGGAAATTGGCCGTGTGTTTGCAAAGCAGAGCGGTTTGACAAGCGCGTATAAGTGCGAATAAGCGCTATAATAATAATAAGCCAATCGCGCGCCAGCAGGAATCTCAGGCTGGAAGACTATGAGGGGGCGGGGCTTACAGCGCGTGCGCGCCTACATCATTCATGCCGCTTAGAATAATAGCAGTGTTCTGCTGAACGGAGGAAGTGAGGCTGCAGGCTCGGCTACTGGGTGCTTAGCCTTTTTTATGCAGCACCGATTTTCTAAAAAGAGAATATCATTAAAAAACAGTACAACAAGACGACATTAAATTAAGTATATTCTATAGGGTGTCCAAGAAATCTGGACCCACGGACACCAATAAATGCTGATAATTTGGCAACAACTTCTCTCTGTGTGAATACTCTTTTCCTGCGTAAATGAGAGGGTTCTACTCAGTCTTGTGTCTTGTTAGTTTGGAAGCCGTTTTGGGGATGAAATAAAAAGAAATATGTCAAAGTTCATATAAGGAAAAATGTATATGTAGCCAGATTTGGACTGTCTGGAAAATTGTTCCTAGGAAAATCACTTAATTAAAATGTTGACATTTTCTTCTATGTATAGTTCTAAAAACTATGTTCTTTCCTGAGCCAAAATATGTTCCTGTATTTCAAACACAAGTTACAGCATTTTAAAACCTAGTTACTCTGAATTTATATACAGTACAGTGTTGTGAAAAAGTATTTGCCTTTGATTAAATTGTTTTGCCATATTTGTCACACTTAAATGATTCAGATTATCAATGAAATTTTTGCACAAAAATTACTCAATTAAATACAAAATGCAGTTTTTAAATGATTTAATTTATTAAGGGGAAAAAGTTGCCCAAACCTGTCTGGCCCTATGTGAAAAAGCAATTGCCCCTGTGCTAAATTATAAATGAACCATGATTTGGAAGGCTGAGTTAAATTTTACTTGCCACACTCAGGCCTTATTACTACCAGATCTGATGAATCAAGAAATCACATAAATAGAACCTGTCTAACAAATATCTCAAAAGCAACACTAACAGGAAGAATTTCAGATAAGAAACAAAGTAATTGACATGTATCAGTCTGGAAAGGGTTACAAAACCATTTTCAACTCACTGTGAAAGCCATTATCCACAAATGGAAAAAAAAAACTTGGAACAGTGGTGAACCTTCCCAGGAGTGGCAAGCCTACCAAAATTATTCCAAGAGCAGAACAACGATTCATCCAGGCGTTCATTAAAGAACCCAGGACAACATCTAAAGAACTACATGCCTCACTTGCCTCAGTTAAGTGTCCATGATTCAACATTAAGAAAGAGACTGGGTGAAATTGGCATCCATGGGAGAGTTCCAAGGCAAAAGTTACTGCTGGCCAAAAAGAACACAAAGGCTCATCTCACATTGCCAAAAAAATATCTTGAATATCTTATCTAGACAAAAGTTTAACAATTTGGAAGTTGCGTGCTTCGGAATATTTGATGTGAAACAAACACAGCGCTTCATAAAAAGAATATCATACCAACAGTCAAACATGATGGTGGTAGTGTGATGGTCTGGAGCTGCTTTACACCTTGCCATAATTGATGGAACCATGAATTCTGCACAATACCAGAAAATTAAGGGGAATGTCCAGCCATCAGTTTGTGACCTCAAGTTCAAATGCACTTGGGTTATGCAGCTTTGCAATGATCCGAAACACAAGTCCACAAGAGTCCACCTCTGAATGGCTCATTAAAAAACAAAATTAAGGTTTTGGAATGGCCTAAACAAAGTCTGGTCTTAAATTTGATTGAGATCCTTGAACAGGCTGTTCATGCTCAAAAACCCTTCCTGAAACCCTGGTTAAATTAAAACAATTCTGCAAATTTCCTGGGCCAAAATTTCTCCACAGTGATGTGAAAAACTCATTGCCAGTTATTGCAAACTATTGGTTGCAAGTATTGCAGTTATAAGTAGTTATTAGGTTTAGGGGCAATTACATTTCACATAAGGCCAGGACGGTTTGGATAGCTTCTTTTCCTTAATAAATTAAATCATCATTTAAAAACATGCACAATGCCACAAATGTTGGAAAAGCATTCACTTGGTCGAGCTCTTGACCTACCCTGCATTTTTTGTCATGGCAATTATGGGCTCACATCAGTGAGTTCATGTATGTGGAAGAGGGCTTCTGGTTTCATTTGTCTTGAGCCCATCCATCCATTTGTTCTGTGGGAAAGTGACAGGAGTGAGACGAGATCTGCCTAAAAGGAACAAACCTCTGAACAGGAGTCAGATGTATTAAGTCATGTGCGACATGATGGCGAGAGGTATAAACATCAGTAACCATTTAACAGATAATGCACAGATATCACATATAGAGTAGATCAGACATGCCCTCTGCACTTAATTAGTGCTAAAGCTGCAGTGAATCAGGAACAAGAAACTGGAAGATCAGTTGACATTGAGACAGATCAACAGGGCCAGGCTTTTATTTTTGGCTCGCAATATTTCAGTGTTTCAAAGTGCAAGTGACAGCACTAGGCTTATCAACAATTTCTGGGTTCTGTGTGAACTACCTAAAGCCAGGGAAAGAACAATATTGAGGGAGTCTCGTTATTGCCTCTATATTGCAATTTATGTGTGAAAGGGGCTTTGGAGCAATACATTTAAGTCTTCATGCTCCCCAAGTTGGTAGCTGTTATGAGATGGGAGAGACCTGGCTGATGGGTGGGAATTGGCAGGTGACCAAATCATATAAAAAATAATGTTAAATGACAAATGTTAAAACAGTTGTCTTCACAGACCATGTAAGTGTTTGCTGTTTTGATGTGTGTCACTGACTTTTGACAGCTGCTTTCTTACTCTTTACTGTAGTACGTACCTGTTCAAATGTTGCATTTGTTAAACTGTTTTTTTAATCGACATAATCTTAGTTGACAGCTATAGAGCATTTATACCAGGGTTTTCTCAAACTATATGTTTAGCATTTTTGTCGTTTTCTTATGTTTTTCATCATGCACTGAAGGCTTAACAACGGAAGGGTGCTAGAGACACTTTTGTCAAGAACACCTGAAGGGAAGATTTCTGTTATGATGACTACAGCTCTGTGTTAAGGGGGAGGTCACTGAGATACAATGACAGAGTTTCTAGGAACATTATGTTTTAGGGTAGTTTCACTTCTCAAATAAATAATGCTTTCCTAATTGATAAACAAATGTCCTATTACTAAAACTAATGACTACAGTGTCAGTACTGCTACACTTGTGACAGTGGATCTGCCACATAGGTGAATGTGTGCACCTGTGGGTGGTCATGATCTGGAGCACTATCCTTAAATGGATTATACCAGCTGGAGGGTTGCTCAAGTATGAACCCAAAATATGTGTAAAGGCTGAGAGATTGTTGTTATGAAAATGCATGACATCATATAAACTATTATGAATACCCTAATCGAAAGTGATATAATGATTAAAAGACAAGTGTCTTTGATCCACATCCATGCTGTAGACTTTTTTTATTGAACAAAAGCACTCCATTAGTGGGAACTTCAGTGAATTATTGTTAAACTAATTGTGGATACCTTGACTTGTTGTGTATACATAGTTTTCAGGAAGATGGTCTTTCCAGTAATCTTTCCTTTTTTTTGCCAACCCTGACATTCTCATTCTTATCCTTTATATCATGATATTAAAAGTTGTCCACCCCTGACAAGAGAACAAACTGTAGATAAGCTAGCCAATGAATTGTGTAATGCATTAAAACAATAAACAGGGAGACCAAAAATTTAAGTTCTATCAGACTCAATGTTGGAATCAGTGCTGAAGAGAGCAAAATACCTTACAAGATTTTCCACAGGCAGTACATAAAATAAGGAAAGCTTTTTGCCAGCAATGATTGCTGCTAGAGAAAGCATTGCATCACCAACTTATGAAA
This sequence comes from Clarias laeviceps, assembly GCA_030014305.1. Lineage (NCBI taxonomy): Eukaryota > Metazoa > Chordata > Actinopteri > Siluriformes > Clariidae > Clarias > Clarias laeviceps. Next base: position 23,006,460 of record JAQMYJ010000037.1, read on the forward strand.
TACAATTTTTTAACACATACTCACCATCACAGGTCAAAATGACAGTAATAAACCAAAGAAAGAATGAATCCTACAGTACAGTATGTCTCCATCAGCCACATGAAGAAAATTCGTGGAAGAAATTGAAATAAAAGTGATTTCCATCATGAATATAGTGAAAGATATTCAGCAGGAACAGTATTCAAATGAAAAGCTGGAACACTGATGATAAAAGCTGGAGCGAGTTTGTTACACAGTGTTGGATTTTAATATTTAGCTTTAACTATTTCAGTATTGGATTTCAGTGTTTAGCTTTTGATATATTAGTCCATAAATTATTGCTGGATAAACTTAAATGTTTGCTCCTCACACTATACATTGGAATAACAGGTACCTGTCTAATGGGAAACAATGTGTTTTATAATCCATCCATCATCTATACTACTTATCCTCTGTAGGGTTGCAGTAAGCCTGGAGCCTATCCCAGGGACCTTAAAGTAAAGGTGAGGTAAAAAGGGCAAAAGCACATACGCTCACACATTATGGACAATTTAGATTCTTTGGGAGGAAACCCACAAAGCACTCCATAAAATGAACAAAGCCTTAGGCTTCTGGTGATGGATGGGATACTTATTTACAGGTGGTTTAATAAGAAGTCAGAATATGCTGTACCATAAAGCATAAAGTTTTAGTGGCCATAATTTTAATACTAGGCATGCATCAAAAGGATGTTTCGCACAACATACACCGATCAGCCTGTTCCGAAAAATAATGCAATGAAATCAACTATTATGTAAGAGGAAAAAATGGAATGTCTTGTCGAATATTATACATTGAATATGAGGTCTTTTGGAGTCATCCCCTGAGGGGTTAGAGCTGTTTAGGTGGCACAAGGGAACCCTACACAATATTGGGCTTAACGATTTAAGGTTTTTTGTTATGGCTAATTGGCTTATGTTGTGCTATGATACTGTATACATGTAGTAGGTAAATTCCATTGTCTATTCTGCTTATCCTGTGTAGGGTCATAGAGGGCTTGGAGCCTTTCCCAAGGAACTTGGGGCACAAGGCTGGATACATCCTGGATGGGGTGCAAACCTATCTCAGGGAACAAGCACACCCAATCACACACTACGGGCAGTTTGCAATGACCAATCTGCTTATACCACATATCTTTGGACTGTGGGAGGAAACAGCATTTGAACACCCAACCCCTCAGGTGTGCGGCAACAGTGCTAACAAACTAAGCCACTGTCAACCAGTAAGTAGGTTATGTAATTAAAAAGTATTTCATAATTAAATCCTTGTACTATTTCCTATTCAGCACTAATCAGTAGGCATGTCCACCTATATCACTGACAAAAGACAACTTGGGTTACCTTCTCTCAGTTCATCTAATGGTGACAGACAAAGGAGCTTAAACATATTAATGAAGAGTTCTTCCACTTGATGTTTTGCTGGGGCAGCTACAATGGTACCTGAAAGTAAATGCCTACTCAACACATTATGAACTGGTATATAATAGAAATTAAAGATGTTTCAAATCTCATCTCACCTTACACTGATAAACACATATATTCATCATCTTATGCAACAGATTTATATTGGTCAGAGAACCATTCATACACTCATTGACATTGTAAGGCAATTTACTGAAACTGCTACACAGAGACAGACACAGAGCTCCCTAATTGCTAATATTTACAGCTCTTTTCCTGGGATGTTGTGTCACACTATAATAATAATAATAATTAATAATAATAATAATAATAATAATAGGCATAAAGCATACAATGAATTTAAAAACAGACAGCCTATAAAATAGATTATGAAACATTCATTTATCTTGGAAACTGCTGAGCTTCAGGAGTCTGAAGAAAATCTCAGTTCATCTGTTCTGTTACAGTTCAGTATAGAGTGAGATCCTCTTGCCCTAAGTCTCCTGGAATAAGCTCCAGGCCCCCTGATGACCCTCTATATAGGGTAAAGCAGTATAGACGATGAGTAAGTGAGGGAGTGAGGGAGTGATTGAGTGAAAAAAAGCAGCACATTATATAAGCAACCAATAATAAGATACCAATAATCCTGTCCCCTTCTACTCTCTGGACCTGCCTGGTCCATCTTGATGCTATTAAACTGAATTGAAGTCAACTGTGTATTAAGTCAAGTGTCGTATGGCTTGTGGGAAGTGCCTGTTACACACTCTGAGTGCTTTGATACCTTGCGAAACAACAAAAGTGTGAAGAGAGTGTGTGTGGGATGTGTTGGGTCATTCACAGTGCTGGAAGATTGAAGAGAAGAGAGATCCTTATGAACTTCTCAGGTGTCCTTCTCACTCTACACTGCAGGGTCTTGCGATCCCAGACTTTACAGTTCCCAAACCCTGATTAATTATAATCATAGTTGAGGATATGTTTCTTTTTGAGTCTTGTGGTTCTTTGCAAAATTTCTTTTTTTATGTTGTCTCAGGATGGTTGTCTTTGCTGCTGTTACAGCTTGCTTGCTTATTAGGAATAAGTTTTTTAAAAAGTTTAAAATATGTGTTTGTGACAAAGTCAGTTGCTATAAGGTGATATATTGTATGTAGTGATATATGTAGTGATATATTGTATTGTATATTATAAGTGATATATTGTATTGTAGTGATATATTGTATTGTATATAATAAGTAATATTGAATTGAATTGAATTTCAAATCAGTTTTATTTATATAGCTCTTATAACAATGGTCACTGTCACAAAGCAGCTTACGGAATCAAAAAATTATAGAAATGAGTTTTAAAAGTGTGAGGAAATATGTATAAATCATAATGATCAGTATGCCCCTGGTGAGCAAGCTGAGGGCGATGGTGCAAAGAAACACTTCCTGAAATGACACTAGGAAAAAACCTTGAGAGGAACCAGACTCAACAGGGAACCCATCCTCATTTGGGTAATATCAGACAGAAGGGATTGACCTGCAGTCCCACTTTGTGTTAGGAGGCTGGAAGTTCAGTATAACCGGAGAGGTGCTTAATATGGTCCAATTTCAGGTTGGAGGCTCAGGTATAAAGATTTTTGTAGGAATTTTAAGCTTGAACTGTTGAGCAAATGCAGTCACAAGGCATCAGGGAACAGCTGTCTGTATCAGCCAAGTCTAAGACCATCTTCATGGTCAATTGGAACCGTCTCCAGTCAACACATGCATCCCAAGCAGACCACAAGCGCAGAAGGCGGGGTCTGAATCGCTGTAAGAATAGAATATGATTGAATTGAATGAAGAAGACACGCTACTGCGCATTCCAGATCAGTAGGTGGCGGCATTGCACAATAAAACGGTTGCCAGCCGCCGTTAAAAACATCACGAAGGAGAAAGAGAGGAAGAAGGACGAAGACGAGGCTTCTGTGTAAACATGATAATGGCGAAAAGCTAACGGTGACATGAGGACAGTACGTATGACACTGACAAATAAATTCGTTTGTTAATATACATTGCATAAAACAACAAATTCTTAGTTACTGTTTTGTAGATAACACTTATCTTACTGGCAATTCCCTTTATTTATTTATTTATTTACTCACATTAACCGGATACTGTTTAAACAGGGTCAGGTAGCTAACGTTACTAAGATGCAGTACTTTACAGTTAGACAGTCGTGTTATGCTCCTTGAACACGGTGAGGAAAATTTTGTATTTTGAAGATGTTTTTGTAGCTAAAGTAAGCAGTGTCGTCCAAAAAAATAGGTCATGTTTGTATTAATAATCGGAATTAAGGTTTTCAATGTAGCAGTAATAAAAATAAATAAAAAAGATTTTTTTTAAACCAGTAAATATTCTTATGTGTTTTTACTAGCAGGAGTCAGTCAACAAAGAGAGACTTTGCATCTCTGAAGGGGGGAAAAAAAGCAATGATAATAATAATAAAAATAAGAATTAATACTTTTCTCTTTAGGTTGGAAAAAATACATAAAATCTGAGTAAATCTGATGGTAGTAATATTTTTGATGTTTGGAGTGCAGATGTGTGTTCAGCCTTGCATACGTTCTTGGCTTGCATTTAACACCTTACTTTTATTTTGTGCAGTCTGATGCATTGAAAAAATATTATGCTGTTTTTGTAGTCCTTCAAGTTATATGTATATGCAAGTTATATGTATATGCAAGTTATAGTTTATTTCTCCTGAAAGCTTTGTAGGTCAAGTCAAACCAGGACTTATGAATGTGCAGAATAACAGAACACAGTTATGAGAGTAAAAAAATTTTTTTCCCTCTTATAACCCGCACTTGCATTAATGCACTCATACTATCAAGGTAGAAAGTTTTTCAGCATGTGATCAGATCCTGCTTCATGTCTGCTTCACGCTGTCCTCCCAGGAACTCCTTTAATGGCCCGAACATGGTAAAATAGCTTGCGATGTCAGGACTGTATGATCAGGCAATAACCCCCAGCCTGGTTACTGTGAAAGTGGTGTTGGTGAATGATTGTGTGTACAGTTCCCACACACAGATGCGTCTCTTCTGCAAGCTTGATTTTCAAGTATCACGAGTTCCACTAAATGAATGTTTAAGGGAATGACTGATGTGGGCTCCAAGCCACCTCCGTCCTTCTTTAAAACATTTGCACCATTCAAATATTTTACTGCGACTAATAATCAGAGACCGTACCATGCTTGTACTCTTCTGTAACTGTCAGTAAGTTTAATGCCTTCATTCACAAGAAATTTCATCACAAGTCCTAGTTTGACTTGAACACTCATTGTATTTTGATAAAGTTATAACTTATTGATTCAGCCAATTCAGCTGCTGTTTTCTTATTGAATTGAAACAACAAGGAACTGGGATCACTTTTCATCGAGACAACGAATGAGCCCAAACCCACATCTTGAGTCGAATTGTCCTAATTCATGTGGATTTGCCAGTTCCTGTAACACGGGGTACAATTATCCAACCCAATCCTGGCTGGGCTAGATAACAAGCGTACACTATAAAGTTTATAAGCTTCAGTCGAACAGTAAGCAACTGCATTAAAGTCAAACAACATAGATTTTTTAATCCTGCCACCATTTTGATCTATATACTAAGAATACATTTATATAAATATATTATGACATGGCCAATTCACGAAGCAAGTCGGGAGATGACATGAGAGATGGCCAGTTTGAAAGTTTCCAAAGATTTTCCAAAACCATGTTAAAACTTATGAAGCTGTAATGGCGCCCTCAAGGGGCAAACACTGTAGTTAAACCTCCGTAACCTCCAGACAATTCGACACAAGACCACCAAACTTTTCAACTAAGCACAATGCCTGAATTGTATCTTTATTATAGGAATGAGACGTTTTCTCCAATATGCCATGAAAAAGCAGTGCTTTGTCTTTAAGCTCCTTTTTCACATTTTTCTAGTATATAGTTAATAATTATTATGCTATAATTTTGACTATTTTGTTTCTTAGTATGTTTAAAGAAGGAAAGCAAGGAATTTGTGTTAAATGTTCTGTTTTGAGACACTGTATGTGTTTTGCAAAAAAATAGCAGTCATGTAGTTAATGTCTAAAAATTGATAATGTTCGGCATGTACGGAGACTTTCAGGACACCTGGAGAAGCAATGCAGTATACAAACAATATGTGCAGATGTTAAACATATAAGTAAAATTATAAGCTTTAAGTATGTAAGAAAAAAAATTAAAGAGGGCTTGATCCGATAAGAAAAAAAAAACAAAATTTCCTTTACTTTAATGTCCTATTTTGATAACTGTTGAACAAGAAATGATATTCTTTGTTTCTTAAATGCTGCAGGTATAGTCAGGTTTGGAAGATGTCAGACTAATTTCAGGAAGTATATTGTCATGATAACTGATTTCATAAGAGTGCATGTCAGCTTTGTTTCTGGAACTTTTGTAAAGTTATTCTGAATCTGGCTTACTTGCAAACCCAGGTGTGTGGAATGCACAGTTTTCTTTCAACTAACAAATAAAACATCATTACATACTTAATAAATACCTTATATTAACACTACCTGATGTGTGCCAGAGTAGTAAACATGTGTTGTTATGGTAGTTAGGACTGTCTTATAAGCACCAATGTTTTAGATTGTAGTCTGTAGTGCTGAATATATTCTGCCAAATACCACCAATCATATCAGTATACTGCGGCCTGTGTTGTAAGCTTGCGTCACTGCCCAGGAACATACTGTCTGAGGTTATAATAAGAGCCTGCTGTTGTGGTTTCTAGTGCTAATTAAAGAGCACTAGAGGAACCATAGGGTTTGCTTTGAAGCCACACCACAAGCACATCTAGTAGGGTAAACTGATTTTTGCTTTGTAGCTAAACCACATGTTCATTTTCTTACTTTTTTTTTTTTTCAGGCCTGAGCTACAGAGACTGTACCTGTCAGTACCCTTTAATGATGCCCTGTCATTAAAGATGGGAGGCAGTGGATCCAAAGCTAAAGGGGTCTGGCCTTTCACTGGCTCAGGGGCTAGCGGAGACCATCCTGAGGTCAACGATCAATCTTTGGCCCGAATGTGTGGCTACAAAAATGCAACCCCATTTGTCTTTACAAGGAGGAGGTACATATAGTTCACCATGTATTGCAACTATAATTGGTTGAAAGACTATGATTGACTTCCTTTATTTGTAATAATACTTTTTGAGAACTTTTTTTTTATTGGGCACAAGATTCCAAAAGATCATATACTGTTATTGGAGTTTATAGCGCATACTCACAAATACATACAGTAGCTCAATAGACATTTCCACAGTTTTGTAAAACAGTTTTATTAACTCAAATACCTGTCCTGTTATACTAAACTTTCAGCCTCCTAGCACACAGTATCACTACTGATCAGTCCCTTCCATATCTATCTGCTTCCTCTCAAGGTTTCTTTCTGTAGTCATCGCAGGGAGGCTTTTTTTTTGGTCACCCTGTTTTTTAATTTATTTATATTTATATATATATTTTTTTTTTTTTTTTTTTTTTTACCTTATTGTCATATTTTAGATTGTGTAAAGCTGCTTGTTAAAAGCTCTATGTAAATAAAATAAATCTCAAACATTAAGATATAGTTTTTATTTTTTTTCCTAAAACATGAGACTGTTGAGGAGAAACATGCAGGTTTACTAGTTGCTGCTGTGTGCTTGCAGCTCTCTGTATTACGATGAGGATGGAGATCTGGCCCACGAGTTTTACGAAGAGACAGTGGTGACTAAAAACGGGCGAAAGAAGGCAAAGTTGAAGAGGATCCACAAAAACCTCATACCTCAGGTAGTGTCTTTTCGTTATTCAACTTTGTTTAATGATTATCTGATATTATCCTTATATCTGCATATGTCAGGAAAAAAGTTCACCGTCTCTTGACGCTGCTTGGCCAAGTGGAATTTGTCTTTGATTGTCACTGCGTTAAGTTGATGAAACGGCAGTTTCTGATAGAACCCTTTTTCTTTCGTGGCCCTATTTTCAGAAATCCTTCGGTCTAAACTGCAAGCTGTATTCACTTAAATATACATTTAAAGAAAACCTTGTCCTAAATATACATTTAATGAAAATCTTTTTGTTGCCTGACATAAGTTCTCCACGATTCACAGAAGACTTTTCACTAGATTTTGGAACATGGTTTGTGGGAATTAGTTCTGCAGGCACAGGAGGATTAATGAGCTCAGGCACTGATGTTGGGAGAGGAGGCCTGGTATGCAGATGTAATGTTACAACAAAGAAAGATGCCCATTTTTGTGCTTCCAACTTTGTGGCAACAGTTAAGGAAAGAGCCACATTCATGTATGATGAACAGGTGTCCACATACTTTGGTCATGTGCAAAAGCCTTAGGCAGATGGAAATAAAGGCTGCAGAGCATTGATGCCTCCCCAAATATAACCACACAAAAAAAAGCACAATAAAGCCTAGAAAACAGTAACTAATAAAACAAAGTCAGTTGCTGCTTCATCTTTTTTGCATGCAAACCCCAGAAGCTTTAATTTTGTTATGTGGTCACTTATGTAATAAATAATTTTTTGTAACTTTTAATTTTGTGGTAGGTTGCTGATGTTTGAAAATCAGGAATGGTTTCGTACTGACACATGATAAAGTTATAAAAAATAAAATCTATAACTAAGTTTGTGCTAATAAACACAGGGTGCCTAAGACTTGCAGAGGACTGTATAGTGTATTTTGATAAAGTGTCTTGTTCTACAGCAATTAGGAATAAACAGTGTGTCAGTAGCACAGAGTCAGGATTATTTGTTTATGATGAGGATTACAAATGAGTTATTATGTGTTTGTGATGCATAATGAGTGTAGTGACAGAAAAAAAAAAAAAAAAGTATACAGTAGTAGTAGTATCCAAAAGTCCAGAATTCTGCAAAAAAAAATTTTATGGATACTGAAAGTTTTAGAGATACTGCAGTATTGAATAGCACACAATTCATCATGTTATATTATCTACTACCGTTTATCTAGCTCCAATAAGCAAGTTGATCACTCCGGACTTGTCTCCTTTTAATACTGAAAGATCAGTCTGTCCGAGTAAGACCACATGTTTAAATAAGGGAAGGCAGGTCTTAGGAATCAAACTGGAAGGGTAAATATCATTTTTCCAAAACATATTGCTTCACTTTCTATGTATTGAGAATAGATGTGGGAAGTACTGTACTATCTAACACACTGGTAATAGTAACTTGCTTTTTTTTTTTGTTGTTGTTGTTTGCACCATTCTGTATAAACTCTTTGGACTGGTGTGTGTGTGTGTGTGTGGAATTCCACAGTTAAAGTGCCAAAGATCACACCTTTTCACCCTGTTTGATGTTTGATGTGAATATTAATTGAAGCTTTTGACCTGTATCTACATGGTTTTATGTACTTTACTACTGCCATGTGATTGATTACATAACTGCATGTGTTTGTGCAGTCATACGGGTGTTCCAAATAAATAGGACAGTGTAAACCTATCTATTTCATTCATTTTGCAATGTATAATGCCTAGATTTCTTAAAAAAATAAACCGCTTGCATTTCTTTCTTTTTTTTTGTTTAGGGGATTGTGAAACTGGATCATCCACGAATCCATGTCGACTTCCCAGTCATTATCTGTGAAATTTAAAAGATATGTTACAGAAGTGAGACTAGGAGATGTTTCATCAATCAAGCCTTTCACATCTCCAAGACAATCTTGTCTGTTCTGATGGGCATCAGTGGCTCCCAATGCCATCATAGTTTCTCATGCAGTTTTAGCCACACTGCCCTCATGTGGCTAGAGGGATTTGGAGCAGATTTTTTTTGTCTACAGGGGCACCCTCTCAATTGTGTAAAGTAACGTTTGAAAAGCAGACTGAATTGGAGAAGTGTTTGTCTCCTTTGTGTACTGTTAGTCAGTAAATTTATTCGTGTAAACAAGAAATGAATACAGAGTAATGAAAATGCTGGGATTGCTGGATTTATATTTTTGCTGACTGAGCATGACGTCTTTTTGTTGTGTTGTATATAACAATTCTGTTATATGTTTGCATCTCATTGTGAGTCCAGACCTTCAGTAATAATTATTCAATGTACAGTAATTTATGAATGGTAAAATGCTTTTAATAAAAATAAACTGGTATCAAGTGTGCAAATATATTGTACGCTTGTTATAAAACAGATTAATTATTATTTTAACAAATGCATCAGTTTCACAAATGTCAGTTTGCCATAACATCTTTAATACAACAATACTAATTATGTTGTAATGCAGTGTTACTATTCAATTGAATTACATTTTCTTATCATGTGTATGGTGTAAAATTGAGGTTGGAATTGTGGTTCGGTGTTTGAGATAATAGCAATGGAAGTCATTTACATAACACAACTTTTGTGAAAGACATGCCGTTTGCTGTCTTTATTCTGGCGAACTGGAATGTGGGCGGAAAAGCTAGAGGTTAAACTCTTTTGTCAGTATGTTTGCCCCATGCTTTGAAGCTCGCTGCTGGGGGCTGTCCAGTGGCTTCTGCTTTATAGTCATGGCAATAGATGCATTATCATGGGACATTCCATTGGGAACAACTGCCCAGCCTTGGTTTAAATAAAGAGGGGGAGGGAAGGTTGCTGAAAGCTATTGCGCAGAGGCCCCTGACTCATGCACTCAGATATCTGGAAGCTTTAGAGATGTCCCCTTCCCACACCCATCCTGTGGACATGTTTTAAAATCAGCCACACTGATAACATGGCTACTTGATAAAGTGTGACTGTAAGAGTGAAATTGATGAGAGTGATGAAATTTGAAGGTCATGTTTGTTTGCAGAGCTCTTGATTCTGTGTATGTGGGAGGATTATTGTGATAGGCACACTGTATTGGTTTTTGATTTTACTAACTAGGAATCACAACATTCCTATCTAGATAAACCTAATATTTGTCTCAAAACATCCATACAGTGATTATAATCACCAGTAGACAGTTTATTCTAGCATTATCACATCCAATACTCTTTCTTTGCAAATGGTACTTTGTACACACTTTTAAATTGATGTGTTTTTAAAGAAAAGGGCATGGCATGGGACATCCTTGGGTGTAAGAATGGGTGGACTTGCATTCATGCAATGGGTGTGTGCTCAGAGTTTTCTTTCTTTTTTTTTTTACCATTTCCTTGCCTTGCCTGTTCTGAGGGAGCAGTGATGTAAGGCCCTGAAGCCGGGTGAATGTGGAAAGGAAGGAAACTCCTCTCTTATACGCACACACACTTTCTCATAGAGGCCACATACAGAAGCGCTAGTTGAATCAGCAGAACCCAGGAGCAAAAGCGGAACAGGATCTGGGAAGGTTGCTGTTAGACAGGAACACGGCTAAGTACAGGAACACGTTGGGCCAACAAATGTTCTCATGTCCGACCTGTCATGTTCTCCCTTGAGGCTCTAGACTTCCACACATATCCTGTCTTCAGAAGAAAAGCTTTTAAGACATTGGGCCTCCTCAACAATTAACATGTCTTACTTTGTATCAAATTAAATTAGATTGTTATACCTGGTAAATGAATATTAATTAGGAATATATAATTTTTTATAATTTATAACTTTAAATAAACAAATAAAACTAATGAAAAATGTCTGGCTGTGGATGTGGTGCTGTAATCTAGAGAATCTAGGGTTTCTCAAACATTTTGCAGTCAGAAACCCCTTTAACCGTACAATTAATTTATTGGACTTCTGAAACGTATTAGATTAGTTTTAATGTGTATAATAATATTTGAACCATAGAGCTTTTCAATACAGTCCTATGAAATAATTTTCAACAAATGGGTCAGTTTATAGGTCAAATAGCTTATTTATAAACTCTTGCAATCCAAGGGACCGTTAATTTTGATATTAAATAGTGGATTTACAAACAAACATACAAAAAACATATTATCAAACCAACAAACATATAAAAAAAACTTAATGGATGCCTAAATATATGTACTTTGCAAACCACTGATTAAAAGTTATGCCTATGAATAATATAACCTGTAATAGAATGACAATTTTAATTGTCAACTGTAGTGCGACTACTGACATCTTTAGAGGAAACATAATACCACACTGCTGCCTAATTCAATTAGAGTTAAAAAAAGGCACAGATAACAGCTGTTATGTATACACACCTCTAAGCCCATGTTGTTTCCTGATTTTTATTTCTTTCTACATTGTAAAACAATTCTGAAGGCATCCAAAAATATTCAATAATCTCTTTTGAACTGTTGAGATTGAGATGTGTTTGCTACTTATGCTAAGTAAAGCCTTCATAACGGCTCCAATCTAAGATGCTGACAAATGATACATTTTGAGGCTCTAAATGAACTTGTTGTTGTTGCCTCTAACATGTGTTAAGTCCAGTATTGTTCTAGAATGTAGGAAATATATCCAAACCTTTGACTGACACTCCACCGTGTGTGTGTGTGTGTGTGTTTTACCAGCCCGAAAATAATGCCATTTATAATGAATAGGTGGTATACGGTTGTGAAAGACACACCTACTTCGGCTCATGTAGCGTAGCAACCACACAGCCCCGCCCCCTTCTTCCTCGGGATCAATGAAAGCGCAGCTGGGACTTGTGTGTGTGCGTGTGTGAGCGTGTGAGAGAGTCCACTATAAAACTTCAAGCAGTCATTTAGGTGATAAAAAGACGCTGGGATATGCGGCTGTGATTCGTGCTCAGTGCGCTCTGTGGTGATTCAGTAATAAGTTGTAGTACAGCACATGACGGATGACTTTATTGAACTGGGAATGCTTTCTCTTTTTTTGTCTAAACGGTAAGTCGTGTTACTTTTCAGATTAAAAAAAAAATAGTTCCAATGGTTTTATGAAGTTTTCAATGATTAATCAGAGTGTCTCTCACACTCTCTTTAACCTTGTAATGATAATATTGTTAAAAGTGGATTTCGTTTAAAGGAGCAGCTTTATTTTGTTATTTTTTACTTGTCTGAATGTAAAATTCCCAAAAGGTTTTTTAACCTTCTAGTTGAGACAGCCATATCTTTGATTATGTTTTTTATTTTTTTTTATTTTCATAATCGCTGTATACACAAGAGCAACTTTTTCCAACTAAAATGTGACTCATTCTTCATTTAAACAGATAACAGCAGAAAAAAAAATCTGTTGCTGAGAAAGGACCACAGAAGGCATGGCTAACTGGTTTCTGTCTAAATGGAAACTCTGGTTACTGGTTCCATTAGTGTTGGACTCTTTTACTGATGCCCATATCCTGAATCCCACAAGATGGCCTCTGTACAAGCGTAAGCCTTTGCTGCTAGCCTGGAACGCCCCCACTGAGGACTGCCGGCCACGCCACAATGTTCATTTTCAGCTGGACCTGTTCCAGATTGTGGCTTCACCCAATGAAGGTTTCACCAAACAAAACCTGACCATTTTCTACAAGGATCGTCTCGGCCTGTACCCGTATTTTAATTCTGACAACAGTCCGGTGAATGGTGGCCTTCCTCAAATTGCCAGTCTGACCCAACACCTTGAGAAAATGCCCCAAGGCATAGAAAAATATATTCATAACCAAGAAGCACAAGGACTCGCTGTCATTGACTGGGAGGAGTGGCGGCCACTTTGGATTCGCAACTGGGATACCAAGAACATTTACAGAAACCAGTCACGGCTGTTTGTGTCCAAAAAGAACCCCACTTGGGACCCCATTCGCGTGAACAAAGTGGCCCAACAGGAATTTGAGATGTCAGGCCGCACATTTATGCTTAAGTCCCTGCAGTTGGCCAAAAGTCTGCGTCCAAACCAACTGTGGGGATTCTACCTGTTCCCTGACTGCTACAACCATGATTACCTCAAAAGCCTGGAGAGCTACACAGGACGCTGTCCGGACCCAGAAATGGCAAGGAATGACCAGCTGAGGTGGCTGTGGACAGAGAGTACTGCCCTTTTTCCATCTGTCTACATAGGATCAGTGCTACGTTCAACAACTTTTGCGCGTCAGTTTGTTCGTAATAGAGTGAAAGAGGCCATGAGAGTCGCATCTCTGGGCTCTGACCTGGCACGTCCAGTGTTTGTGTATGTCCGTCCCATGTATGTCAATGACCCGGAGCTGCTTACTGAGGTGAGATTGTCAGATAACTAATGCAAGTTATTTTTTAATCTAGGAGAAATCACCCTTTTTACTTGAGGAATAATAACACGATTATAACATCTTTTTTTTAACTGATTTGACCATAACTGTTTAAACTCAAATCTGTTCAAATTTCCACAAAGCCTTTTTTGCATCCTAACCTTGACCTTTCCCCCTTATCTCTACCAGCAGCCTTTTCCTGCTCCAAAAGCATGCATAAATTTCTGTATTCTTGTCTGCACGCAGGAAGGGAGGTGGTCACATTTTCACGACCACCACCCACCATACCAGTCATTTATTATCCGTTTATTTTTTTACTGGAATGAGAGTGGGTATGCAATACTGAAGTCGAATAGTAGGAAATAGCAAATTAAAAATGCCACCAAAACTAGCAAAGGGCCATTGATTGCTGCATGCAAAGATTTGCCCTAATCAGTAATAACCCTTGTATCTTTCCACAGACTGACCTGATCTCCACCATTGGAGAGAGTGTGGCACTTGGTGCTGCTGGCATTATACTCTGGGGAGATGCCAGTTATGCGAGCAGCAGTGTAAGCATTTGCATATTACATTAAAATATCTCACTTAAATAATAAAGAATATATCTCAGTTTTTTGTCTATTATTGTCTGTACATATTGTTTTACCCAAATAATCTTTTTTCTGCATGCATTGTTTCTTTTATCCTTGCTTCCTCTCTCTTTAGGGCATTTGCAGCAGGCTGGCTGAGTATGTTCAGGGGCCACTGGGCCATTACCTTCTCAATGTTTCCAGTGCAGCTGAACAGTGTAGTCACTCACTGTGTGGCGATGTTGGTCGCTGTTTGCGTCGGCAACCCGACTCGGATTCGTACTTGCACCTGGACCCTCAGAACCACAGAATTGTGATGCAGGGGGAACGTCTGGTTGTTGATGGCCACATGGGGCCTGAGGAGATAGAACGCATGAAGGAGGATTTTATCTGCCAGTGTTTTAGCGGCTATCAGGGGCATAACTGTGAGCAGCGGGATCCTGCATATGACACAGGACACGGGCACAAACTGCATGTATCATGGAGTCTTCTCTTTTTGCTGCTCATGTTACTGGACTGAGACTTAAGGAATAGTGGACATTTGTACATTTCTTACACAAAGAAAGTGTTTGCTTCTGTCATTTTGTAGAATGCAACCTTGTTATACAGTTTCTAATGCCTCTTTCGTGTTGTTATAAAGGTTTTTATGATAATTTAATTTTTATATAAATATTCCAGGGATTTCAGTAAAATATGTGAGAAATCTGATAGTTGGCTAACAAATGCTGCATTATTCAAACATCAGTCTAAAGCCCCATGGCCGATTGTATGGTATGAAAGTTGTTATGTGTGTAGAAAGTTATGTTTGTCTCTAGTGATTACACAGCGCTGATATGAAAGCGTATAAACACAGGAAAAATATTTCAAATAAGCACTTTTTTTATCGTCACAGATAATGGATTCACGAATGACATCAGACAAGCTGAGTCTGAGAATCATCATTATCATACTGATAAATGTGTTACATATGTAAGAGATCATTGAATTTAATGTTTATTTAAATTATTTTTTTATATTATGTTGCTGTGAGATGATGGCACTATGACTTAAAGACTACTACTACTACTACTAAGACTTTTTATTTGCTATCACTTAGATCCGATTTAGACAACTTTTCAAGGTTTACATTCTTTTAATAAATACCCAATGTGCTGCACTTGGTGCACTTAGATGATCCAGGTTACTTTTTCTACTGTGTCTCTGAAATTATGACTTAGATGTTGGATAAACTGTATGTGTGTATATGGCAAAGCAGTGGAGAGGGAGGAGAGACCATTTGATTACATATTATGTTGTGTTACATATAATACCATTTTATAAATAACTTTTCGATATATGCTAAATAGACACTCAAGAAAGAACAGCTGGAGGCTTAGTTGGAGGCTGTGAACTGCATAAATATTTACAACAAGGCAACAACATATTTATCATAATCTAGATGGAAGTAAAGTTCTTGACTTAACTTGGTGTTACAGTGCAATGAAGTGAATCATAAAAAAAGCACATACTGCATCTATAACACTTGCTTTCGCAAAGGGGCCACTGTCTGCATTTTGCCAGCCCACAATTACAGGCTTTCACATGCCAAGCAGTTCTATTTGTGTCCTCTAGTTCATTGGGGGGTTTCCAATCTAGGGATTTTAGTGAGATGCCACAGAAAAACACAAATGCATTAACAATTCTTGTTGTTAATGCAGACTGCAATGAAAAGTAATTCACCTTCATTAAGTGTTTTTACAGATATTTATGGTTACATCAGTGGGAATATTTTACAAACTTTCTAAGGCTTATTACTGTAAATACTTTTGTATGACAAGTTCATCCAGAAACACACCTCGTAGTGATTTGTCAGGTGAATGGTAAGAGCAGACCCAAGGGCTGTAAGGGAAAGTGAGTAAAGGTGAGACATTAAAAATGTTTTTTATTGTTTTGTCTAAGGAGGCATGGTGGCTTAGTGGTTTTTCGGGAATGAACTGGGTTAGATTCCCGCCTCTGGGCTGTGTGCATGGAGTTTGCATGTTCTCCCTGTGCTTGCTGGGTTTCCTCCGGCTACTCCAGTTTTCTCCCACAGTCCAAAGACATGCAAAATAGGCTAACTACCCTACCCAAATGGCCCATAGTGTGTTTGTGTGTGCCCTGTGATGAATTGGCACCCTGCCCCATGCCCTAAGACTCCTGGGATAGGCTCCAGGCCCCCCGTGACCCTGTGTGTAGGACAGTGGTTCTCAAACATTTTCTGTCATTCCCCACTTAAGGGGGTGGGCGAATTTTCAAGCCCCACTTGTCAA
>JAQMYJ010000037.1:23032817-23045527 GCA_030014305.1 Clarias laeviceps
GCCATCTGACCAATCACAGCAGTGAGGGCTCACGGAAAGGAGGGGTTTAGACAGACTGAATCTTCGAACTGCTTCACGCGAGTCGAATCATTTAGAAATGGGGTAAAATTAAATCTTACCTTGCATACATGTAAACCGGTTTTTAGAGACTCATTATGCAATATTAGCAACCTTTAAAATGGCATAATAGGGGCACTTTAAGATAGGAAAGATTGAATGGTGTTCTAACTGATTTGTCATTGGGATGTAACTGTGTTGTTGCGCCGTCAATGTAGTTCTCAAAACCTCTTCAGGCTTGTGCTATGACCAATGGAAGTACAAGCCAGTTGCATGTAGAAGGGCTCATTACTTTTTTTTCTAGCGCTTGCCATGTTTATGTCATGCATTCAGCAGGTTATCAGCACATCTGTTTCATGTTCACAGAATTTACTGTAAATACTAGATCCAATTTCTCACACCATGTGTGTAATAAGTGCCTGGCAAGAGTGTGCCGTGATCTGAACAGACATAGTAAAAACTTGGCTCAATCTCATCAGACCTCGTGAGCGCATAATGATGTGTGTGTTATAGGATATTAGTGACATGATTGATGCATTGAGAACCTGACAGGGATGTGGCTAGGAAGTTGAATGAACTTGATAAATGGTCATTTTTCCATTTTGAGCCCACTGCTGCGGTTTTCAGTATTTTTTTAGAATGGACTGTGAAATTCTTCGTCCATCTGAGAAAATGTACCTGCTTTATATTCATTTCTAATATTTAATTACAAAAAGAAGTAAAAAGTTACTTCTAATTACATGAGTGAAAATAGAATCTTTGGAATATTTACATATAATTCAGAATTTATTTAATATTGTTATTATTACTTTATTATTAATGAGCACTCAAGCTGTCATAATCACTAGGTAATATAATCAGTATCATAATATGTGCTTGTTTTATTTAAATTGCTTTATCTCATAAAAATATCTTTAACCAATTTTAAATAGGGGAAATGAATTGACCTAGTTTTGATTTTTGAGTACACAATGCCATAAAGGAAACTAGAATCATTTGAGATTTTAAATAACTTAAAGTATAGCTTAATATTATATAATTGAGCTGGCAGACTGTAAACTTAATATGAGTAGGAATATAAGATAATTCTAAGTAGCAATTACGAGAGGTGTTCAAGTTAAACCGGGATGAAGTGTCTCATGAATGAAGGAACCAACTGATATTTACAGAAGACAATACAGTGATGAAACTCTCAGCCGCAGTAGAACATTTGAATAGTACAAATGTTTTTAAAGAATGCAGTACTTCTGGGAATGCCCATCTTTCTGTGGGAACTACTTACACAATCATTCACATATACCAAATGCACATTACAAGAACTTGGCTGGAAATGATTTTGCCACACCCACCATACAGCCCTGACCTTGATCCAAACCAACTTTCAAATGTTTGTACCATTAAAGGAGGGAGGTCCTGGTAGGGCAGTGTTTTAGACAGGAAGGATCATGGCTCCGGAGAAACTTTTCTACCTTGATGGTATCCAAGCACTAGAGGAACACTTGGATAAGTGCATTAGTGTAGCAGGGGCTTATATAGGGAAATAAAGGGTAAAGTTAATAAAATAAAGTAAAGTTTTTACTCTCCTAACTGTATTCTGTTATTCTGCAAAATCAAAAGTATCAGTTTGCGTTGAACACTCCTCGTTGAAAACAATACACTAGGGAAATAAATTTGAAAAAGCCTAAAAATTAAATTGACCTATTTTATCTCTACATATTTGGTTTCAGCTCATATGGTCCCTGCTTGAGAAGGATAACTAAATTCAGCATGGGCACTTAGGTACAGCATGGCTCATTTAGTGGTGCAAATAGCAACAAAATGTGCAATCATGGTAATTTGCTGAGCTAAGTCATGCTGCACTGTTTTGTGGAAAAGTGCTACACTACTAGAAAATATATGACCGTTTAAAGGTTTTTAAAGGTTTATAAAGGTTTTTTTTGATAAGTAAGGATTCTTGTTCATAATAACTTTCAATGCATGTATAGTAATACGGAAAGGTTAGTTGTAGCTTCAAATATAAATTCTTATCTAAAAAACTCTCAGTAAACTCAACTCAATATCCAGCCTGCTCACATGGTATCTAGCAGCCTTAGCGGATTTGGAGATCATGCATTCTATTGACTCACCCACACAAATCTCATATACTTTTAAAATTTTAAATATTTAAAACACAGAATTTTTTCCAAGCTTTTAATTCACATACACCGATCAGCCTTAATGCTATGCCCAAGATTGTGTAGGTTCTCCTTGTTACACCAGGGGACATTACTCCAAGGGAGTGTGCTCTGGTGTCTGGCACCAGGAAGTTAATGGTGGATCCTTTGGGTGCTGTAGGTTGCAGGATGGGGACTCAATAGATTCGAGCTGTTTGTGCAGCGCATCCCATGGATGCTTGGTCCAATTGAGATCTGGGCTATTCAGGCCGAATCCACAACTTTGATCTTTTTTTTCCTGCTAAGCCCCATAAACCGCAGAGTTCTGATACCTTTCTAACAAGGCCAGCATTACCTTTTTTCAGCAATTTGTGCTGCAATGGCATTTCTGTGGGATTGGACTAGACAGACATTTGTTACAAACATTCATAGATGAGCCTTGATCCTAAAACCAGTTTACATGTATATAATTGATAATCAATGTTATTCAATTCACCTTGCAGTGGTGTTAGTGTTGTGCCTGATTGAAGTAGATCATCTTAAACATTCAAAACTGAGCTTAGCTCATGGTTCTTGCTTTTTGAACATTGTTACACGTTTGTAGTAACTGTCAGCATTGCAAAGGGGAAAGCAATGGGAAATTTTTAGTGACTGACTACATAATACATAATGTAGTTCTGCTTTTTAGCTATTAAACTGACAGAGATACAACACCTTTCAGAGGAGTCATAGGAACAGTATAGCTCTGGCAGGAATTTCTGGGCCATCATCTTGTGAGGACTGTAATTCCGACGTGATGTGAATCTGAGTCAAAGACACAGCCAGAGGTCAAAACCGGGAAATGCTGGAATATGAAAATACTAGAAAAATGCCATGAAAATTATGATAAACAGCTGACAGTTGCTGTAGTCAGACAGAAATATACTGTATGTATATAGGTATACACATGCATAATACAATAATAAAACTAATTATAAAGGAAAGGTGTGAACAGTGATTGGGGGAACAGTCACAGTAGATTGAGAGTAGCAGTGAGAAAACCCACAGGCAAAAGATAACCTCTCTTCTCTCCCATTTACATTTTGCCAGAAGCTCTTGCCAAAACTGACTTTAGGTATTTTAATTACTTTCCATTGTACTTAGAAAACATTTCCAACATTTCCACCATACACTAGTGGAGGATAAATAACAGCAAGTTGAAGCACTAGTTGAGAGCAAGGATGGCTGTTATACTAGTTGTTGTTATTATTACTATTACTATTACTATTATTATTATTATTATTATTATTATTATTCATTATTATTATTATTATTAGTAGTAGTAGTAGAATATACTCCTGTGTTTCACTGGGTGTTCTGTTTTCTTAACCCAATGTGAATGAGTTTTTTTAATATATGTGCCCTGGTCTGTGATGGAATTGTGCCTCATTTAGGGGGTAATGCCATCAGTGTTTACAGAAAATGGCAAAAAATATTTCTTGGAAAGACTTCTGTTTCTGTTGTTATCTATTACACACATTTTCTTTTCCAGAGCACGTGTCTAGCAGTGAAAAATTACATGGATAACACTCTGGGCCGATACGTGGTGAATGTGACTGACGCGGCATCGCTCTGTAGCGAGCTACTGTGTTCATCTCAGGGCCGATGTGTGCGAAGGGACTCAGGTTCTTCAGCCTACCTTCATCTTGACCCATCAGTGTGGACCATCGTTCCCAGAGCTAAGCTTCCTGGCCTGAACACCCACAAACCTTCATATGTGGTACAACAGAACAATAAGTTTTCATTGTACAAAAGGTCTCATTTTGTAAAACCATTTGTGTGCCAGTGTTATCCAGGTTGGGAGGGCGACCACTGTGAGAACCAGAAACCTGGACAGTGAAAGTAAACAGAACTTTAAACAAATACTTTAGTCTGCAAGAATTCTAGTCTGAGCCGTCCATCCTGGCAAATCCTGTATTCAATTTTCAATTCAGTTTTATTTGTATAGCGCTTTTAACAATTGTCATTGTCGCAAAGCAGCTTTACACAATCAAACAAACTGGGTCTGTACAGACAGACCCAGTTTGTAGTAAAACTGTAAATATAATAAAATGACAAATGTACCTTGAATCACCGTAATAATTTAATGCTAATATGCACCTTAACTGACATTAACATAGCAGACATTAACAGGAATTTATATTCCTCTTATTTAAACGTTATATGTGAATTACTTTATAGTTGACATGTAGAACTTTTATACACATAATTTTTTTAAGAATGCTGATATTTTAAAATAAGCATGCAAATGTTAAACATTAGCAAACAGATCTTTAAATAATATTTGTTGCATAAATACCAATATTGGAATTAGTTCAGTATTGCTGTTCGTATGCATGTATCAAATGTTTAGCAGCTCAGGGGATCTCAGGTTGTATGTGTGAATTTGCACCCTCTTCTGGGTTTATCTTGCAAAACATTTTTGAGTCTACAGTCCTGGCTTGCCACTAGATAGCAGTAAAGGAACATCAAAACAGTTACAGTCAGTCGAACATAAATTTTATTCTGTACCTTTGCACAGTTTTATAGCTGGATATTCAGTAAAATTTGGGATAAAATAAATACAGTGCATTGCAAAAGTATTCATATCCCTTGAACTTTTCCACATTTTGTCAGGTTACAACCACAAATGTATTTTATTGGAATTTTATGTGATAGATCAACACTAAGTGGAACATAATTGTGAAGTGGAAGGAAAATGATAGATAAAAATTTATCGGAATTTGTTAAAAACATCTGAAAAGTGTGGCATGCATCTGTATTCAGCCTCTCTGAGTCAATACTTTGTACAACCACTTTCGCTGGAATTACAGCTGCAAGTCTTTTTATGTCTCTAGGGAGCAAAATTTTTGCCCATTCTTCTTTGCAAAATAACTCAAGCTCAGTCAGATTGGATGGAGTGTGTCCGTGAATTGCAATTTAAGTCTTGCTACAGATTCTCAATTGGATTTAGGTCTGGACTTTCTAACACATGAGTATGCTTTGATCTAAACCATTCTATTGTAGCTCTGGCTGTATGGCTGTATGTAGGGTCGTTGTCCTGCTGGAAGGTGAACCTTTCCCCCTCAGTGTCAATTCTTTTGCAGACTCTAACAGGTTTTCTTCTAAGATTGCACTGTATTTGGCTCCATCCATCTTCCCATCAACTCTGACCAGCTTCCCTGTCCCTGTTAAAGAAAAGCATCTCCACAACATGATGCTGCCACCACCATGCACAGTGTTAGTTTTCTGACACACTTTTTTCATCCAGGCCAAAATGTTCAATTTGGTCTCACCTGACCAGAGTGCCTTCCTTCACATATTTGCAGTGTGCCCCACATGGCTTGTTGCAAACTACAAATGGGAATTCTTATGGCTTTCTGTCAACAATGGCTTACTTCTTGCCGCTCTTCCATAAAGGCCAGATCTGTGAAATGCATGACTAATAGTTGTCCTGTGGACAGATTCTCCCACCTGAGCTGTGTACCTGTGCAGCTCCTCCAGAGTTACCAGGGACCTCTTGGCTGCTTCTCTGGTTGATGCTCTCCTTGCCGGGCCTGTCAGTTTAGGTGGACAGCCATGTCTTAGTAGGTTTGCAGTTGTGCCATACTTTTCATTTTCGGATGATGTATTGAACAGTGGTCCATGAGATGTTAAAAGCTTGGAATATTTTTTATAACCTAACCCTGATTTAAACTTCTCCACAACTTTATCCCTGACCTGTCTGGTGTGTTCCTTGGGCATCATGATGATGTTTATTCACTAATGCTCTCTAATAAACCTCTAAGGGCCTCACAGAACAGATGTAATTATACTGAGATTAAATTACACACAGGTGGACTCTATATACTAATGAAGTGACTTCTGAAGGCAATGGGTTCCACTGGATGTTAGAGGTATCAGAGTAAACGGGGCTGAAAACAAATGCACATCACACCAATATATATTTTTTACATATATTGATTTGTAAAAAATGTTGAAAACCATTAATTTTTTCCCTCATTTTCCTTGTGTTGGTCTATCCTAAAAAATACATTTACGATTGTGGTTGTAACTTAACAAAATGTGGAAGCCAAATTTCAAGTTCAAAGTTCAATGCTGTAGTATATACCTGGCAGTTGACATGAGATACACTATATTGGCAAAAGTATTCACTCACCCATTCGAATCGCTGAATTCAGATATTCCAATCACTTCCATGGTTACACGTGTATAAAATGAAGCAGCTAGGTATGCAGACCGCTTCTACAAACATTTGCAACATTTTCATTTGTGAAAGAATGGGTCGCTCATTGCTCATGATGCCGCATGAGCAATTCTTCCAACAAAGTGGGAGAATTCCAGCGTGGTGCCGTGATAGGATGCCACCTGTGCAATAAGTCCAGTCGTGAAATTTCCTTGCTACTAAATATCCCACAGCCAACTGTTGTTGTTATTATAACAAAGTGGAAGTGATTGGGAACGACAGGAAGTTGGCCACAAAGTAGTAGGCCACGTAAAAACACCGTGGGGTCAGCAGATGCTGAGACGCATAGTGCAGAGGTTGCCAACTTTCTGCAGAGTCAATAGCTACAGGCCTTCATGTGTCCTTAAGATTAGCTCAGTAACATGCTCAGAGAACTTCATGGAATGTGGTTTCCATAGCCAAGCAGCTGGATCCAAGCCTTATATCACCAAATGCAATGCAAAGCATCGGATGCAGTGGTGTAAAGCATGCTGCCACTGGACTCTAGAGCAGTGGAGACGTGTTCTCTGGAGTGATTAATCATGCTTCTCTGTCTAGCAATCTGATGGATGAGTCTAGGTTTGGCAGTTGCCAGGAGAACTATACTTGTCTGACTTCATTGTGCCAAGTGTCAAGTTTGGTGGAGGAGGGATTATAACATGGGGTTGTTTTTCAGGAGTTGAGCTCAGCCCCTTAGTTCCAGTGAAAGGAACTCTTAATGCTTCAGCATACCAAGACATTTTGGACAATTTCAGGCTTCCAACTTTGTAGTCCTGACCACAATCCGATAGAACACCTTTGGGATGAATTAGACCAGAGACTGCAAGCCAAGCCTTCTCATCCAACATCAGTGGCTGACCTCACAAATGTGCTTCTGGAAGAATGGTCAACAATTCCCATAAACACACTCTTAAACCTTGTGGAAAGCCTTCCCAGAAGAGTTGAAGCTGTTATAGCTGCAAAGGGTGGACCAATAATAATAAATCCTATGGATTAAGAATTGAATGTTACTCAAGTTTATGAGTAAGCATGTGAAGGCCGGCGAGTGAATAGTTTTGGCAATATAATGTATGTAGTGTGTGTATCAGACTAGATGACTACTGAAAGAAACTGGTGTCATGAATAAATGAATGAATGAATGAATGAATGAATGCCCATTTAATCAAATACAAAAGAGTGGTCTTTGATGTTTGTACAGGTTTAAATAACAGACTTTCTGCATTTATGATATCTGTCTATGTTTTACCACACTGATACCACAGTGTGGACTTAATACTAAACATAGTATGGCATAACTGAAATCTGTGTCTTCCACATATAGGTCTGTGTAAATGGGTATGTTAAAGCAGATTAGTCTCCAGGTCTTTAAACTAGTGTTACACAGTTAATTGCATAAATTTTTTAATTGCAGTATAAACATTAACCTGTGCAATTATTTAATCACAATAGACTGCGGTTTATTACAAATAATACATGCATAGTCAGGAATTTATGTAGAGTTTGTCAATAATCTAAATGTTTGTTTATTTTTAAAATGCTTTTAAGGTGATAAATAAATATTGGCACACATACTTTTATTGAGATCATTTGTGCCATTGTTTGCTGTTAAATAAATCTGTTTAAATATACAATGGTATATTGAATGGTAAAATATTGCAGTTTAAGTTGCAATTGCAATATATGTCAAAATAATCAGAGAATGTGTGTGTGTGTGTGTGCGTGTGTATGTGTTTTAATGAAATTGTGTAGCCCTAGTATAACCACCTCTGACCCAAAGTTCTTGGGTGAAGATGTGATTTGTCTAATTTAGGCATGTTATTTGAATCACAACTGCTCTGGGCCAAGAAGGCATAGACCCCCCCCCCATGAGAAAATAAATCTAAAAAAAATGCATGAGGCTGCCTAGAGAAGGTTGCTTTGATTTCTAGATATACCATGTAGGTTGTATGTTGTTACAGTGGCCAGTATTGTTGTCTTATAGAATTAGGGTTATTGGTTCAATCCTGAGCTTTCAGCACAGACATACACATGATCACTATGTGCACCTCTGATTTCTTTGGTTTTCTCCCACCTCCCATGGCCATGGGAATAAGCTACACAAAATTGCCAGAGTGCGTGCAAGAGGCACTAAAGCTATTGCTGAAGATGAATGAATGATTAATGCATATGGTGGATTGCTGTTTTTACTTAAATAGAACTCAGACCTATTGCTAAAATAAATATGTATCTGTATACAGAACTCAGACTTGTTTGAAGAATTGAAATGGCAAATTGAATTGAACCAGTTTCAATATTTTTGGCCACTTCAAAGTGTCAAGTTCTTTAACACATATCTAAATATGAATTAACATTTTGACTCCTGATCTCAATAATGAAAACAATTCAGCACTGTATAGTTGCAAAAATGCAACCATATTTTGCTTGCAAAGCAAAATAGCAAAATTTGCAAAGCAAAATAGTTATTTTTGCAGAGAATAATTGAGGCATGAATATGTAATGGCATACAGGATGCAGAGCTTTAACACAGTGTGTAAAACTATTTAGAATACTATCACAAGCTGCTGAATGAAACATATCAGCCTCATCTCTATTTAGTTACAGGGTGAAAGAATAGCTGATTCAGAGATCTACTTCCTGATTTACCTTTTTTTAGACCCCATTCAATTATAAGGATATCTCTGTGGTTCTTTATCAGTTAAGGACTAAATGTTTAGTATAATATATTAAAGAACCAATTAAAAAGTCCTTAAATTGCTACAAGGAGAACAGATCTAAGAATAAGAGCACTTTAAAGCCATTATTTGGGAATTAGAGTTTTCTAAGAGATTCAGTGATTTTCCCCATGAAATGCTTTTTGTGGAATTTATGTGAGTGTTCAGACTTATTTACATGTGAAAACTTCTCGGAAGATGATAGGCTAGAACACTAGTGGTTGGCTAGACTATTAGGTGGGAGGGCTCTTTACAATTAAATTTTTTTATTTTATGCTAGACCAGCACATAGCGTCACAAGATAAGATAAACAAAGGCCGTTACATACATTATTATTATTTATGAGTGTTTGTTAAGTGCTGTAAATATAAATATATATTATTAATAATATATAAAATATATAATATTGGGACAAATGTACACACACACACCACTTTTTCTTTCCCAGCATCCAATATTATTTTCTTTAAGATGATTTTAAATTAAGTAATTCACCATAATTTTTTACACACAAAAAACACATTCATCGTAAATATAATGCATACAATAAATAATAAAATAAATGTTACTTAGCAGTGTTCTGCAGGAGCATGCAAGTGTTGGACCCATCAACAAGGTAGTACAGTGATCTGTGTTGTTTTTGTTGGGGTTATTTTAGTCAGCGTGTGTATGATATAATTATACAGAGTTTTTCAGTTGATGTTTCTTTGTGAAATGAGGCCAAACTCAAAATAGGGCCCTAAAAGATCCAATTCATACCCAAATCATACACAGTAATAATTTAATATTACCCAAAATGAAAGAGTATATGGCAAAACACAACAGAATTGGACATTTTTATATTCTACCATGCCATGATCTGAATTAGATGGCTGAGAGCAGGGAAGAAACAAAATAAGTTTAACATAGACATTGGTTTTTCAGAACTAGGATACGCTTAGGCTGCGCTCTAGGCATAATCAGCATTTACACTAGTTTTAAACCCTCTTCCTGGATAGATACCATAATCCACAGTTTAAGTTAAAGGCAGAACCTCAAGACACACTATGAAAACATCTGAAATATGTTTTTTGAGGGCTGATGTTAAGGGGCTAGGATCTATTTTATATTGATAGTGGTTACTTGTAACCACTTGAAGGTCAATTAATGTTCTGAAGAAAATATTGGCCGGGGATTAAACACTGTAGGAAGGAACTCTCCCAAGGCAATTAGGTTTAGATATGGATCATTTATTTAAACTTTAATAGGCAGCTAGGATCATAACTGAGAACCTGAGATACAGGTGTGTTACAGAAACTCAAAAGCATTTGAGCAGGCAAATGTAACCATGGAATTAGGCCATAGTTTATTTTCCCCAAAATGAAACTGTGATGACTTTCAGCAAGGAAAGCTTCTGGCTAAAATTGCTTTGTGGTAAAATCAGAGAAATAGATAATTTAATAGCATATCTGACTAAAGTGAAACATCATAGTATTTCTATGATTTTACTCTATGGGATGCTGCTGAGAGGATCTTCACTCATGCGTCACAAGATAAGATAAACAAAGGCCATTAAATTCCGCCTTACTTCCGTACCCTATAAGCCCAGATTGAATTGACCCAAAAAGGCAGGCCTTACTGATAAGCAGAAGCTGAAGCTGATAATGGATGGGTGTTAAGTTCTTTTCCATTTTCCTCCACCCTCTTTATCTGTTTCTGAACTGGAACACTGCTCCCAAGACAACTGACCGAGAGGCTGCCAGTGCCAACTTTCCTCTTTGGTTATGACTCTGTAGCTGATGCTGCAGCTCAAGCATTTTCTTGGTTGGAATGACTGGGCTTCTGGGTCAGTATCTGTAAGACATGGGTTTAAAAAACCATGGGTTTTTAAGGGATATTAATAAATTCACATAACAACACCACAATATATAACAACTTATATATATATATATATATATATAAGTATATAAGTATATAACAAATATTATTATACATGTTAATATTGAGCAACACACCCATACTTTATGTGGACCTTCCCCAAACTGTCACCGCAAAGTCGGAAGCACACAATTGTACTGTATATACGATTAGTTCTAATAGTTTCAACCCCAATACATCTTTGGGATTAACTACACCCCCGGTCTCCTCACTCCTTACTGGGTTGGACCACTGATTGTTCCTCTTGTGGCTAAATGAGCAAACATCTCACAGAAATTCTCCACAATCTAGAGAAAAGCCTTCCCAATAGAGTGGAGATTATTAAAAGAGCGAACGGGGACTAAATCTGAAATGGGAAGTAATATTGGTTTAATGGCTAGGTGTCCACAAACTTTTGGCCATGCCATGCATTTTGACTTCAGAAAAGTGCACAAATTAATGGAAACATTTTAAATTAGTTTGAGGGTTCATGGTAAAAATTGCATTACCAAGTCATAAAAGGAAAAATAAAAATAACATCCTATTAGACTTGCAAAATATCTAACAACAGACAAAGAAATGCATCAAAAGTCTGCTTTCAGCCCATGATGTTAGGACATAGCTGGAAACACTGGCCCTTTGACAAGTTCAAATTCTATACCGCTTGTCCTTTTTAGGGGTCCTGTATACTATCCCACAAACTCATTTATACCCTATGGACAATTTGGAAATGCCAATCAACCTAGACTGCAAGTCAGTGGTCTGTAGGAGGAAAGTGCAGTGTTAGATATAACCAGCTAACTTGTTTGTGAGCACGTCAGTAAGAAAGTTTTACTATTTAAATGTCTTAGATATCTCAGATGTACCGTATAGTTTTTAAGTTTGCACAAATGTTTCTCCTAAAACAACATTAAAATATTTAAGTAAAAGAGGAAACACAATTATAATTAGTATATTCCTACAATGGTTTAAAATTAACCTCATTAAGATCTAATAAAATCTAACAGTTTTTTTGTAAAGAAGTAAAACACAGATTACAAATTAAAATAACTTTTTGGTTTATTTGAGACCTCTGTTCAACCCATGCTAGCATAGGCTATAAAAAATATACAAGTCCACTACTTAGGATTAATTTACTCACTCTCACTCATCGTCTATACCGCTTTATTCCATGCTGGCGCCTGTCCCAGGAGACATAGGGCACGAGGCAGAATACACCATGGGCAAGGTCTCAATCCATCTCAGGGCACACACATACACTCAAATGCTCTTTCACACACTACGGGCAATTTGGAATGCCAAGTACCCTAACCAGCATGTCTTTGGACTATGGGAGGAAACCGGAGTACCCAAAGAAGACCCCCCCAGGCACGGGGAGAACACGAAAACTCCATGCCCACGGACCCCAAAGTGGGAATCAAATCCTCGAGCCTGGAGGTGCAAATCAAAAGTGCCAACCACTAAGCTACCATGCTGACACTTAGGATTAACTGTAGAGATATAAAAATACACATCAACGGATAAAAGGCTAACTATATCCAAGTGTAAATATAGAGAACAAAGAGAATAAGGCAGCCTCATTTTACATACATACAGTGCCTTGATAAAAAAAAAAAAACAAAAAAATATATATATATATATATATATAAA
>JAQMYJ010000037.1:23045627-23068389 GCA_030014305.1 Clarias laeviceps
ATCTCTGAAAGTGATGAACAGTCACTTTCTGGCCTAGCTTGATTTCCTTCAGGGTGTTGAAAATGGATTCGACACGCACAGGAGACAGCTGTGCCCACATTACGATCGAATCCCACGTGACACCCAAATATGTTCTGTTCTGAGCAGGAAAGAGAACGCTTTTTTTTTCTTCAGTCCTAAAGAATCAAGATGAGCTAGGACGACATGCCGATGTCGAAGCGCTAGCTTCTGAGACTGAGCCAGAATCAGTCAGTCGTCTATGTAATTCAAAATACGGATGCCCTGGAGTCGTAAAGGAGCCAGGACTGCATACATGCATTTTTATATATGTGCGGGTGATAGAGCTAGGCCGAATGGAAGGACCCGATACTGGTAAGCTTCGCCGCCGAAAGCAAACCTCATAAACTTCCTGTGTTGTGGCAATATTTCTATATGAAAATATGCGTCCTTCAGGTCGATTGTGACAAACCAATCCTCTGGTTAGATTTGAAAACAATCATTTTGACAGTCAAATTTTTGAACCTGTACTTTCTGAGGTAGCGGTTCAGCCCGCGAAGATCTAAAATTGGACGCAGCCCCCCGTCTTTCTTGAAACCAAGAAAAACTGACTGTAGCAGCCTGACTCTCTGTCTGGGAAGGGAACATGTTCTATGGCCCCTTTCCCCAGCAAAGTCTGCAATTCCAGAGTCAGCAGATGCGACCTTTCCGGTTTGACGGAAGGGGAGACCACGCCATTGAAATGCGGAGGGCGATGTGCAAACTGAATCCTGTAGTTCCTCTCTGTACAGTCCTTAGTACAGGAATGCGCCACGGCTTGCGGTTTCTCTTTAAAGAATGCGAGCCGCGCGCGAAGCACTCGAAACAAAAAGTGTGGAGCTGTTTGGCCATATGAAAACCGCTTGTTAGTGAAGCTAATCAGAAGAAAAAGAAATGTATGCAAAATAAAAATATTTTTTATATAATTTTTTTGAGATGCATTGTAATGTGTTTATGCAGGATGTACACTCATTCACATTCATTCAAAGTGTTGACTTTTTATATCTGTTTAATAATATGTTTCAGATACAGTTCATGAAACTTAAATAAATTATATCTAGGCCATGAATTTTAGTTGGGATTTTGCTTAAATAGTTTTAGTTAGTTGCAATGAGGCGGCATGGTTGTGTAGTGGCTAGCATTGTCGTCTTGCACCTTCAGGATCTGGGTTTGATTCCCAGCCAGGTTTGATTCCCGTCTCTGTGTGCATGGAGTTTGCATGTTCTCCCAGTGCTTGGTGGGTTTCCTCCCACAGACCAAGACATGTAGATTAGGCTAATTGCCATTCCCAATTTGCCTGTAGTGTTGTAAGTGTGTTGCACATTCACCTTGACTAGCTTCCTCTGCAACTTTCTTTCATTTCTATGACCCTGATGCTGTCTGACTGTTTTGCTTCATCCAGACAGTAAGATGGATCATTGCTCTTATGGAAAATAATAATAAAAAAAAATTATAACAATGCTGTCATGCTTTTATATAGTCTGTGTGACATGCTTTTATGAAATTGACAAGACACATATGATCTAAGCTAATTATAAAATAGTATACAATTCATTATGTCATTAGTGGCAGGATTTCCCTCAAAGACCTTAACAAACTCAAGAAACAATATCAAATACTGAATAGCCTAGTTATGCAGGAAGAGGTATAGCAAAACCTCAGACAGAGAGTGACACCATCCTACCTGACTCCCACCTGCCTAACATTCTGTTGGCTAATATCCAGGTCTCTGAAATAAGCTGGATGAGCTTCACTTTACAATCAACTCACAAAGGAACCTGTGTGGATGCTCCAGATTCTGTTTCGCTGAGAGCAGGCTGGTATCTAACACTCCGGACAGCACTAACAGAGAGCTATGGATGGACATCATGACGCAATGGAGACAGCATCTGCAATGTTATCACTGCCAAATTCCATCCACAACCTTACCAGCTGACATCCTGGTTCAATGTGGATGGGCTTTACTGCCAAATCAACTTACAAATGCAGCTGTGGAAACAATTCTGTCTTCTATTACAGGTATCATCCAGGGAGGGTAAAAGGTGACACTTTGACAGAGACATGTTAAACCTTTGCATATTTTCAACCAGCTGCTTACAAGGTGATTGAATGTGCTTAAAGGGGACCTAGTTCCTTGTACTACAGCCACAGAATTGCTAATATTTAAAAACAAAGTGTAATCTTTTAAAACTCTTTTACATAGTAGCTGGCAATGGAAATAGATGAAAAACCCTTTTTAAAAATCAGAGTCTGTAATTCTATTGGCCCACTTAATATGTCTACAGGTTCTTGCTCTTTATTTTTATATTGAACTGGACTTCATAATAACTCACACACACATCTCCTGTTATATTGAACTTCCAGCCTCTTAACACACAGTATGACTGCAGATCAATTCCTGTTATCCATTACCACCCTATTGAGACTGGTTCCTCTCAAGGGTTCTTCCTACTGCCATCTCAGGGAGTTTTTCCTTGCCACTGTCGCCGTCGTCCTCGGCTTGCTAATCAGGGACAATCTTATCATTTTGATTCATACACATTCACAATTCATAAAAACTTCAATAATTCTTTTGATTGTATAAAGCTGTTTTGCGACAATGTCAATTGTTAAAAACATTATACAAATAAAATTGAATTGAACTGTAAACCATGGCAACTCAATTTTGTTTAGACTTTACATGAATTACTCATGAGCATACTGTAAATTTGCAGTATAAACCAGTCCTAAAGAGTCACTGCTACTTTTACTTAGAGCTGTTTTAGGTTTAGCTACTGAGTATTTAATTTATTCAAGTCAGGACTCTTCACTGTGTGATTCCCCCCCCCCCCACCGTTATTTAAACGGAGCAAATGATCCACTCAATACGAATGTGTGCGTGTGTGTGTGTGTGTGTGTGTGTGTGTGTGTGAGTGGGCTGTTATTGGTTTACAGCATTCATTGTTTTTACCACATTTTTTATATGAAGTGAGCAGACAGAATGTCACATACCTTATTCCTCAGTGCACATCTCAGTTTTGTGCCGTCCCCACCTTTGAACTCTATTTATACTTAGAACAAGATCCACATTCACGAAGGCTCTTCACAAAAGAAGTGTTTTGACTCTTGCTCATCCTGGAGGAAAATTACTTTGGCCAATCAATCACCATCAGAAGGCTTCTTCACTCAATGCTGGCCAATCAATGTCTAACAAAAGGACACATCCTTTCAGAAACACCCAATCAATTGCTCTGAAAAGGCGTCTGTTCTCGTACTGTCAGTTGGTAAAGCACATAGCCTCATTGTTCTTAAGTTATCAGGGTTGCTTATAGGTACCTGGGTAAACACAATTTTACAATGATCAAAGGCATGTCAAAGCAGACAGTTGTCTATTGGCATATAGAGATTACAAAGATAAATGGGAACGAAGATGAATACATCATCATGGTTAATTGTTCATTCATTCTCAGTAAGGTCTGAGTTCAGGGGGCTTAAATTCTGTGAAAATAGAACCAAATAAAGTTTAGTCCATGTCACTTACCTTTGATTTCTGGTATCCTGCTAATTCAGCATATTCCGTGACATTTTTTTTTTTTTAAGTAAAAGCAAGGTTTTAAACTAAAGATTTAGAGAATGCCTCATAGATCCAGTTCAGAATTTCCACTTTGCACATTATTCAGTATCCCTTTTGTAGCACAAATATTTTCTCCCAGTTCTAATCTGGCAAATAAATTGCATGGTGGGGATAGAAGTGCCAGTTATTGGCAAGAGTAGCTTTACTGCCCCCTGGGGCTTTATGCTGAATACGAGTGACATATTGGTTACTTAGCTGTGGGTGCGTGCTGACTGCACATGCCAGAGAAACGTGAAAATGGTTTCTTTTCTAATAAATGATCATTTTATTGTCATGAAAGAGAGGGTGCAAAAAGTGGGCAATCAAACTGTGTGACATGATTACTGAATAGCCACATACTGGCCAATTTGAGCGTGAGGTAAGCTTCTAACCAGACACCTCAATATTGGAAGTTTTTTTTTTCCCCCTTCCATTGAACAGAATGAATGAGGATAGGCAATGTTTGTAACTATGCAACTGATTGACATGATATTAATCTAGTATTTCTTATTATACAATTTATAATAATCAATATTAGATAATTAAACTTATACCTAGATATATTTACTAATCTGAACCATGAAATAAGCTTGTTCTATTGTAATGGGTTTCTTTTTTTATTTTATTCTAAGCATTTAGGCTGATTAATATTGTATTTATTTCATAATAATCTCATAATAAAAATGTTTTGTTCATGCTGAAGATATATATTTTTTACAGTTTAAATGAACAGGCACATTTTAACAACAGAGTAAGGACTTGTCTTTCAAAGTCTATTTATATTAGAAATGGTTATATCTACCTGTACTGAATTATATTGTAGTTTGTATTTTATATAACACTTAATTTATCCACATCTGTTTATATTGAATTATTATTTTGTTGTTGTTGTGGCCTGATTTTTGAAAATTATTGCAGGTATTAATTTTCAAGTCATAAGGTAAGCTTAATGGTCTTAGAACCTATAGTGGTGGGCAAAAGTATTAAGATATGTTAAGATTAACATATGACATGTATTATTTATCCAAGTGCGCAAAATAGGTAATGTCACTAATTATTTCTCACGTATTTGGCTGCAGAGTTGTGGTAATGAGAATCAATTGATTAAGTTAATAAATGCAACAAATAGATGCAAGGACTTTCACTTTCTGAATGCATGGTGTCCATCTCTGCACAAAAATGCCTAAAACTAGGAAACTCTCAAGTGAATTGTGTTTGGGAACTTCATTTTGATGAACTTAAAAATAAAAATAAAAACAAGTATTAATTGTGGAATTTGCAAAGGTTAGTACTAGATGTAACATCATAGAACAAGATGTTTAGTTGAATTTTTTTAACTCTTTATGCAGGAAATTAATTAGTCATGAGTAACAACAAATCCAAAGCTTATTAAATAAAACCTTATCCAAGCACCTGGATGAATTGAAAAAGCCTAGCAGTAGCTTAGTTGGCTCAGTCCGGGTTCGATTCTGGCCTCTGGTCTGTGTGAATGGAGTTTCCCTGTGCTTGGTGGGTTTCCTCTAGGTACTCTGGTTTCCTTTCACAGTCTAAAGACATGCATATTAGGCTAGTTAAGTTAAGTTAATTTATTTATATAGCACATTTAAAACAACCAATGGTTGACCAAAGTGCTTTACATAATAAAAATAAATAAATAGAAATAAAAAATAAAAATCATTTAAAAACAACAAAACCATCAATTACCAAAACCACCAAGGCTAATTGGTGTTCTCAAATTGCCCGTAGTGTGTAAATGAGTGTGTTTATGTGTGCGTGTGTGTATGGCACATACGATGGGGTTGGCATCCTGTCCATGGTGTACCCTATCTCATCCCCTAAGTCTCCTGTGATAGGCTCCAGGCCCCCGTGACCCAGTATACAGGATAAGTGTTATAGTCTACACTGAAAATGCAGGTGAATTATATATAAAAACATTACAAGGTCACATTTTCTACAGAAATGACAAATGATGATACTGTTCTTGCAAGAACTATTCCAGAACAGCTGACCTTTGTGTCTTAAAATAATATCTGACTGTTGTTGTTGTTGTTGCTTAATTCGGTAATTACATATATGTTATTTCATAGTTTTGAAAATATCCATTAGTGTTCTAGATCTTAGAAAATAAATCCAAACTTGTGTCCAAACTTTTACCTGGTACGTCTGTGCATTAGAAGAACAGCTTACTAGCTTTCCAGGCAGTCAGTGGTGGGTAGCATTTTCTCATGCATTCTACCTAATAGGTTTCAGACTGTGAAAAACAATCCCCACTGGTTGAATTCACTGTTGGGCAAAGCTAAGCTTGTCTAGTCTTGTGTATTTTTCGGAATATATGGAGTCATTCGCACACTGGGAATTTTGTTATTGAAAATGAGCTGTCATTGCAGTTCTGTACTTCAATGCCAACCTTCACTCTGACACACACACACACACACACAAGTTAGAAAAGAAGAGGTTAGACAACTTTTTCATTTGCAAAATTTTCAGTGCATATTGAAAACTATGCACTCTATACATTGTCTTTCCTGATGGATTTCTCATTATAAACCTACTGCTGGTCACAAGATAAATGGGAGGGTTGCGTCAGAAAGGGCATCTGGTGTAAAACCTGTGCCAAGTGGTTGTGCGGACTGGATATTCCGCTGTGGCGACCCCTTGCCGGGAGCAGCCGAAAGACCAACAACAACTGTATAGCCCTGAAAATTTAACTCGACAACAAAAAAAAATCTCCCTCATATGAATGCAAACCCTGCAACACACATTTACAAGCAGGGATATTAAGAATCTCATAGTTGTTTCAGCACAAATGTCAGGGTGCATTGTAACCTTTACCCAAGTGCATTATCTGCCTTGATAGTAGGAGGGGGGACAAGGAACTGAAATGACACGATAGGATTTGAAAGGTCTCCATCGGTGACTGGCCCTGAGGCTATCTTCCCTTCACAGTTCAGTGACACTAGTACTCTCTCTCTCTCTCTCTCTCTCTCTCTCTCACACACACACACACACACACACACACTACCTTCACATGAGCGTCACTGTTGATCTTCATCCCTGTGCTGAGCCTTGATGGCTGCTCTGCTAAATTACGGCTCTCTACCAACACAGCTGGATAGGAAGAGACAGTTAAATGTGTGCTGTGATATTTTTTTAGAAGGAATATTGAACTAGTACAGTGGTGTGTAGTGAAAAGACAGTAACTTTTCAATATGGTTAAAAAAAGCACAGATTATCATAAGACAATTAATAACTGAACTATTAAGTAGACTTATCTAAAGTTGAAAACTGATATTTACTACGAAAAGACTAGAATCCCATTTAGGGCACATTTTGCTTTAATCTATTTAGGGAAAAGGAGACTTAAAGATTTTTCTGTCAGATTTAGAATAATAAATGTTCTTGCCATAAAAAGTCAATCAGGTATTAGAGAAAACAAAATAGAGAACAAACTAATCTCATGGGCGGAACTTTTCCACTCACATGAAAGCTTAAAAACAATGTTCATGAATTATGAAAATTGAATTGAAATTCAATTGAGTTGAAATGAAAACCAAATTTAAATTTACATTAATTCATGCACAAAAAAATATATTTTATTCAATTACATTTAACTTTGAGAACACAATGTGCTGGCCAGTTCATGTGTGAAAATGATTCCTCATGCTGCCAGAACCACTCTCACACATTCCTGGAATCCTGGAGTCCTAGAATATGCTTGTGCCATCGATTTCCCTGATGTGAAAACCTGGTCATTCAGTACATTCTGGTCATTAGCTGACATTTTATTGTCAATGTTGTTGAGCCTAGACCTGACCAACTGAAGCAACCCTTGATCATAACACTGCTTCCAGAGGCCACTAGGCCAGAGGTACAATGGCCACTACATGATGAGTCAATCTGGACTCACCAGAACACATGACCTTTTCTATTGCTCCAAAGTCCAATCTTTGTTCTTCCTAGCAAATTGAAGCCTTTTTTTCTGATTGATCTCACAAAACAAGTGGTTTTCTTATGGCCACATTGCTGTTTAGTTCTCATCACATTGTATGCATATGGAAATTCTCTTATTTTGAATATTAAACATAGCTATGGGGCAGCACGGTGGTGTAATGTTTAGCACTGTTTCCTTGCACCTCCAGGGTCCAGGTTCGATTCCCGG
Organism: Clarias laeviceps; assembly: GCA_030014305.1. Classification (NCBI taxonomy): domain Eukaryota; kingdom Metazoa; phylum Chordata; class Actinopteri; order Siluriformes; family Clariidae; genus Clarias; species Clarias laeviceps. The sequence goes on from JAQMYJ010000037.1 coordinate 23,053,415, forward strand.
CCAGGTTTGATTCCCATTTCCGTGTGCTTGGAGTTTGCATGTTCTCCCCGTGCTTGGTAGGTTTCCTCCGGGTACAAAGACATGCAGATTAGGCTAATTGGCATTCCCAAATTGCCCAGTAGTGTGTGAATGTGTGTGTATGTGTGTGTATGTGCCCTGCGATGGATTGGCACCCCTCCTTGTGCCCTAAGTCTCCTGGCTCCAGGCCCCCCCGCAACCCTGAATACAGGATTAAGTGGTATAGATGATGAGTGAGTGAGAACATAGCTATAGTTTTTACTGTTGATTTTAACCATGCAACTCCAAGTTTTTATGTGATCTCCGTTTTTTTCCCCTAACCACATTTCGTCCACAAATGTGTTCAGCATGTGTTCACGGTTCAGCCCTATCTTTCCAGGATTTGATAATGTGTTGAATGGTTCCTAACGCACTTAACACACTCATTTCAAATCTTCTTAGTTGTTTTCTTTGCAGCCCAAAAATTTTACCCTTCTGAAGTCACAACTTATTTTTGGCCAGGCAATGTATTACAGGCAAAATAAAACCAAATGTAGAAAAAAAAAAATAGCATACTACAATTAGTTATTTATTTATGCACTAGAGCAGTCATATTTCATTTGATAGTTGCATTTTATTTTTAATTATGTAAACTTTGCCTTCAAATATTACTGAATTTATATGTTTAGAGAAAACTGTTGGATAACATTCTATGAACGCCATATGTATAACACCCTGAAAAACATCAAATTCCATTTTTCTTTTCAGGTCTACAAATGATTGCTTTGTATTTGCAGCTGGGAACGCTTAACACTTCATTTATTATTAGAAATAATTGCTGTAAACCTGAGAAAGTTAGTTCTATATTTCATTGGGCTTGCAAGTGGTGCAACAAAAAAATGTTGATCCTTATCATCAGGAGATCAACAGTTAGATTTCTGACACCGCCACGGCTGGAAGCCTTGGGAGCAGGATCGACCATGCTCTCTGGGAGGGTATGAAGGATGGCATTCATATGTATGTTGTACACTGCTTTGTTATTGAAAAACTGATTCTATTTTTGTCTGTGAAGACTCTCCGTCATCCAGGTGAGGTTATCTGGAAGTTAAGTCCTGTCAACTGGACTCCTTTCTAGTTCAGGAAAAAACATTTAAATTAAATTAAATAAAATTTGATTTGTTTAGCGCTTTTAACAATTATCATTGTCGCAAAGCAGCTTTACACAATTAAAAGAAATTAAGAAAGAAATAATAAAGAAAGAAATCTCACTATTCATCCAAGTAGCATCTTCAGTCTAAGGTAAGTTGGAAAGTTCCTCTTATGTTCTTTCTAGTTTTCTTTAGCTCACACAACAGAAAAGTTATCACTTTGAAGTTCTTCCAGAATTGTTTTATAATTACTTAACATGCTCCATATAGAAGGTATAATATAATGGGGATAAAGAAACTGTGTATATATCCAAGACAGTGGCATTTGAAATTCAACCATAAAAAACTGTAATCGGTGTACTTTCTAGTGTACAAAGTTCTACAAGTGACTCCTGTGCATGCAAGTTTTACCGTGAGAGATCAATCAGTGAGTAAGTCCATCTCTGTGCAGAGAAAAATGCTTCTCCTAAATTGGCTAATCTCCTATATCAGTCTAATGGGGAATAAAGCAGAAAACCTGATTATGATTAAAAACCGTATCAAATTAAAGACTAGGATTCATGGGGAAAAACATGGTTTGATAATGTACTACATATACGGTACATATTTTGTAAAGCACAAAAGTAAAGATAGAGAGTTTAATTCAGTAATTGCCAGGGCATCACATACAATCTAATTAACAATTGGGTGCTAGCCAGTCCCACACTGACATCTCTTTGGAAAACCTGGATGAAGCCTGCATGAACACAGAAAGCAAAAGAGAGTCTGCCTGAGCTTAGGCCCAGGCCTTTAAATAGCCCAGAATTGTAAGGAAGCAATGGTACCTGCTGAATAATCCTGCAGGATGGTAATACGTTTTGCACTGGTTTCTATTTTTCAAAACTGCAGATACAAAATTCTTAACTGCTGATCAAAATACACATTTTATCATGACTTTTTTTTCCAATTTCTTGGAGACAATACATATAAACCAAAGATCATTTGTTCATTGAATTGAAATCACAGATTAAAGATGACACAACGTAACAAAAGTATTACCATTTCCAAATGCATTTCACTCATTGCATTTGAGATGACTTCATTTCATCAAAGTGATCTATCTATAATTTGATACAATTGCTCAGAATGAGAAGTAACTATTGCATTGCTTTTAATGCATTCATTTTTTGATATTGCGGAAAAATATCACATTACGAACATTTCAGAATAACGAGACCCACTGACTCCATTTCCTTACTGATGATTGATTTCACCTTGTGGTGTGCATATACATGAGTGGTATCAACAAGGGAACTTATATTGTAATTTATGATGCTGTATTTAATCAATAGAATTCAGATGTGTTCAATGAGTCCACTGTATCTGTAGAACTCTTCCTCATGAACCTTTTACATTGATGTTATGTGTAGCTCCATAATGAAACATGTATCACATATTCTGTACTACAATATCTAATGGGTGTATGAACAACTAACCAGTGAAACTGTTGGTACTGTATCTTGTGTGTGGGTGATCTAAAAAATTGTCTCCATGATTCTGTATGTGTGAGGCTTCTCTAAAAATATTGATGCAAAAAGCACAAATGTAGTTTCGGAAATACTCAGATAAGTCCGTCTGGCACCAACAACCATGGACCAACTTTCTTGCCTATTTTGATGCTTGATATGAACTTCAGCAGATTGTCTCGAAGATGTCTGCATGCACTGACTTGCTGCCATGTGATTGGCTGATTAGATATTTGTGTTAACAAGCTCCTGAATAAGTGTACCTAATGAAACGCTGGTGAGTGTATATGTGACAGTTTAAGGTTTGTTCATCATCTAAATACAGTACATAGATGCATGTAAATGTAAATCTTTTAAATACTTACATGCTTGCACACCTAGTCCAAATTTCTGTTATAGTTAGTAGTTGAATGAATAAAATATGAATTGATCATCAAAATGCTTAGAGATGACACATTCCTTTAACATTTAAACAAGAGTACTTTTTATTTCCATCTTTCACCTCTACCAATGATATGTTCTCTGTGGCACTAGCTTTAACACAAGTCCAAAGCATGATTGATCCACCCGTGTGCTGACGATTTGGATATGTGTTTTATTTCATGAAACTCTGTGCCTCAATAATGCAACAAAAAGTTCTCGTTTCCAAAATGCCTCAGGCTTGTTTAAATGTATATCCACAAACTTCTGTTGGTGAGAATGCAGAAAAGGTTCTATTAAATATTTATATAAGTGTCACTGCACAGAAGAACAGCGCACCTCCGTTCTAAAGGTTTTGATTTGCCTTTCTACAAATATTATGAGCAGTTTGCCTGGAAAGTTTTCTTGACCTTCCAGATCTTTCGTTTAACTGTTATTTCATAATTGCATTATGAACTGGAGTAATGGCTACCTGAAAACACTTAGATATTTTATTATAGCCTTCTTGTGTTTTGTGTGCATTACTTATTTTATTTTCAGAGTGACAGCTGTAGACAGCTGCTTACATGAGCCCATTGATGCTGATTGTTGGGACAAGTCAGAATATTTTTAAAGCATTAAAAAATTTGCATCATCTGGCCTTTCGTATCAATTACAGTACTGTGAACAGGCAATGAGCTTAACTACAATCTCATCTCTTGTAGTGTCCCAGCTTTTGCATGGTGTTCCTTTCTTTGTTATCTTGAAAAAACATGAAGTAAGCATGATTTCTTACATTTATTTCTACTTACTTAAATATTGACAGTAATTAATTTTTTTGACCTGAGGTAGTCGATGGTTATCATGATACTGTACATATCCATAGACACCTCCCAGCCAAAAAAAAAAAAAAGCTGCACAATCAAATATTTCATTGGACTGCCTTTTGCTTTGATTGCTTCCATGGAGTTGATAAAGCTGATGCAATGACACAATATTTCTCTCCAAGATCTTGTATTAATGAGATCTGAGAGTCAGACCATTGTGTAAAGCATGTCCCGACCTGTGGTGGCCGAGTCCGATGAATCCTGGCCTTGTTATCTTGGAATATGTCCGTGCCATCAGTAAAGAAAAAAAATCCATTGATGGAAAAACCAAATTCCAAATTCATCTCCCATCTCATTTCGGATGTTGGGTAAAATGCTCTGAGGTTTGATGGCTACAACATACTGTAAGAAGCTACTCACTGCATCATTTAGGGTTAAATAACTTGTTGCCAGCTTAAACATATTAATCACTACAATAATTATTTAATCGAAAACTCGTAACCATTTGCTTAGTTAATAACAGGTGGTGCTTTTCCCCATTTTGGCCAGACAATATAGATGTTATAAAAAGTTAACCATCAGGGGGCAATTTTTGACTAATATTTACTGAGCAGGACACTGCCTCTTGTAATTAGTTGTCACCATGTATTTCCTTATGTTTTATTACCTGGGTTTTAAATATAGGCAGTAGAAAATGATGCTGTGCAGACTGGAACAGATCTATCTAATTGAATGAAAAGGCATATTTTATTTTGATATGATTACCTGCAGTTAAAGTTACCTCATAATGCATATAATCATCATTAGTTCCTTGTTATCCTATGCATTTTAAAATAGCATTTCTCTGTTTTGCCATCCTCTATCTCAGCCAGCACCTGCTGAGCACTTTCTGTCTGTGCTCCCCTCTGCTCCTCCTTCCTGCTTCATCAATCACCTTGTGGAGGCAAATCATGTGCATATGGAGAGAAGCACGCTGGTTCAATCTGGCAAACCTATCTTTTATTGCCAGTTCATAATTGAGACGGTTTTCCTAAACAGGTGAAATCTGTCAAGCGCAACTAATAGGATCTCTCTTACACTTTCATGTTTGCACTCTTCTCTTCCTCCAATCATTGCTCAACATTTGCACTTCATATTAGTAAAGTTAAAAAAATAAATTAATGAAGAAGTGGATGAAGCACATGTGTATTAAGAATTTTATTCAGTATTTGTTATTATTACTCATATATACCACTAGCCAATGAGTAGCATCATCACACTACATAAGAAAATGGAAATAGAGCTTCACTTAAGGTTCACATCACAAGTGAGATCTTTGTGATTTTAACCGTGGCATGTTTTTTGGGTTCCAGATGAGCTGGTTTGAGTGTTTCAGAACTTCGAAATACCATTGGTATTTTCACACACAACAATCTCTATTGAATTATGTTTTAAAAAAAATCTCTGTGGATGGTCTCCAGGCTGAAACATCTTGTTGATAAGAGAGATCAGAGGAGAATGACCTGACTGATGAGAACTGACAGGAACTCAAGTAAGCACTCTTTACAACCATGGTGAAAAGAAAAGCAGCTCAGAACACACCACAGCAGAAGAGTACATCAGGTTCCATTCCTTTGATCTTATAAAGCCCAGTTACTGGATCTGTAGACATTTGTTTTAATTAATTTATTCATTCATTTCAGAACCTGAGGACCTAAACCTTGCTCTCACAATGCTTGAAACACTTGGCCAAACAAACTGCAGAAGTTTAGGCAATACCGAAAATAAAGCAACAGGGTATATAATTTTATGACATTATTTCGATGAATGTTAATTAATGATTACTACTGTAACTGTGGTTACATGTGATCTACTGTTTTATTTGCTGGAGGTTTAAATTGGATCTTTTTTTTCCCCTTCTTGTAAGAGGAACCTGATACTGTTATGTTTATCCAAATCATCATGCTGTGTTTTTGTGAGAGAGTGTGTGAAAGTGAGCAGACCAATGTCATAAGCTCCACTCTCTTTAAGGTCAGTCTTTCACAATAGGAAGCTCACAGTCTGCTCAACACCAATCTACTTCTGTCTCGCCATTCCTTTTTTTGTATCTCTCACTGCTTTGTCTTCCTTCCTTTCATTATTTTTTCAGCTTCAGTGCATTTTCTCGCTTCTCTCTCTCTCTCTCTCTCTCTCTCTCTCTCTCTCTCTATTTCTCTCTCTCTCTGCTGCCAGACAGTGTGTAAGTGTTCTAACTTGGAGCAGTATAAGAGGGTCTGTGTGATTGGCTAAATTCAGAAGCAGTGTTCAAAATCGATTACAGCGTGCCATCACCCAACTGGGTTTTGTGTCTAGCATGTTTTCCTTTCATATCTCCACACCCTGGCCGTGCAAATCTTCTGCCTGCTGTCTCCCATTATTATACATCTCAGTTTCTTCTTTTCTCTGGTGTTTCTCCTCATCCTATACTCCTCTCAGGGATTTCATGTTCTGCTATACCCTAACACACGACCCAGTTGTTCCTCCGTTACTATTTGCTTCCCTTCCCTTCCTCAAGTGGTTCTGTTGTATACTATAGGACAAAAGACGCATATGCCTGTCTGATAAGCTGAAATTGCTGAGCTCTCTTCCTCAGCAGTGCTGTGACTAAAGCAATTGTTAAGTAAACATGCTGCCATTAGTTATTTTTGTGCCATTGAGATTGATTCTTCAGGTGTTATAGGGACAGTGATCCTGACTGCTCAGAAGGTTGGTGGTTTAAGCCCCATTCCACCAAGTTGGACTGTGTTGTGCCCTTTAGCAAGGCCTTTAACCTTAACTGTATCATGGCTGATCCTATGCTTTGGCACCATCTTATCTAGCTGGGATATGCAAAGAAAATATTTTCTCTGTGCAGTAATGAATATGTGATAAATAATGTTTTTTTTCTTCTGTTATATTCCAGACATTGTCATGCAATAACACTCTCTCCTTATTTCCAGTCAACACCCTGACCAAAGACACTCATGCCCTTTTAAATTTAAAATATGCGCTACAACAAGAATTCTGCTTTATCTGGATTGCTTAGCTTTCTCCATTCCCCTGATTCTTTTGTGTGCCTCTGTGTGTGTTCAATCTTGTTGAGGTCAATGTAGACTGAAGAGAATTGCCATAGAAAGTGACAGGGAGAAGGCCTCTTCGTTCTTTTCTATCAGTTTGCTAAGTTTTTTTTTCTTTTTTTTGTATTATCGAAAGTCAGTGAACCATTCTCACAGAAACAGAAAGATGAGCTCAAAGAGAGGGCAATCCTTTGCTATGCCAAACACAATGTTCTCTCTCTCATTCTGAGAAAAGGAACACCATCAACTATACTTTTGAAAATGTGACTCTGTGTCATGCATTTCAGGAAAATCATAGCGTGTTAATGTGAGCACTCCCCACCCAATTCACTGTGTCATTCTGTCTTGGCCTGTGTTCCTTTGACTTTTTGCCTTTCTCTGTATTACTCTCACTCTCTCCTCCCCCAGTAATCATCAGTTCATCATAATGATTAGAAGGCTTTTTAGCAATTTCTAAATGTCCAAATGCAGGCTGCATAACAAAGAGTGCAAAATAATACTTTCGTAACCAGACACTGCACCTAGGCACCATTTAATGTGACCGCCCATCCTCACACATTTCACTGTGGTCTGGCCTTGCCAGTTATCATGCCCTCGCCTTCCACACTGCCATATAACTAGTCAAAGTCAGACTGTAAATACATTGAGACAGATTAGATACACCTTCAAGATGCTTGCTTAAGGAGCTTTGGGCTGGTGAGCGAACAGAGATAGGTTTATTTCCTGGAGGAGTACATTATCCTATTTCTGATTTCAGTAAGAGCAGAACTCTGGTTAATGCCAAGGAACATTAGCAAGGCTATTGTCTGCCAGCCCCTACTGCAATACACTAATATATGGTAAATTAGATGGGTCTTCATAAATCTATGCACTCTTATTAAAAAGCTTTTATCCACAAATATCTTGAACAAAAGTCTCCCCTAAAACTTTGCATTTTTTTTTTTTAGCTAAGTATCTAAAAAAATGTTTCCCATTAAAGCAGCTATTAAACAATGCTGCTACAATAAGTTACATATAAAGAACTCAGTGATGGGGAATTATGAGCATCCCATTCTAAGTTCTCAATGATTAAGATTTTTGATAAGTAAAAGAACAACGCAATTAAGTTTCTGTTATAATTTATAATAGCTATTAAAGGTGGAGTAATCAATCTTGGAGAAATGTTGTGAATATTTGAACTTAATAGCCAAACAAATAGATCCAGCCTCACCCACCCACCACTTCAGTGCTCGCCCAGATGCTCCACTCCAAACTCATTGATGTGAATTGCCAAAGCTACTGGAGCTCTCTGGCTGGCCAGCACCCAGGCTGGTGAGCAAACCAGGGAAAAGGCAGGGGCGAGAGGGAGGTGTCTCTTTGTCAACAGCTCCAGAATGGCTGGCACAAATAGCACCAACCTTCCCCTGGACATAACTAGACTGGCCTCACATGGCAAAACCAAACATTACAATATAACAATGTCATGCAAACAAGTGAGCACACAAACATTTATACTGTAAAAAAAAAACACAACTAAGTCAGATGTTTATGTTGTTTTTCCAAAATTACAATGAGAAGATGAGAATAGGTTTGTTAGAAATCAGATAAGTTAACAAGTAAAATAGCATTTCCAGTATTGTTATTAACAGGCTAAAATGGAATATTCCTTATTCATTATTAGAATATAATCACTTATTTCACCTTTATGTTATTCCAATTTTAATCACTTTCTTGAGGACAAACCAGACAATTAATTTAACTAATTACTAATGTCACTAATTAATTTAAAAACCTCACTGTATTAATGATTTACTACATTCTTACTTTCTTAACCTATTAACAGTTAAGCTGTCTAATAAATCTAACCTGAAATCCTAAGCACTTCTTGAAAACCTGAGGATTTTCTGAAAAAATTGTCAACATTCACTGAAATTTTTTTTTACTGAAGACCTTTGGCTCATATTGTAAATTATTGCATTTGCCATAGGGTTCACATTTTTTTTTTATTAATAAGCAACAAAAAAATGGAATTGAAATTTTTGATACATGTGCTTCCAATGCATATTTTTAATGTTTAAACATTTTTAGTAGAACTAAAACTACGTATATATTTATATCACAGTTTGTTCAGTGGACGCAATTAGCACATGTCATCATAATATTACTGAAGATGTTGATGGGCTCACTTGCCAAAGCACTTAATATGTACAGCATCGTTGCTCTGTCTGCAGCCACAGATGGCAGCACGGGCACTAGTCTCAGTGCCACTCCTTGGCAGCACACACTCCCTGCAGACCCTTCCCTTCTCAGAGTTGCTCACAGTCAGATGTGGCTTCATCATTTACTGTTGATTGATGAGCATTTCTTGCTGTCGTTGGGGTAACAAGTTCCTGTGACACAATCTAGAGTCACACTTTGTAGCCACTTTTGAATTTGACTGTGAATGTCCATCCTCAAGCACAACTTGCCACATTGTACGCATTGTAAACTGAAAATATACAACAAGCAAATGCACTTTTGATAGGCTTTTAATATCCGAAAAAGTCATGCTGGAAATACAACCAAAATGTCTTTTCAGGCCAGTTTAAATTTTGGTTTCCCCAATGAAACTTGCCTGCTCAGCATTATATCATTTGGGATTAACTTTGATAGTTTTAACAGTGCTAAACACATCCAGTCCATGTCTCTTCATGTTCTCTAAAAGCTTCACCCCTGGGTGTTTATGAAAATAGAGAGAAAGAATCTATAGTAAGGTCTGGCTTTTTCCATGTTAGTGAGCAAGACTGTTTTTCTGTGTGCTCTCATGTTCTGCAGAAACCTGGAATTTTGTGACAAACAGTGGAAATGTCTGTCATGACCTAGTGGAAGGAGCATAGAAAAATGTAGTCAGAATCCCTACTGACTCAAGTGACTCAAAAGGACTCATGACACCTGGGCCCGTTCAGTGTGTGATTCAGAAGGATTCGAATCTGTTAGTCGAAACCAACGTGATTGGTTATCTTGTAGGCGGAGATAACTGATAATCAATGTCTTCTGCTGCTTCTTCTTCTTCTTCTTTTTTTTTTTTTTTACTATTGTTAAGTCTATTGTTTAAACGCCCAGATCATTGAAAATCTTTTTTCTTCCCATGGCTTTAGGAAAACTGGTCTGGAAAAGCAGTTTCTATTGTCTGCGTTTTTTATTGACTATGGCTCCAGTAGAATGCCTATGGTGATACACAGCCCAATTGAAGTTTTTCACCATGACAGGTGTCCACTGGCTGCTGGATGGAGTTTCTCTTTTTTTGCTCTGTCTGCCAAATGCCTTAATATTCCCATGTTAATATATCACTCCTTCCAAATTCCCAACCATAGCCCTTTTGTAGCACACCTGTAGCAGACTTGCATTGTCAGTCAGCTCAATCTTTACCTTTGGCTTGTGGTAATAGTGCAGTCATATTTGCCAAAATTCTCCTCCTCCTCCTCCTCCTCAAACATGTCTATTGCCCACTGACCCTTTTCTCATGGTCAGCAGGCATGCCATAATCTGTGTCTAAATCCTTTAAGTGTAACTGGCAGAACTGATCTCTCCTGGTCCCCAACATGCACTCACCTTCCAGAAATGCAGGTATTTGTGAAAGATTGTGTGTACAGTTCCAACAGTTAGAAGAATCACTTCTGCAAGATGGCAACAAGTTATCCATCAAATTTCAAGGATCAGATGTTCCACTTGCTAAAAGTTTAAAATGCTTGCACCATTCAAATGTTATAACTTGGCTAAGAGTCTCGTCACCATACTGTGCTTGAAGTTTTCTGTAAATGTCAATCAGTTTTATGAATTCTTTCTTCTGCTGGTGAGACAACTAATCCCAGTTTGACTTGAACTCCTCTTGTAATAAACTTTATAATGTTTATAAACTTTCTAAACCTTCATTAGTGCATGCAATGATATGAGATGGCAAGACTTTAACATCATATTGACACCTGAAACTCACCTAGTGCATAGACCTGGTGCCCTGCCTAGTTTGCTTATTGGAAAGATGTCTTTGTAATTTTTGTTTGTGGTTGTGAAGATTTTAATTATATTGGAATAATATTTTTTTCTTTTTTGGTTTGTTTTTTGTAGCTTTTTGATGACCTATGTTTTAATATATTTTTCTTTCTTTTTGTAGGTTATTGAAAAGGCATTATGTGCCTCTTCCATTGTGTTGGTGAAAAAAAAATGTGGCAACCTACGAATTTGTGTTGATTACCACCACCTCAACAGCAAAATAATGTTTCTGTACCTGGAAGTCCCTGGATGCATTGTCTGGTCCACGGTGGTTCACCACTATAGATTTGGAAAGTCGATGCAATCAGATCTCTGATACCGACAGTGCATGTTTAAAGACTGCCTTTTGTATACCATTGGGCTGTTTAAATTTAATTAGATTGCCTTTGATCTTTGTTATATGCCACAGAATGTGCAGTATGTTTGGTGATGAGAACTGCCAGTCAGTGTGTTTCTTAATTTTATTATAGTGTTTTCTTTCATTTTAGATTAACATGTGAGCTGCTTAGAGTTAGTACTAAGTCGACTGCAACAAGATAGCTTAAAGGTCATTTAGAAAAAGTTTGGTGTGTGGGTCATATTGTTTCCAGGGATGGAATATCAGCTGATTCAGACATAAGATACCCTGTTCCCAATTGGCCATGTCCCATGATTGTTTAAAAATTTGTGCTCCTTTCTAGGTTTCAACAGTTACTATCATTGATTCATCGAGGGGTTCTCAAAGCTCGAAAGACGTTAATGGAGTCAGAACTAGAACGACGCAATGTCAGCTTTAAGTGGTTGAGGGCAAGGCTTGTAAAGGCACTTTCTTTTGCTAATTTTGCACTTCATTTTATTTTAGAAGTTGATACTACGTAATTGAGGCTTTGGAGCCAGCAGTGCATCGTTTGGACAGACCCATAATAATAAAACATTTGAATAATCCATTAGGTCATTTGGACACAGCCAAGCGGAGTGCTACAGAACAGACATGGGTTGACCAGTTGTTGGCATTTCAATACATGTTTGCTATATGCCTTAGCATACAAAGAAAATGTAGACTTTTTATCCAGACAAGGCTCATCTGCTTCTGTTAGACGCACTGATTTTGTCACGAGAGCTGAAATTCTAACTTTGTCTTTGCAGCAGATTATTGAAAAAGTGAAGTTACAATCAGCAGCCCAGTTTTCCAGCTCTTGCTTACACCCTCGCTGATTTGAAAATAGGTTCCCTCAGGTTTGGGAAAGAACTCCAAATCCCAGTCAACTTTCTTCAGTTAGGGTAATAGAACCATAGGCTGGGGTAGTTGTGATGTCGGGTGGCCTTAATGGAGCTACAGAATGGGTGCAGTTCACTGTACAGTGGAGAAAGAAATGGCATGACAAGTTCACCTGTTCCCATCACTTAGAAATGGGTTATAAATGGGTTGGTGTATCTCAGACTTCTCTTATGAGGATGTAATAAGACTCAACATACTTGGAGCGGCATTGTTCACAAGCTAGTGATGTATTGAGAGATCTTATTAAACCTCCCCAGTCAACTTAAAGACATATCCCTACCTCTCTTTTTTCACTACTTACCTGCCATGGGTAACTCAAGTCTCTTGCATTAACATGATCTTGTACCTTATATCTTGGGATGAAATTTCCTATTGTGCTGTGTATGCACGTGTGTAATTGCAACATGCATGAGTAAGGTGAGCAGTACATTTCCAGTAGTAGATAATTATCCAGTGGAGGCTATTTGGTTATCTTCAAAATAAATATATTTTTAATGTGCATCTTCATATGTGGAGTGTAACAGCTTAGTACTGTGTATTATACTGCTTGAAGCAGTGCCACATAAGTCATGTTGTTTTTGTCCGAGTAGCGGGTTCTGAGCCTCAGTTTCAATCACTTGGGCCATCAACCACTGTTTAAAAACTTTTCTAAACTTTTTTGTAGGATAAGACAACAAAAAACAAGTGTTTCCCATAGTGCATTTCTTTTTCCCCACATGCATTTCAGTGAATCACATAACAGTTTGTCAGTAACTTATCTGGTCATTCTCATGTCACATCTGTCGTTAATGGGTTAAATTACTTCTTCAGCTTTCTTCAGGCTGTTGTTTTGGCTTAAACCATGTGAGTGTCCGCCATTATAGAGACCACTGGCGTCTTGTATGCATTCATCTCAACCCTGTCTGTCAATACTGGCAGCATTCATGTCCTTTTATCAGGTTGCAGATTAAATGCATTTGATATGAACCCTAACGAGACTGATACATTGTAGACCAACTATGTAACTCATTTGGGTGAATACACAGCCACATGTGTGTGCTAATGTGACTGATAGCATATATCTTAAAAATTAAATAGAATAAAATCCCTACCTGCATTAGGAATTACAGAAAAAGGCACTTGCTTCAGTGCAGGGATTTTCAAAAAAGCAAACTTAATCCCTGCATGCTGATAACTGCCATAAATTAATATTTCAGGATGTTCTGCGAGCACTTACATTTTGCAAACTTACATAACAACCAATAGTGAGTTTTATACAAACTGCTAGTTAGGGGTATAAATGCAAGTCCTGAGAATTCCTATTGTTTCTACTTTATGGGCTCCTTCTGTGACATTTTGTGAAGTGGAGGCAAAGAGCTTTACTGATTGACTACTGCTCCATTGTATGTGCAAGCCCTAGAAACCTCTAGTAGTTTCTATTATAGTATTACCTGTTCTTGAGAAGAACTAAAAAGATTCCTGGTACTGTTGATACAGGAATAAAAATATGAAATCGGTTCCTACTGTGAAAATATACCTAAAGTTACTTCGTTTCTAAGAAAAAAATTGCAGGTTCCTGGAAAATCTCCTGTGGTAGAAACTTCATTTTCACTTATGTAACTCAAATGCTTTGTGCCCAAAGACTACTTTCCTAGCAGAGCATTTATATCTCTAATCTCGATGTGAAATTCCAACCTGTAATTCAAAAGGGGGTATTATAGAACTATTGATCTGCACTCCATAAAGCAATTTCTGGACTTATATATCATTTAATATACTAGCAAGTTATATACAGTGGTATCTTTATATACTCTATGTGTCCAAAAATATGTGGACATCTGTCCATCACGTATGTTTTTTCTCCCTTTAATAGTTGCCACAAAACCTATTGTGGGTTGACTTTTTGGTTTTAAGTGGGCCATACAGAGCCCTGACCTCAATACCACTGAACTGAAATTCACTCCATTCCATCTCACACAGCATCAGTGCCTGACCTTATTAATGCTTTTGTTGCTAATCTCCTTGTATGCACAAATCTCCTCGGTCAGACTGCAAAATCTAATTGACAACCTTACCAAAGGAAGTTATTATTAAAGCAAGGGAAAATCAAGTCGATATTAATGGCAATGTTTTTATTTATTTATTTATTTATTTATTTATTTATTATGAATGTTCAACAAACACAGCTGGTTGTGATGATCAAGTGTCCACATACTTTTGGTCACACATTGCTTTATGATAGTCATAGTTTACAATCAGTTGGTTTCTATATACTGATAAATGCATTTTCAAAAAGCAAATAAATTGATTTATTACAGGACAATAGAGTCACTGTGCTCTGTACAGTACATGATTTTGTGTTTCAATTGTGTGACCACCTGCACAGGCTGGTGATAACACCTCAGCCTCACTATTGTGTGTTCTACAATACTATGGCTGATTCTCTGCTGTTAGCTCGGCTTCTCTAATGGTTAATTAAGTAGCCACTAGCCTCAAATAGCAGTGCTTTTTTCATAAATTCCCTATCAACCATCACATCGTCCCACAGTTTGTGATTATCAAGGATCTATGAGAGAGATGAAGCTATCATTCCAGCACCACTCTTATGCTGCTGGGATAAACATTGACATAAACCATGGTACAAGCAGAACGTCTCGGGTTACTTTGCTGTAACCCTGTTCCCTGAAAAAGCGGGAACGAGATGCTGCGCGAAAGCGCTATGGGAAACGTTTCGTCGTGACCGGTTGTGAAGCACGTGTGTGTCAAACACGCCAAAATTT
>JAQMYJ010000037.1:23130474-23141925 GCA_030014305.1 Clarias laeviceps
TATTTACACATTAAGTTTACTGAAAGTAAAAACAGTTGAAAGTCAGAGGACGTTTCTTTTTTTGCTGAGTATATAAGTTCATTATTTAAGTTTGACTAACTTTAAAATTTGTAAACCGTATCAATTATAATTAGCAACTAATTTTACTTCTTGAAATTTGTATCCGTTGCAATCTTTATCACTCATGCTCTAGTGTGCTATTTAAGACGGTTTAAATTTAATGGCTACATATTTTTCCCCCCTGAACTGAACAGATGATCTAATTACACACACATGCACATTCCACCCCACACCCCTACCCCAACCAACCAACCAATAATCAAGACTAGGTCTAAACTACTCCCCGTTGCAGCATGCATTCGATGAGCTTGGAGATTAAGAGAACTGTACCCCTTTCCAGTGTACACATGGTGGTCTTTAAAAGGCTTAACATTTTTGACAAGTGTATAAACCAGCATTTCACTGCAGACATACGTAGAATCTATACGGATATTTTACATACTGTATGCAGTACTGTCATTAACTCAAACAAATTTATTTAAGAAGTCCAAAAAAAATCTTAAAATGATTTTGATCAATATTAGATCTCTTTCTGTTAACTCCTGTATTGTATTGATATACAGTGTAAGTGTGAATGCTTTCTAGGTTGCAGCCAGGGATAACTCTTCTAGCACACTATATGGGTCATGAGAGGCCTTGAGCCTATTCCAGGGTACTTGGGGCACTACGCAGAGTGCACCCTGAATGGGGTGCCAATTCATTGCAGGACACATAAGCAATTCTACAATCACTCACACACTGGGCAATTTGGAAACATTAGTTAACCTAAGCTGCATGTTTGGATCATGAGAGGAAACCAGAGCACAAGAGGTGGGAATCGAACCCTCAACCCTGGAGGTGCAAGGTCACAGTGTTAACCGCTATACCATTTTTTAATTCGTGATTTTAGCATGTGATTTGTCATAGGTGAGGAGCAGTAATAAAAAAATTTTAAAAAAACATGGTTCAATATACATTTGTTCTGGTGTTGATAACATGCAAATTAAATCTTTGCAAGATTTAATAATCTTAATCTCTTGTTACTATTTGCAAGGGTTGATCGCCACAGGGAACCTGTCACTGCCCAATGATATTTAAAAGACTGTTGATTTTTGGACAGCCTGTGCCAACTAGAATAGTAAAAGAGAATTTTGACTTCTTTCCCCAAATAAATACCCGTGTGTGTGTGTGTGTGTGTGTGTGTGTGTGTGTGTGTGTGTGTGTGTGTGTGCATACTTGCATCCCTTGAGTGTATATACTGTATGTGAACTGCCATGAATAATCTGTTTCCAAGATTAACACCTTGATGTTTTAGAGCAGATAAAGTAAGCTGGATTTCAGGCATGTTTCCATGTTTAGCTTCGATTCCTCTAATGGTCCATTCATCAAATTCATGCACACAGTGCACGAAGACCACACTAGCAATCTCCTCAAGCCCTGTGAAGAAATACGCAGGCAGTAATGATGCAAAGTGGATTGAAAGAATGCATGCTGTGCCGAGAGTCTGTATTTCTAGAATGTATGAGGCATTGTGAAGATCCTGTGATTTTGAAGAAATCATTCTGCACCATAGGGTTCCTATTTAGCTCATAGTTAGAGGAACAGTTAGGTCAGACTGGCAGTCAGATTTGCATGTCTCTTTGTTGAAGTGGTGCTTTGCATCTACTGTAAGTGATTTTTAACAAACACTTAGGTCTAGCTTTGAGTGCAGTCCCTTATATGGAAAGGTCTTTTAATGAAACATTATCCACTTCTCTACAGCTAATAACAAGCAATGCTTCGACCTATATGTGAGGACTATATAATTTGCACTTTAAATACGCACTCATCATGCAGCTTAGGAGGAACACCTGTACACCTGCCCATTAATGCAATTACTCACTCAGCTATGTGGCAGTACCCCAATCCATACAGGATGAAGAAAGAAATCTGTTCAAGAGTACCAGGTTGGTGGGGCCAGACAGGTGGGGTATGAGTAACCGCTGATCACCTGGGATTTTCTATAAGTTCTTTAGTTTTCTCAGAATGGTGCGAAAAACAAACATCCAGTAAGTGGCAGTTTTGTGAGCAGAAACACCTTGTTGATAAAAAGGTCAGAGGAGAATGGCCAAATTGGCCATTATGGCTAAATTTAAGATTATGGTAGCTCAAACATTTTTTACAACCAAGGTTTGTTGAGTAGAAAAGCCTTGCAAAATGCTCATCATGTCAACGTGGTGAGGTGGCTAAACTACCAGACCTGAGGACCCTGTCACGTTTCAATTCCGTCATCCAACAACAGGAATCTGGCACTACAGTGGACAACGCTTAAATGAACGTAAAGATTGGAAAAAACATCACCTGGCCTTTTTTCTAATCTTCACCTAGCTAGTATTGGTTAGCTTGTGTGGACTATAACCTCTTATTACTGCCACTCACTGAGAACATGTTTCCTCTTTCTGGTGTTTGATGTAAACATACACCCACAGAACCCTATAATAATATTTACTTACTCGTTCATTCTCTATATTGCTTATCCTTTACAGGGTCACTGGAGGCCTGGACGACCCGTATTCACAAAGCTTCTTAGAATTCTCTCAGAGAGCTCTTATCTTGAAAAAAAAGATATCTAAAAATTCCTAGACTAAAAGTGATGTTTTGTGAATCATTTTTGTCTTGACTAAGATTTAGTCCAAATTTAAGGGGAAATTCTAAGAAACTGTCATAATTCTAAGAATTTTCTTAGAATTTCATTACTAGGAGCAACTTTTAGACTTAAGAAGCTTTGTGAATAGGGGCCCAGATTGATCAGAGCAAAATGGCTCACCTTTTACCAATTTACATAATTGCAGGACAGTCTATTTTAGTTGCACTTGTAGTAAATGGTATGTAGACAACAATCCAAGAGAAGATTCTTTCCACCATTTTGTCCTGTTATAGAAACTCTTAAAAGTTCTCCTCTCTACTCTTAACAATTTTACCTTAGGAGTTGTTTTTAGGGCTAAGAAGTTTTGGTAATCATTTTTATCTTGACTAAGATTTAGTCCTAAATTTAAGAAAATTCTAAGAAAATGTCATAATTCTAAGAATTTTGTAGCTAGAAACAACTTTTAGGCTTAAAAAGTTTAGTGAATACGGGCCCTGGAGCCTATCCATGGATACTTGGCACAATAAACCCAGGATTCCGGTCCATTGTAGGGCACAGGCTCACACACTCACTGACACACACACTATGGGTGATTTGGAAATTCAAATTAGCCTAATCTAGATGTCTTTGGACTGTGGAGGAAACCTGTCGACCATGGAGCTGTAAGGCCACAGTGCTACAGTAACCACTACGCCATTGTGCTGCCCCATACAGTAATAAAACTAGCGTCAGTTCTTCATGGCTTGGATTCCACAAGCTTTCTTCAAATTCTGGTCCATGTTGCTTTGAATGCATCATGCAGACTTGCCTCTGTTGGACTCGATTTACTGGGAAGGCCACTGAAGAACATTGTTACATTCATGGAAGCAATTTGCTTTGTGAGATGGTGCCTGATCATGCAGGAAGTAGCTATTAGAAGCTTGGTTATGAAGAGATGCAAATTGTTAGCAACAATCCTGAAACAGGCCTTGGTTTACACGCGATGATTGATCAGTTTTTACAGGCCTATGTTTTTTTTTTTGTTGTTGTTGTTGTTGTTGTTTTTTTAACAGGCCCTTTTTATATCAAAGCTGGATCCATGTATCCGTGCTGTTAGGACCAGATTTTGACCCTATCATCTACAGTATATGCTTCTGCACGAATCAAGATTCAGTGGTGGCTCAATCGGTTAAGGGTGTGGGTTACTGGGTAATTGATTGGAAGGTTAGGGGTTCAAGCTCCAGCAGCGGCAAGTTGTTGAGCCCTTGGGCAAGGCCCTCAACCATATCTGCTCCATGGGTGCTGTTGTATCCTGGCTGACCCTGTACTCTGACCCCAGCTTCCTAACTGTGACATGGGAAAAAATCTTTTCACTGTGCTGTAAGGTACATGTGACAAATAATTGAATTATTATTATTTAATTAATTAAAGATCTACTGTATAAACTATGCACATGTATATGTATTTATAACAGCATGGTAGAGCAGGTAGAGCAGTAGGCACAGCATTGGTGTTTCACTGCTGCAGGTCCCTGATTTGGTAGGATTTTAAATAAGCACAGATAACACAGAAGGCCAAAACTGATTCTATAAATGAAACAACAGCTCAGACGAGAATGAGGTGGACTAACCCATTTCTGTAATTAGTCGACACTCACTGGTCCATAAAAAGATCTGGATATATTTGTCCAAGTGCAGTCCTGTGTGGCCTCTTGGCTCTAGTATTAAACATTTAGCTTCATTGTTTAACTCTTTGCCTACTGAAAAAACCTTCTGCTTTCTCATATGGTGCATGTTCTCCACTCTTTTAAACTAATGAACTAATGTGTGTGTGTGTGTGTGTGTGAGGAGGTGTTTATGTGTGTAAGAATGAGAGAGCAGAACGAGCTCTTATCTCTTAATTCCCTCATTAACTTCTTATCAATAGTTTTAATGCTAATTAAGATGCTGTTTAAAGTGACAGAGAGGCGGGTTAAGGCTGGGGAGCCGGATGCGCCTTTCACTACGTTCAAGACATACACATATGCTCAAAGGATCTCTCAACTCTGCCTTCATGCAGGCGATATGTATGTGCGACCTTTCACTGCGGTCTTCAATTAGACCCAGTATGCCTTGGCAGTTGTCCTTGTGTAAGAGCACTGTGATTGTTTTAAACGGCACCTTTCACCAGCTCCACTGCTGTTTCTAAATGGATGGATATTTGGCCTAATTCGAAGTGCTCGTTACAATAAAAGGACTTGTCTTCAGGCAAAATGGCAGCTTTTATGGCATTTTTAACCAGATCACATTTTTTAAATCACATGTCCAAAAAATGAAATAAGAAATCTTGTTTGTAGGTCTATGTATGTGTGGTGTGTGTGTGTTGGTGGGGGTGCTTTGAGGTGTTGCTCATACAAAGAGATGAAGATGTGTATATTATAATATGTCATCAAAATTATAATTATAAACACTGATATACAGTAACTGCTAAAAAATTTTATTCTTGTAAATCTAAGTATTCTATTTCTTATTAAATCTATACTCAAGGTCTATGAAAAAGATCATATTACATATTTGTTTATGCTGTGGATCTAAATGAAGTTATAGGGATGTCTCACTTTCCCTTTTTTGCTTTTTATTTCCATTTTTTTGCCTTTCCTCTATGCTCACGTGCACACCGCTCTTCTCCTGGAGCTAGCACAATGCGCCGGTTTCCTGTGGGCTAAAAAGGGCCATTTCCCAGGGGTCATTAGACCCCAAACAGAGCATGACAGCACTTCAACTCTATCACATGCCTGGCTGTGTGTATTTTGGTGCGGTTTATGGCTGAGCTGACCATTTTAAAAAAAAATTAATAAATAAAAATAAAAAAAGAGAGAGAAAAAAATATGCAATAAGCTTGTATGAATTTTTTGTTTGTTTGTATAAATGTACCAGAGGTATATCTGATAATTTTTTATTCTTCATTTTTTGAAGAATATATAGAGCTTTAGATTCTTAGCAATTCAGGGTAAGTGCAACAAGTTTAACCTGAAGGTAAATTAGTAATTAGTTTTTTTTCAAATTTTTCTCTGGTATTCTAGAATATAATAAATTTTATTTTAGCACTTTCTTATTGTGTACTGTAATTAACACCTTATGTGCATTCTTCTGTTCTTCGTTCTACTCTTTTAAGCTATAATAATAATAATATTTTTTTAAAAAACAGCAGTATTTTCTTGCCTTACAATACCATGAATAACTGGCAGATATTAACTTCAGGCCACTGTGACTATACAGTTCAGCTGAGTCTTTTTATTAGTCTTTTTATTAGTTATTTATTCGTTAATTGCAATCTAACTAAGGTATGTTACTGTACGTCAGCATGTGGTTACTCATGTGCACAGCTTGTAAATTATTTAGATCCTCTTTTCTGGGCATCTCCAATTCGCTCTGACATCATACCTAAGACATTGTGTACTGTACTGCAGTCTTCTTTTTTTAAACAATAGAATTTAGAATTGCCATTTAGAATTAATTTTCATGCACTGTTTAGAACCTTAAGATCAGTGACAGACTGAACAATCTACAGCACCTTATAAATATATGATGATAAGGAAATTATATAATTATACCTATTTCTAAACATTTTTCGTACTTTAATTTATCCTCCTCATATCTGCTTCAGCATTTATGGTGACGAGGAAACTTTAAAGCAGCTTTGGTGCAATTGTCAGCATTTGAACAGAAGCGATTATCTGCATTTATCCAACATGGAGATCATAAATCTATTCATTCACAAGTGAAAACAGTTTGGATTGAGCAGAAATCTATTATAAAATATTGTGTTTTTTCTTTCTGCTATTCTGCCAGTGCATTATATGCCTTTTTTGGTCACTGATACTGATACAGACCATTATTCTGCTAGAATGTAATTATTATCACATTATCTGGAATTAAATTTCATTTAAAACTCTAAAAATAAGTTATAAAGTCTATGATGTTACGATTCTGTTCCACATTCAAGGTTTAATTGAACTAAGCTTGTGAAGGCCATGGTGTTAACGGAGTGACCTGAGCTAATGAAGGCTACAGTGAGAACTGAGAAAGGTGAAAAAAAAATAGAGAGAGTGAGAAATATTGCTGTGCCCTGAATGTTGCACTTAAGACTGGTCCTGGTTACCTGGTAATAATTACTTCAATATTGTTTCCTTTAAATCCAAATTTTCCATGACTTTGTCTATTTTCTTTCCTGAAACCTACTAGACATGCTTCTCTGAGTGTGTATCTGTGTTTAAATGTGTAACTTATCATCATTATGACATTCGAGAATGATTCTCTCAGCAAGCCCTGCATCTCTGAAGATCTATCCCCTGTTAGTTGTTTACAGTCGTAAAAACAGGGGTTAACAGAGGACAAGATCGTTCACTTCCGTAAACAACTAATAAATCTGCCAATAGATTTCTCAGTGTACTAACACATCTCTGATTTACCAACAACAGAACCGTTAATGCTACCCAAAAGGTACAATAAAAGGAATTTTAAATCTTAACAAATCTGAACAAATTCCATAAATGAGTGCCGTTACTTCTTTTTCATCTGCACAGCAAAGTTAAGTTTTTGTGCATGCAGCCCGACACAATAAGTCATCTTATTCCAACTAGGGATTGTTCATGAAGTCAAGATTTTCTATTTATTCTATTAGAAGGCAGCACGGTGTGTAGTGGTTAGCACTGTTACCTTGCACCTCCAGGGTCTGGGTTCAGTTCCTGCCTTAGGTCTGTGTGCATAGAATTTGCATGCTCTCCCCATGCTTGGTACGAGTTTCCTCCAGCTTCTCCAGTTTTCTTCCCACAGTCCAAATTCCCGTAGTGTGTGTGTGTGTGTATGTGTTTGTGTGTGTGTGTGTGTGTGTGTGTGTGTGTGTGTGTGTGTGTGCCCTGCGATGGATTGGCACCCCGTTCAGTCTCCTGGGATAGGCTCCAGGCTCCAGGCCAAACCTGGATACATGATAAAGCGGTACAGGCGATGAGTGAGTGAGTGAGTAATTCTAAGGTTTTGCATTATGATCATTCAACGATGAAGGACCGTTACAGTTCAGCAAAAATCGTCTGTTCGCAACGTCTAGCTTCTTAAGGAGTTGGGGTCAAAGTGCAGGGTTAGCCATGATTCAGAACCCCTGGAGCAAAAAGGGTTAAACACCTTGCTCAAGATCCCAACACTGGCAGCTTGGCAGCTCGGGCTTGAACTCCTGACCTTCTGAGCCGTAACCCAGTACGTTAACCACTGACTCACCAATGCCCTCGGAACAAATTTGTCAAACACAGTGCCCCACTGTTAGAAATTATGCACTCAAGCTTCCCACATTTTGGGGAATTCAAAGGGTCAGAGCATGAGACCTGGGTTGGAGAAAAAACGTTTTGATCGTGGGCTCATACCTGTTAGGTGAAATGTGCACGTAAGTGGGAACCTTTGTTTCATAAAAGCTGATATGAATACAGGGTGACCCAACAGTCTCCAGAAATAGTGGAAATTAATACGTACATTATAATCTTTATTTGCATTATAATCTTTAGCACATATGCACTTGAAGTCTTTTTTACATAAAACTTGGCCGAATACATTTAAATTCAGATTCTCACAATTCCTGTCATTTCATTGTAGTAAAAATTCCCTGGCTTCGGTCAATTACGATCATTACTTTATGTGAAATGTGACATGTTAGAATAATAGTAGAGAGAGAGAGAGATTTCAGCTTTTATTTCTTTCATGATATTCCCAATGGGTCAAAAGTTTTCATACACTTAGTTTTTGGTAATATTGCCTTTAACTGGTTGAACTTGGGTCAGACGTTTCAGGTTGCCTTCTACAAGCTTCTAACAATAAGTTGCTGGATATTCAGCTCATTCCTCCTGACAGAACTGGAGAAACTGAGTAAAGTTTGTAGGCCTCCTTGCTCTAATGTTTTTTTTCTCAGTTCTGCTCAAAGATTTTCTCTTAGTCTGAAGTCAGGGCAACTTCAATAGCTCTATTTTATTGTCTTTAAGCCATTTTGAAACAACTTTGGAAATATGCTTGGGGTCTTTGTTCATTTAGTAGAACCGAGATTTACCTTCCTGGCTGATGTCTTGAGGTGTTGCTTCAATATATTCACATATTCTACCTTCCTCATAATGCCATCTATTTTGTGAAGTGCATCAGTCCATCCTGGAGCAAACCACTATCAAAACATGATGCAGCCATCCCCATGCTTTTTTCCTCCAGACATAACAATGGTGATTATTGTCCAAACAAATTTGTTTAATCAGAAAAGAGGACATTTCTCCAAAAAAGTAGGAACTTTGTCCCCATGTACAGCTGCAAACATGGCATTATTTAGTAAAGACTATCTGAAAAAATACACAGGGTGGCAAAAAAGTCTCGATCCATATGCACCCTCTCTTATATGAAATACGGTATCATATTTTTCTTTGTAGTGGCTCAGTGGCTTAGTGGTTAGCACTGTCACCTTGCACCTCCAGGGTCCAGGTTCGATTCCTCCCAAGGTTTCCTCCGGGTTCTCCGGTTTCCTCCCACTTTCAGGCAAAGACATGCAGATAAGGCTTATTGGCATTCCCAAATTGCCTGTAGTGTGTGTATGTTGACTGGAGGTCCGACCACAGTCCTAAAAATGGGAATAAATACAATGGTTACCATGGGCCTCCATGGCCCCATGTTGAACTACAGAGGTTTCTATGTACCTCTGTAGATACATGAGTGGATGGATGCATGGAGCCAAGATGGCATCATTGGATGACGATGGAACAGAACCCTTGAGTAATATAAACAAAATCTGAACCATTTTGGAAGACATTTTGCTAGTGAGTTAATCTCCACTATGTGTGGAGACACCTTATATAATCATCTTTTTAAAGCTAAATGAGACTTGCATTCTCATTATTATTCTTATATGCATTCCTAATTCTAATCATTGCACTGTTCTCCAACAAAAACACAAAAAATATCCTTTGTCTAAATGTGGGCTTCTGTGCCCCGAGAGTGCTTTACAGCTTATTTATGATATGAGGATAGACTAGAGTGCATAAGATGCACTCTTACGCTGTTTTCCAGTAATGAACTTTGATGTAATCTACCAGCAAATAGCAAAGCAATCTATTTATTCAAATGGCGCAGCCCAGTAAATGGCTGTTTAGGGAAAATGACACTCTGCAGTAAACAAATGTAAATTCGACTGACATAAAGAGGCAGAGAATCATGATAAAGGATCTGCGCCCATGGCGACTTTAATCAAAAGTGCTAATAGCGATCAGAATAGGCCTTTCTAATACACAGCTTCCAGCCAGTTGTGTTGGACGATTGCCGGAAGATTTACTTCCATGTGCCGGGCTGATTCAGCTGAAAGATGGCACGTCTTTAATTCAGTGCCATTTTTATGTTCGCGGTGCTTTTAACAATCGAAATTTCAAACTGAGCAGCTGTACAGAAATATGGGCAAAGACTAGATTAGATTCGATTAGATTAGATCCCTAGGTGTAAGAAACCTTGAGAGGAAGCAGATTTATAATGAAAGTAGTTCTCTTCTAGGGGACAAAAAAAAAAATAAAGGGATTATAACACGTTACTCTTCAACTATAATATCCTTTACAGTCATTGTGTTGAAGGGAATATTTCAAAAACAGTGGATAGCGGAAGTACTGTTTTAGTTAATAATTCGAGATTCATTACAAAGAAAAATAAATAAATAAATAAATAAATAAATAACTGAACATTGCAAATGACGTTGACAACGTTAACTAATACTGACATTTCAATCTTACTAATTAATAACTAACTAACTGTTCTGGGGTTGAAAAATAGTATTACAATACTGCAAAATGCAAAGCTAGTGTGCTATGTAAGGTGTACAATCCCTTGTTCCATGCACCAAGTAGTGCCCTTGATCAAGGGTTAAAGAGGGATTTGAGATTCAGCCTTGTGTTTGAAGCTAGTTAGAATTTTTTTGCTCACATTACCCATGAAACACAACATGACCAGTTCACGGGCCGTTTGTAACGACTTAAAAGCAATTAGTAAGCAGACAAAGTGTTGTTTACGATGACGTAATGTTATCAGATCAGTGTTTCCTTGTTGAAAGTGCTTCCGTGACTGGTTTTGGATGTGGATTTTGGCACTGGCATCTGGTAAATTAAGTGTTTTTTGCAATCCAGCAGTGTACAGGTCCATGGCAGGCAGACATCGTGACATCAGGTCTATATGAGACCAGCAGCTTCTAGATACGAATATACACAAAATCAGAACTAGAGATCTGGATTGTGGATGGTTTTGGATTTTTATATTTACGAATCTTTAAAGCTTTAATGAAATCAGTGATATTATTTCAGGTTGAAGTCCACATACATGTCTGTCTTTCTTTTTGTACATCAGACCTCTCTGTCTAACTTATTAATACAAAGACATAAAATTTTGTAAGGTATGAGTCTTACACCTTGTTGAAGTTGTACTTTTTTCGTCGTCAGTCAAATACAGTCCCTGTTCGGGTAATCGGAGAGTGAATCACAGATGAAAGAATCGAAAAAGCAGATTGGATAAAGAGTTTTGTCTTAAAACTACTCCAGCGTGTCCTCAAATTCACTTATACCATTTCAGCGCTGTTCTTTCAGAGGTGAAAATATGAACTAATCCCAGTAAAAATATTCAGTTTAGCTTTTCTAGTTTATATCTACAAGTAGCGCATTAGTGTCTTATTTTAAACTACAGGGTGGGCCATTTATATGGATACACCTTAATAAAATGGGAATGGTTAGTGATATTAACTTCCTGTTTGTGGCACATTAGTATATGTGAGGGGGA
>JAQMYJ010000037.1:23147288-23160410 GCA_030014305.1 Clarias laeviceps
ATCTCCACATCATTGCATTCAGTTTTTATTCACAATTTGTTTAGTGTCCCAACTTTTTTGGAATCCGGTTTGTAGTATGTAATTTTACTAGGTTCTAGAGAATTTCATAAACCTACAACTTTTTTTTTTTTTTTCTCTGTGATTTTTTACAGAATTCCAACTTGGTTTTATAGAACTCAAAGAACTTTTACATGGAAACATGGAAGCTCTATTGAACTTTTACATACTTTATAGAATGTTTCTTCTTACCATCAATTTAAAATTCTCTTATTTCTACACTGCTGTAAAATACCCACAGGTTACACAAGTACTGTAAGTTGTTCTTGGTAGTAATTCATTGCAAAAATCATTGTTCACATTTTGACGGATTATATATTCTCCTTATCATCTGAATCTCACGAGATCTGTCTTTCACACCCATTCTATTCATTTCAACCTGTGTTGTTTTCATTTTACTTGCCATTATTATGTGATTTTGTTGACAAGAAGAAGTTTAAAATGAAGAAGGTGGAGGTGGTGGACAAATAAGTCTATCGTAATTTAATGCTGTGGATTGGGTCAGGAGGTACTACTGTAGGTTCACTGGTGGACTAGTGCTTAGCATTCAGTGCTTTTACTGTCATGGCTTGCTTTTGATTCCGGGTCAGAAAACCAATTCCACCCACTGGTGGTTGCACACACTAGTGCTCTTTTAGTGCTGGTCTAAGCATGGATAAATAAGGAGGGTTGCACCTGGCATAAAACTTTTACCCTAGCCCTAATCCATCATCAAATTATTTCTCCAGATCCATTTCTAACTGTGTTTTCAGAATGTGGGTACTAAGGTTCTGTAGGATTTCTGTTCATTTTTTGCCTATAAAGATTCTCTAGAATTTGTTCTTTAAGAACATTTTTTTTTTCAAGGAACTCTAAAGCATATCAAATCACAATCATGACTGGTGATAATAAAAATAAATTGCTTTTCTTAGTTTAAATCAGCATGTCTAATAAACTTGGCGAAACACAAGAAATGGTATTGCAGGTGAGAAATGTTTACTCTTGCACACACTCCCACTCAAAATCCTCTTTTTCTCTCTATCTATAAACATGTCAGTCCCCAGTGCCCCTCACAACCATCCATTTATTGTTGAGTCTTAATGTGTTTTAGTGGATATGATTTGGCATTGACTGACTCTGTATCCTCCAGACAGAGCACACAGTAAAGGAAATTAGACTTACAAGGCCAAAACAGAAATTTAATGATGTGTTTGTATCACATGGTTCCTGGGCCACTTACAGCTGCTGATCAGATGAAGAGGTTTTTGTTCATGGTGTCTCCAAGTGCACGGTGAAGGAGAGAAAAATGGATAAGGAAGGGTCTGAGCGGAACGAGTGCGTCAGCAATAATACTCATTTTGGCAGATGACTCACAAAGCTTAAAAAATATCGTATTATTGGCGATTAACAAGGATAGAGGTCCAGTTTCAATGCCATTAGTAGGAAATGGCCTACTTATGAGGAAGTGCTTAATGTGTGACTGTTTTAGGATGAAGAGACAAATCTGTAGTGTTTGTATGTAACTTTAAATAGATAGTTGGACAGACTTGTTTTTATTGGAACAGGAAGAATTTTCTTCAATATAATTCATTTCATTTAAAAGTCACAAACCTGCCACTATCCCTTACTGATGATGTTTAGACATTTTGGTAATTTTGTGCAACTGTAACAATTTTACAGATGAGGCCTTCCAAGGCAATGGAGGAGTGAGAACCTCCTTTAGAAATATATAAAGTATAATAAATTTGTTCATCCATCTTTTGTTCATCCATCTTTCATATTTATCCTGAAGTGGGTGGGAGATGGGGGCAATGCTGGAGCTCATCCCAGGGAATTCGGGGCACAAAGTTGGGGACATCCTGGATGTGGGATACCAACCCATGCAAGTGTACAAGCACATACACCTCACACACTACAGGCAACTTGGAAACATCAATCTTTTCGGCTGTGGGAGGAAACTGGAGTACCTGGAGAAAACCCAGTGAGGATGGGGAGAACATACATATATCTCCGCACACAGAGACCAGTGGCGAGATTGGCACCCCAAATTTGAAGGTGGGAAGTGATTGTGATAACCATTAAACCACAGCACCACCATTATTATTACAATTAAATTTATAACAATACAGTAGAACAAGAAAGGTGCGATTAAGGCATTTATTTCTCTAATCATCCTGCTAGCTGGAAATATATAACCGACTGATTGTGGAATTCATAGCTATTTTTTTGAAGTTGTTTTAGCCTTTGAGCTATCTTTAGTAGGCTGGAAAATAACATTATGTTGTTTTGTAATTTTCTACTTCAAAGTTGGTGATGTCAAGTGGAAGTGAGTCATTTGAATAAGTCATATGCATTTTGTGTTTTTCTCACCCACCTGTGCGTTTTATATTCTTCGTGTTGAATTAACATTAGACATTAAGAGTTTGTCATAAAACTGAATGAATACCTATTGTAATCATGATTGTCTGCAGACCTATTGTTTGTAAGTGCTGCTTAGAGTCACCTCTTAGTGCATCCTCTTCTTTTTGTTGTCTTTATCTTACAACAGTTTCAGGGTTTTCTCCTAGCCATCTGCTTAGACATTAAGCTGTTGAATTGATACACATAACCTGAGACTATCAAAGGCGATGTGCACTGTGAAGTTTATTTTCACAACACTTACATAACACCGAGAATAGGACGTTAATGGGGATGACATAAAAGTGCGTTGGGTAAGATTGCTGCCTCACACCTCCAGGGTTGCTGGTGTGACTCCATGACCCTGCCCAGAATAAATTGGTTACTGAACGTGACTGAGTGAGAGAGTGAGAGGACAATAATAGAGCACATTCCTTGAAGCTTAAATCCTTGGGTTACTTTCCAACCCTCATTCTACTACTGTATATGAACATCCGAATAAACCGTATGTCAGCTGTATACTCACTATTTTGTCACACTATTTCGTTCATAGTAGGCCGTTTGAGACACAACCTTGAACGCATTTTGATTGAGCATCCACTTACAATAATCATCGTGGCACATCTCGCATTAGGAAGTGCTCCTGTGCAGATTATAACAGATAATACCGAATCCTTTCAGTCAGTGTAATCAGATGCAAATGCTTGGTTGCACAAACTGATTTTGATTTCTAGGCTACCAATAGCATTTAGATTTCCCACAAACGAGATCAGACCACTGACATAATATTCTTTGACTGCCTATGTCAACTCATATTTAAATTATTGCAGAGAGTTTCTCCTACCCTCCTGGCGAGTCCTGAATATGATTTGATCATTTTAGATCACCCCTTTGTGATGAGACATAAGCATGTATAGATATATATATATATATAAAAACACTGTATTATATGTTACACACCATCTATGCCATAAAAACATGGAAAACTAATTCAGTTCTGAATCTCTTTATTTATGTAGCAGAATATGGATTGCTAGTAAATGTTTTACGGTCACCATACCAATGGGACGTGAATACAAAAGATAAAAGGAGAAAAGTGGCAGGGTAACCTTTAAGTACTGAAATAAGCAAAACCCCATCACACTGAGCCATGTTTCCACTACTGTATGTCCTCAAAAAATTATATGAACGCATTAAGAACTTGGACATGTTCAAAAAAGCCTGGGGAGGACATGATCGAAGCAAGATGCAGGAAGAACTTAAAAAGTAAGTAATAACGAAGGCATTGACCAGTTAACCTCTTAGGGGTCTACTATAAGCATAACGCTGATAAGAAACATTGGATGGTGTTCTCACTGAGATGTCATTGGGATGTCATTGCATTGTTGCTACAACAATGGAGTTCTCACAACGACCTCTTATGGCTTGTGCTATGACCTTGAAAGGGCCATGCCCTGTTTTAGAAGACATCATTCAGTTCATATGAACTTTTTCTGGTAGTTATCACATTTATGGTACACATGCATCAGGTTGTCAATGCATCTATGTCATGTTCAAAGAATTTAGTATAAATAAATAAATAAAAAATAGTAAATCCTATTTCTTACACCATCACTTTGTGATGAAAAGCACTGCATGTGTCATGCTATTTACACCAACCCGCCTGGTAAGAGTGTAGTGTGATCTGATCTGATAGTAATAATTCGGTTTGATCTCATTGGATGTGGTGAGCGGATGATCATGTGCATGATCATGTGATCTGATAAGAATAATTTGGTTTGATTGCACGATCATATGCACGATAGGAAATTAGTGACAGCATGGTAGATGCATTGGGACCCTGACATGGCCCTGACAAAATCTGCAACATCATTTTAAGATCATTGCAAATTTAATACTGGGAAACATCTCTAAACAAAGCTTTTAAAGTGCGTTTAAAAAAAATTATTATGCTTAAAATACTGTAGTAATGCCATGTTGGTTGTAATATTACAAAAACATTTTAGTTACTGTATATTAAATTAAAGTTAACAAACTTTAAAATAATAAAGGAATGAAATTGTGTTCTCTTAATTTGATTAAAATTAAATACTAAAAACAATCTATACATTTCGGAATGTGAAAAACTTGTGAATGTACTCTGTAGTTGCTCTTCGGATTTTGAAAATACAAAAACAGAAAAAGCAAAGAATGCAATAAAAACATTTTTAATTGTAATTACTTACATTGTTTGCATATAAAAAAACTTAAGGTAGCAACATTCAACCAACAATTTTTGCATATTGATATGTCTATTTTACTTAAATAAATAATGTTTATAAATGTGCTTAATTATATTTATTAAATTTGTGTTTTTGTTCAACTTATTTATTTTTAAATCAAATAAATATGTTGAATCATATTTTTCAGTCTAGGTTCCCCTTGTGCCACCAAAACAGTGACAAGCTGTCAAGGTCAACGACTCCATAAGAACTCTGAAGGTGTGCTGTGGTATCTGGCACAAAGACATTAGAGCAGATTTTCTTTAAGACCTGTGAATTTCGAGGTGTGGCCTCCATGGATCAGACTTGTCTCTTCAGCACGTTCTACATATGCTTGATCAGACTGACATCGTGAATTTGGAGGCTGATTCAACGCCTTCAGTGCCTTTTTTTTTTCATTTCTCAAACCATTCCTGAACAATGTTTTGTAGAGTGGCAGGGAGCATTATCCTGCTGAAACAGGCCACTGCCATTAGGGAATACTGTTGCGATGAAGGGGTGTACTCGGCCTAAAATGATGTTTTGGTAGGTGGTATTTGGATTACGTGAATGACTGCACCCTAGGATTCCCAGGAGAACAATTCCCATAGTATCACATGGCCTGCTCCTCTACTGCATTCCAGTAACAGTCCACAAGACCTGCTGTTTTTTCAAATGCTCTTTTCCAATTACCCAGTTGTCTAGCAATCACATTTTGGCCCTTGTCGAATTTGCTCAGATCCATATCCCATTTTCCTGCTTAAAACACATTGAGAGCTGACTGTTCACTTGCTGCCTAATATATTGCACCCCTTGACAGATGCCTCGGTAATGAGATAATCAATGTTATTCACATCACCTGTCAGTGGTTTTAATGCCATGGCTGATCATGGCTGATCAGTGTATATTTATACATATTGTACTTATGTGTCATCACAATGAGAACCTATAGTGCTTTTGTCATAGAACATTTTGTTTAATCTTTTTCCAAGAAAAGATTCATCCAACTATTGCGTTTGAAATTGATCTAGTTGCCTTTTCATTAGGAAAATTGAATTCATTATTTTACACTGGGAATTAATTGGCTTGAAATATATATTTATGCAAGAAATCACTCTCTAGACTTCAAAAGACTGCTTTGTTCGTTTTGATCTGTATGTCTCGAGAACTGCATTTAGTCTCTCCATTGAATCTTAAACATTTCCTGGTTCACAGTAACCGTTCTAATTTCAAATTAAATTTTAACTTGTTTCACACAACCATACTGTATACTGTCAAGTACAACATGCAGTAAAATGCTTTTCTCTATATTTGCAGTAAAATATCCTTGATAAGCTCTCGATTTTTAGCATGATTTTAAATCAAAAAAGATTTTTATATTAATCAATTTCTTGTATCATTTTTAGTTTCCTGGTGAAAGCAAGAGAGCAACAAATAAGAGAAAATGAGAAAATCAATACTGTCCTCAGGGCCAATGAGAAGCGTTGCTGCCTAAGATTGACTGTGTCATCTGTTCTTTAGAGACCTGCCTACAAGATAGCCACATGCCTTACCCAAAATAGCTGTGACACATTAAAAGAAGGTAGCAATGAACTATCGACTTTTTTAAATGGTGAATTCATCTGTGTACATCTGTCTAAATCCATAGTTTATATGAATTTATTTGTAATAAATACAGTTGTGTCCTATTTGATTGACACTCAAGTGTTTCTTTACTTGTTAAGGAATTTGTTTTGCATAGTTTATTTTATAAAACATGTAGTATAATCTATTGTGACCAAATGTAATTGACAACATTGTGCAATCCAAATATCTATCATTTACAAAACTACCATGTCACTGTCTTTTAAATATAATTGCCAGTGAGTGATGGTTCATACAGTAGTTTCATGAATGTCCAGAAGGAGATGCATCATAAGTTAACCAGATATGACAGAAGGTAAATGGAAAGTTCTTTGATTGAGATGTTTCCAAATTAGCATGTCACAGTCAAAGAGCTCACAGAGGTCACAAGCATGATGATCAAATGACAGAGCAAAAAAGCTATGTGTTTATTATTTAAAACTAACCTCAAGCAGCATAGAGTAGACTATGCATTACTTATCCTGACTGACAACCAACCATAAGGCCACAAGGTTATTACAGATAAATCAGTTATTCTCAGTATTCAATCTTGTCTGCTTTCTTTAACGTTTTTAAGGTTTCTTCATACAGTGCCGTGAAAAGTCTTTCCACTTTCCTTTTTTTTGGCATATTTGTCACACTTACATGATTTAGATCACCAAACTAGTTTAAATATTACCAGAGTAGATACAAAGTAACCAGAATAAATACAAAATTGCAGTGTTTTTTAACATTGATTAAGGGAAAAAAGGTGACCAAACCTTCCTGGACCTAAGTGAAAAAGTAATTGCCCCTAAACTTAAGAAGCAACTGCAATCAAGCGCTTGTGATCAAACGTTTGCGAATCAAGCCTTTGACTAAGCCACTCCAAAATGTTAATTTATTATCAGTTTTAACTATTCAAAAAATGGCATTTGAAACATTTCAGAGGTGGACTTGCTGGTCTGTTTTGAAGTCACAAAGTGATTATTGGATATTCTCCTTCAGAATTTTCTGGTAGAGCGCAGAATTCATGGTTTCATCAATTATAGGAAGTTGTCCAGGTTCTGATGCTGCAAAGCAGCCCCAGACCATCAGGCTACCACCATATTTGACTGTGTATGAATACTGTACATTCCAAACGTTAACTTTTGTCCTATCAGTCCACAGAATATTTTGCCAAAAATCTTGGGAATAATCTAGATGTTTTGACAAATGTGAGATGAGACTTTGTGTTCCTTTTGGCCAGCAGTGACTTTCGCCTTGGAACTCTTCCATGGATACCATTTTTGCCCAGTCTCTTTCTTATTGATGAATCATGGACACTGGACTTAACTGAGGCTTGTAGTTCTTTAGATGTTGTCCTGAGTTCTTTAATGAACTCCTGAATGAGTCATCGTTGTGCTCTTGGAGTGATTTTGGTAAGCTTGCAATTCCTGAGGAGGTTCACCACTGTTCCAAGTTTTTTTCCATTTGTGAAAAATGGCTCTCACCGTAGAACATGCTTTTTTTTTTTTTTTTCCTTTCAGCATGCTTCACTTTATCAGGCAGGTTCTATTTAAATGACAACAGGTCTGGCAGTAATCAAGCCTGGGTGTAGCAAGTAAAATTCAACTCAGCTTTCCAAAAATCGCAGTTCATTTATGATTTAGCACGGAGGGGGCATTTTATTTTTTTTTAGGCAGGTTTAGACAACTTTTTTCCCTTAATAAACAAAATCATCATTTAAAAGTTGCATTTTAAATTTACTCTGATTATCTTTGTGTAATGACAAATATACATAAAAATAAAAATATATATGTATGTATAAAAATATGTATGTATTATACTGTGTGTATATGTATATTGTTATTCTTTATTGTTAAGTTTTGGTTATGATATATACACCTTATAACTACAAATCCTTAATAAAAACCCTAGGTATACATATAGTTAGTAACATATATATACTATATATATATATATATATATATATATATATATAATGTGTTCTGCTGTCCTCTTGCTTGGACTTGATACATAAGCCTTACATATTTTTGGCATATTTTTGACGTAACGACGAGTTAAAATTAGAAGGGCTATTTTACCGACCTGGTTTATTATGTGGATGCGCACACTTTTGCGCATGCGCAATGGATTAATAAATGAATCAATCAATAATCGAATCAGCGAATGAATGAATCGTACCGCTCAGTAATAATAAGTCGAAATTGTAATTTAACAACAGTTTAAAAACAGTAACTACTAATATTTTTGAAGAATGCAAATTTCATTGGTAAAACCCCTCATGTTACAGTTTACTCTCCAGCTTTGTGCTTCGGTGTGGTTATGAGATAAGCTCCGCCTCATGCGCGCGCCCCCGTCTGACACACTGGAATAACAGAAGAGATACGCGCGTGCGAGAGAGTGAGAGAGAGAGAATAAGGCTGAGCTCCAGCAGCAGTACACCGGCAGCCTTGACACATCAGTGTACTCGGCTCCGCTCGCTGTGTTTCGGAGCTGCTGTACACTCGGGTCTAAGGGCGACTCGGATCTCCGGAAGTCTCCACCCGTTAAGAGTAACGGTGCGCGTCCAAACGCGGCTCTCCTTTCTCATTTTTTTCTTGAATGTTGCACTGAAAATGGCGATCTGCGCTCAGCCCTCGAGTCTCTTCTGGCTCTTCTCGGTGCAAACGGTGTTGCTTCTGTGTGTGTCCTGGCCCGGAACGGCGACGCTCCGCTTCCCGCAGCAGTACACGTAAGTGGACTCGGTTCCCTCTCTATCCTACTCGCTCCTCGGAGGGGGCGGACAGGTGGCTTTAGCGCGAGACGTTTTATTATCTTTTTTTTTTTTTTTTAAATAACGAGACGTTTTGCAACGTCGCACCGTACGTGGCCCGCGCGCGCGTGTGTGTTCCGGTATAATGCATCCCGTTGTCCATGAGCAGGCTGCTGTTTCCAGCCCGCGTCGCGTTCACTGGTTCTGGTTATTTACATTGTGGCGGTGATGAGCCGCTCACAGGTGGCCGTCGGTACCGAAAAACTCGCCATTGTTCTTCCCGACATGTTAGTAAGTGTGAAAGTATATTTGTTTATAAGATACTTTTCCCTGTACGATAAAAAAAACAAGCAGGCTTCCTAAATTACGCAGGATCAGCAGCGCTGTTTGTTCATGTCGGAGCAGCTGCTCTCGTGTTCAGTCAGCACCGGAGTGTCAGCTGTGCGGGTCCGTCATGTCTGTCACTCAGGTACTCATCGTATCCGGACCGCAACACAGCGGCCAGAGGTGCTTCATTGTGAAGCTTCACGTTGTTTCTAAGATTCTGCACTTTATTCTTCACTCACATCCTCCTGATCAACACTGAGCAATTTGTCTCCTGCTCAGAAACGAGACTGCACCCCGAGCATCCTGGATGCCTCATATA
Organism: Clarias laeviceps; assembly: GCA_030014305.1. Taxonomy (NCBI): domain Eukaryota; kingdom Metazoa; phylum Chordata; class Actinopteri; order Siluriformes; family Clariidae; genus Clarias; species Clarias laeviceps. The sequence continues at coordinate 23,156,968 of JAQMYJ010000037.1, forward strand.
AATGTGCATGCATAAGTAGGCTCATGGTCATATTTCATTGAAATAATGTTGCAAAATATTTTTGAACCTATATGTGAGTAAAAATGTTTTGCAACATTATTCCAACGAAATATGACCACGAGCCTTCTTATGCATGTACACTACAGTACTTCATATTCTATACAGTTCCATGAAAATGTCAAGAAGTGGCATTTCAGTACGCCAAATACATACAAATGCTTTGTACTCTACACTGCTTTGTAACTCACTTTGCACTCACACAGACAGATCAGAAATAGACTCGAGGATAAACTCAGAGGCCGGTTTGAGCTGTGCAGGATGCTTGGTCTGGCTTGTGGAGGTCCTGGCTGTATGCCAACCTGCTTCTGATTTGTTACTCGAAGTGAAGTGGCATTCAGAATCTAGTCAAGATCCTGCAAACTAGGGATGCACCAGTTGCATTTTCCCCATGTTTAATAATACAGAGATTACAGCCCTAAGAGTAAAGCGATATTAAAAATACTGAACAGATTTCTTTCCTTGTTACCAATCTGTACCCTGTAAAATGTCTGGTTGCACTACCATTTCTGTGTGTACTATATAAGTTTTTTTCCCTTCTTTTTTTCTTTTTTTTTGCACTGTGTATTCTGAAAGAGCACAACCTATAAATTATATCCATTTAAGCGAGGGTTGATTTGACCTCATTGTTCAAACAACAGGTGTGTGTGTGTGTGTGTGTGTGTGTGTGTGTGCATGTGTGTGTGTGTTTGTCATTTTGCTTTACAAGGCCGTCTCACGGCTCAAATTACGCAGCTGTTTGATGGTTGGAACCCTCTCTCTTTAAACAAAGCTTGATTTCCTGCCATGTATTTCCCCTGTTGCCATTTAGGTTGCTGTATTTTTGGGAGTAAAATAACAGTAGGGTTACATCATACAGTCGTCTTAAAAGTGATTGCTGTAATTTTGCATTATCTTTTACCAGATGTTTCGAGCGCACTCGTTTGTATCTGTGGTAAGGACTCCTCCTGATCACACTGATTTCCCTTTTGTGCTTTCTTACTCCAGATCAGCTTTACTCGCGTTCAGTATTTGCACGCTTAGAAGGAAGTTTTGTTGTTCTGTTTCTGAATATCCTTCAACAGAAGATGTATCTTTTATGGCTAGTTGGTTAGAAAGCTTTCTATGGGGACTTTAGCTTGCATACTAGTGTTTATTGTTTTTCTGCTTATGTTACCAAGGTATGTTTGGATATAACCACTGTGAATATTTGCAGTTAAATAATATCATACAACAGTTAGTTCTGACTGAGCAATCTGATTGAATGGGAGGCTTTCCATGAGTGATGATAATAGATGGTAACATCACTGGGACGTTTAATGATATGTATTACTCTGCGTCCCAAGTCTTCTACAGTCATTAATAACACTAACAGTCGGTTGCCAGCATGGGTGAAAGTAGGTCTGCGGTACTGAGGAGAGAGCAGCTACCTCCCAAAACCCACTTTCAAAACCAGTCACGGAAGTACTTTCAGCAAGAAAACACTGTCGTGATAACATTGTCATCTTATACAATACTTTGTATCCTTAATAATTGCCTGCAAGTCATTCTGAATCACATCTGAACCATCTGTGTTTTTTTATTTATGCTATAAAGACTTTGTGTGTCGAATGAGTCATTGTACACCCTAACGCACTAGATTGCCATTAATGCTATTTTGGATTTATCACCGGAACCGGGAAATTAACAGAGCTGACACATTCTAAAGTAGAATAAATGTAAAGAGAAACTTAGTACCATACATTGTACTAGTAAGAATTTAAAATCACTTTTACCTCTGTTAATTACACTGTCGGTTGCTAACTGTCAGTCACCGGCTCCACCAGTCACGGTCAATTAGTTCCATAATTAGCATTGTTAGAAATTATTTTTTATTTTTTGGGTGGGGGAGAGGGGGATGCTACAGTACTATAATGTGATACTGTCTAAAGTGTGCGAAAGCTAACAACTTGATCTTACCAGTAAAATATTGTATTCCAATTGTAATGTAAGCAATTTCTTACAGATTTTATTTTCATTTAAAAATGTACAACTAAAAGCTGCTTAGCTAGAAACAGACTTTTTATGTTTTTTGGGTCGGTTTATTCAGGTTAGTGTACTGTAGGTGGTCACTAGGCTAGGCTGGTATTATAAAACTGTGACAAAGATAGCAATAAGTAGATCACAGTGATGTAAAGTCATACAGTATATGAAACATCACAAATATTTTAAACAAGTTCAATTCCCTTGCTGTTAGGCGTACATACAGTATACCAGTGCAACATACGCATTATTTGCTTACAATAGCTTGTGTCATATTTTATCATATACTGTGCAAAAGTCTCGGACCACTCCTCATGTCTGTATATTACATTCAATTATTTAGATTCAATTAAAGAAATGGGGGGCGGTGGCTTAGTGGTTAGCACTGTCGCCTTGCACCTCCAAGGACCGGGTTTGATTGCTGCCTCTGTGTGCACTTGAGTTTGCAAGTTCTCCCTGTGCTTGGTGGGTTTCCTTCTGCAAACCAAAGACATGCAGATTAAGCTAATTGGCATTCCCAAATGGCCCATAGTGTGTGAATGAGTGTGTATATGTGTGTGTGTGCCCTGCAATGGATTGGCACCCTGTCCAGGGTGTACCCCGCCTCATGCCCTAAGGCTCCAAGTCCATTGTGACCCAAAACAAATAAGAGGTATAGATGATGAGTGAGAGTGAGTAAAGTGCCTAAAGATACAATTTAAAACCTCAGCAGCAACCTCATTTCCTCCCTCAGCTGTTCCAACCACTCAACATTCAGCATCACCAGTATACTAATCACCTGGTGCTTGAATGATTAATTGGTCACTGTGTGGCTTAACAAACAAAAACATTCCTCTGAAACTGGTCAGGTACTGGACTGAAAACGAGAGCAAAAATTAGTCAAAAAAAAGTGTCAGTCAGCCTGAAAAATTATTCCACATGACCACATTAAAATACAGGAAAGTCTGACTCTTTAAAGCCAAAATATGAAAAAATTAGGGGTGCCTCAAGACTTCATCAATTGCACAGTACTGTACTATATACTGTATATGTATATTCTGTGCTTCTCTGCTAATATTGCTCTAATAATGGGAATGAAACGACAATTTGAATAAATAAGCATCATACAACAGTCTGACCCGATTGGAGTGAATTTTCGCATTGTGTCAAGGTGGTGCAAACCTCAGACAATCCATTCAGTAGGTAAATATTATCCATGTAAACACTTGATCCGATTGTTTCTCTCTTGTCAACTAAATATATTCTTTCTGTGCATGCTTGCCGCACATGGGGGTAACATCAGGTAACTTGAGTTTCCGGAAGTGAAATCTTGTTTCCATTGCTGACTGGTAAACTGTGTGAGAAGAACTCTCTCCTAATTATCTTAACGTCATACTTTCATCCAC
>JAQMYJ010000037.1:23169408-23187603 GCA_030014305.1 Clarias laeviceps
TGTTTGAGGTTGTGGACAGGTGTCTTTAATACTGATAACGAGTTCAAACAGATGCCATTAATACAGGTAACGAGTGGAGGGCAGAGGAGCCTCTTAAAGAAGTTACTGTGAGAGCCAGAAATCTTGCTTGTTTGTAGGTGACCAAATACTTACATATTTTACTGAGGAATTTACCAATTAATTCATTAAAAATCCTACAATGTGATTTTCTGGATTTCTTTTTCTTTTTTTTGTCTCTCATAGTTGAGGTATACCTATGATGAAAATTACAGGCATCTCTCATCTTTTTAAGTGGGAGAACTTGCACAATTGGTGGCTGACTAAATACTTTCTTGCCCCACTGTGTTTTTCCATATAATTCCCTGCTACATTAATGCACTTATCCCAGCACTAGTGCTTGGATACCATCAAGGTAAGAATGAATTCTTAGTACACTGGAGCCATGATCAGATTGCATGCTTCGTGTCTGAAACACTGGCTTTCCAGGCCTTCGTCTATTGGACCAAACGAGAGGAAATGGCTTGGAGCGAGGTCAGGACTGTGGACAGGAGATGTGGCAGTAACTCCTCGCTGAGTGTCTCTTCCGCAAGTTGGTGACAAGTTACCCAGAGATTTAAGGATCAGGCGTTCCATTCACTGAATGTTCACAGGAATGACTGAAGTGGGCTCAGATTCACAGACATACTTTAAAACGTTTAAATCATTTGCACTAAAAGTCTCATCACCTTACCATGCTTGAAGTCTTCATTCACAGGAAATTTCATCACAAGTTCCACAAGTTCCTCTGTTTCAGCCCCTTGTAGATCCCTGAAGAGTAGTGTTTTCAGCCCTGTTAAGTAAGATTCCAAACTGTAGTGAACAAAACTCTTCAGTTCAAAACAAACTGTTTCATCACCTCATCAGAAGTGGAGAAGCAAAATTACCCATCAGTCATCGTGCTTTTCTGAATGGGGCAGTGGTGGCTCAATCGGTTAAGGCTGTGGGTTACTGGGTTACTGATTGGAAGGTTGGGGGTCCAAGCCCCAGCACTGCAAAGTTGCCACCGTTCGGCCCTTAACCTCTTCTGCTCCAGGGGCGCTGTATCCTGGTTGAGCCCACACTCTGACCCCAGTTCCCTAACTGGGATATGTGAAATAATCATTTCACTGTACTGTAAGGAACATGTGACAAATACTTAAATATTTGTATTACAGTATTTGGATCCGCCCAAAATAAATAAATAATAATAATGGTGCTCACTTCAGATTATGCATTAATTTTATGCAACATACAATATTATCAAAGACTACATAATACCAGTATTACATAATATTTTTAAGTAATCTGTTTATATTTAATCAACTTGTCTACAATGTTAAAAGAGAACCAATCATTTTGTGAAGTTCCAAATAAAGACGCACAGATCGATCAGCGCGTGACCAGGATTTTAGCTTGATTGGCTATTACTGGTGATCAGAGCAACAGAAAAGCATTTGCTCTGTCATCTAGTTATGGCCGTCTCTAGACAACGGTCTTGGGAGCACATTAGCAGAAGGCTCTCAGGGGAAGAGGTCTACTCTCACATCAATCATACTGTACATGCACTAACCAATCATTTGCATCGTAGCTTTATTCCCGCCTTCTAATGATGCATGTGCAGGAGTTAATAAATCCTTCGTCTTAGAGGAAGCACACAATAGCGTTTTTCGTCCATGTATAATTATCATTTTCAGTTGTATTTTATTTGTATGTCAAAAAAAAAAAAAAAAAAAGCTCTAACCAGTAACCTGGAGAAAGTCATGTAAACTTGTGCAGTTTTATGTAAAAGTTATGCAAAAGTCCATGTTTTATCGCAACTATATAATTGAAGTATTAAAAAAAACGTGTGCTTTCATTAAAAAAAAGAAATCAGAAATCGATATTGAACACAAACATTACATTTGGCTCATTCCTAGTTGTGATGTTTATGTAATTGAGTATTATTATGTACTGTATGTTATTTTTGTTGCACATACAATATCCATATATATTCTGATATACTGTACACAGTGTCCGAAAGTATCTGTACATAGGAGAAGGGAACAATGGTTTTGGTTAAATGTGATGTAACTTACAAAACATCATCTAAACAAGCGCCATTTTTTTGTAAACACACACAAACTCGTGTCTCCTGCTCCTGATGAGTTTAACACATTTGGTGCTGTGCATGAAAATCCACTTCCAGTGCCTTCTTTTAAATGATCTTTCCCTAAATATTTATAGTGCTTTATGTTTTCCTGGTCCAACATGACCTCCACTTTCATGACAGACATTCTTAAACTAGGTGTGAAAATTTGGTAAAGTTTTAATTTCCCCGGAGTATCGAGGCGTTTGGGACTCACTGCTTTGTTACTTTGTCAGGACGTGTGTATCCATGAGGGCGTTGTTCACCTTTTCCCTCTTCTGTCTGTGTCTGTCAATCGTACTGTCAGCATTAGCAGCATCTTGGTTGACATCTTATTGTGTTAAGTGCTTTTGGGAGAGTGTGTGCGTGTGTGTGTGTGTGTGTGTGTGTGTGTGTAGGAATAGATAGACTGCGCTGATGTGAGTACACTTGATGTCGTAATTCCTGGTCTAGCTCCGTTTAGTGCTGCTTAGGGTAGCACTTGTGTCAGCACTGGACTTTTTTTTATTGCAAGCAGTCAACTGAGAGAAAGAGAGAGAGAGAGAGAGAGAGAGACGGATGGGGAAATCTAAAGTAACAGCATTAGATGCTTGATTGGACGAAAGTGTAAATGTAGCAGAAACAGAGAAACACAGTTGGTTTTACCATGTTTTGAGAGTTGCTCCTTTTTTTGTAGTAGTATAGCTAAGTAGTCATGTGCTTTGATCTTGCTTTTTGTAGCCTTTTGCACGGGTGGCACCACGGACACGCGGACAGGAGGCAAGGTTTTGAGGAAAAAAGGATAATTTTATTAAGAAAAAATGGGGAAGGAGAGGGTTAAAGGGAGGAAAGATGTGAAGGTGTGCATGTGCGGGTCCAGTGGCAGTGCCCTGCTTGCATGCGGGCACACGGCTGGCGAGAAGTGGCAGCGGGCAGAGTGGCAGAATGAGGCACACTGAGGTAGCGTTCCTGCACTCTTCCTAAGACGACCGCTCCCGCTGACAGTGGCCAAGAACGGCCCCTCCCAGCTCGCTCTGGGGCTCCTGTAGGGAGTCTACGGAGTGAACGAGGAGCGACAACAGATTAAGGCGTCACGTCCATCATACCCATTTATACCTGTTTTTTGTATTGTTTAAAAAAAAAGATTCTGGGTGACCTGCCAGATGTCCACACAGGGTTAATGCAGCCACATTTTCCTGTAACATTGTGGACATTTGGTCCACAGTGTGATAAAAACTTATGCTGAATGCTATTGTGGTGATAAAATTGTTTTAGGACTCATTTATGCACATGCGCACACACACACATATATATATATATATATATACAGTATATATACACAACCTCCCACCCACCCACACACACACACAAACACACACACAGGCGTTCTGTAAGGGTGTTCTAAGGCTGCATAGTGTAGATAAGCCTAATTTCACACTGCAGGCCCTGGTTGCAAATCTCAGGCCATTAAGGAGTTTTAGATAAAGCTGTTAAAAGGTTCCTGTCACACTGCATCACTACTGCATTGTCTGTCAAAGCCTGATACCTTCAATGTGTGAAAATACCCCATTGACAGGGTAGATACGGCCTGTAAATAGGAAATGTGCCACTATCGCTAAAACCGGCAACACCACACATGGCTAATAGTGCGCATTAGTGAAACATACTGCACACTCAAAAGCCAGGCCAGGTTTAAACATTCCATACTAAGAATTTCAGTTAAACACAAAATTAAGTTCCGTAAACGATCAGGTCCGATATACAGTATAATGATAATATGGACTCTGCACAACATTACATTGGCGTGGTATTCAGTGACGTTTACTCTGAATGTGTTATGTTGCCACACCTGTGCGTCTTAAAGCATTTTGCATAGAACCTCAACAGTGTAACACTAGAGGTGCAAGGCATCATAAAACTCAGTTTTGCTCAACGATCAGATAATTTTTTTAGATCAGCAAAAAATGGGGGATGAATATAATTTTGCAAGCGTTTTTATTTATTTAAAATATTTTCAAAATTGTATTCATTATAAATAAAAACATGTAAGATGTCCAATGTTTAAATTAATGTGCAGGATGAGGATGATCTGAGGCATGATGTTTTGAGGATATGGACACCTTATTTTTCTAGAGATGAAAAAAATAATTGCTATACCTACTGTATTATCATGGCACATTTTAGTGAAAATAAAGGATGTGCATATATAGTTTGCTCCAGTAGTACAGATGCTATTGTTTGTTTTATATTGCCTTATTTTGAAATGGGTAAGGATTTGGGGTAGGTTTGGGGTCAAGGGTAGCTCAGTGGTTAAGGCATTGGACGGTTTGGAATGTCCCACGGACATTTCATGTTGGAAAATCCCACGACCACCAAGTTGTCCCTGTTGGGCCCTTGAGCAAGGCCCGTAACTCTCAACTGCCCAGATGTATAATGAGATAAAATTTAAGTCGCATTGCATAAGGGCATCTGCATAGGGGGACTTTATGAGCATGATCTGGCAACCCCAGCCTATGTTGGAGGGAGTGAAAATATTATTTGTGTGCACACATCTAAGTGTTACTCAGAAATGTGCCCAAACATAACTCTAACCTATATCAATAAAATATTATTTTGCACTGTGATGGTTAAACTTTGCAATTAATCAGTGGTTCAAGTGTGTACGGAAACATGAAGATGTTAATGGACATTAATGGACATTGCCCTTTTCATTTCATGCCACATGATCTTGACACGCCCTCACCAAAGTACATGAAGAATGTTTCAAGTAGATTGGGATGAAATACTCAATTTCTCAATGTATGTTCAAGGTAGATAAAATTTTATATCTACACTGTATGTGTAACATTAATTAACTGTAGTTTTTAGGACAGTTTATTGGTAAACAATTGGTAAAAAATAATAAAAAATTTTCTTTTGTAATAAAAAATCTGATTTTGTCTGTTTTGTAAGAACAAAAGCAATTTTCCTAAATTTGACCTAAAAAGATGAAAACAAGCCAATGTACAATGTAGTCAAAACACTTTAAACTAAATGCTAATGTTGATGATAATTACAAATAATTAGGAAGGCCAAAAAAGCATGCAAGTTAAAGCTAATTTCATCTAATGATACATGTCTGAATGCCTACCTTCATTTAATTGTGTCTTATGTGGTTGTGATTAACAAGAAAAAAAATAAATGACTGACCTTTTCTGAGAAAGAGGGCTGATTCCTTAATAGTTTTTTTGGATCAAGGCTAGCAGAAGTGTATTAAACAGGTCAGGCATCTACATTCCCAGCAGTAATGTGAGCTGCCGTAATTCCCACAATAATCACTGGTGAGATCAGGTTGCGCAATGTGGTGTTCGGCTCCAGAGTAATTAATTACATTTAAAGCTGCCACGGCCAACTAATGTTTGCGGGAAATGTAGCGCTACATGGAGGAGATGGCAGTTTACGAAATCCTGAGGTATGTACTGTAGAACTGGATATTGAAACAAGAGCTATGCTTATATGGACCACATTTCTTCATTCGTATTAGAGATTCCGATTTAACTGTTTACACGGACGCTGACCTGATAAGATGCGAGTTTACATGCTCGAGGCATGTAATCAGATTATAACTTTTTTGACATGTGCAAAGTGGTTCTGTCTGCTGTGAAGTGTTTAATCTGCTGGAAATATAACAATATACACCACCAGTCAAAAGTCTGGACACATCTTCTAATTCCATAGGCCTTCTTGATTTTTATTTCTTTCTACAATGTAAAACAGTTCCGAAGGCATCCAAAATATGCCATAATCTCTGAACAGTTGATACTGAGATGTGACCGCTATTTACGTTGTGCAAAGCCTTCATAACGACTCTAATCTGAGCTTCTGTTAATTGGTGGTTTTGAGGCTGGTAACTCTAAATGAACTTCTCCTCTGCAGCAGTGGTACAATACATTTTAGTTTTTCTTTCCTGGGATGGCCTTCATAAGAACCAGTTTCATCATAGTGTTTAGTGGATTTTGCAAATGCATGTGACCGTAATGTTCTTGCAAAAACTAGAACTAAACTTACTTACCATGCTGGAGGCTGTGTTGCGTGGCAATGTGTGAATGGTTTATACCACATCTTCTTTGGGATTATAGAAGAGCAGCAACATTTATATATACAGTGGAATCTCTGATTGCGAGTAATGTGGTTTGTGGTTTCCACAAGACGAGCAAAGATTTTTAATAAAATTTGACTTGTTAAAAAACATCTTTTATTTTGCGTTTGTATGCGTGTGTACAGCATGTTTTTACGTCTGTGCGCGCGTGTAAAGCAAAAGCAAGTCTCATTAAAAATCCATTTTCTCTCTCAGGGTCAGCCTGCACTTTGTGTCTGTGTGCGGGTGCGTCATTGGTCACCGTGCCCCTTCACACACACACACCCCTTCTCCTCTCATCTTCACACACACACACACACACACACACACACACACACACACACACCTTCTCCTCTCGCCTTCACTCACACACACACACACACACACACACACCCCTTCTCCTCTCGCCTTCACACACACACACTTTTTTTAAAGGTAAACTGCAGGTTAATTTGTTTTATTTTTACTTTATATTTTGTATTAATTATTTTTATGCATTTATTTTTTTGGACTGTGGAACAAATAATTTGATTTTCCATTATTTCTTATGGGAAAATTCGCTTTGGTTTACGAGTGTTTTGAAATACCCGTTCAGGAAGTATTGCGATACATAAATTGCTATCTGAAAGAATTGCGATATGTACTAGTCATCTCTAGTATTTAGGCAGAGATGTTTGATGGTGCTATACCGTAACTGTATGTACATGTAATAACATTAACTGTTGAATCTCTCTCTCTCTTTCTCTCTCTCTCTCTCTCTCAGGATGAGCCACTGGGCGAGCCGTATAGAGAAGGAACTGGAGAAAGTTCTACCGCAGGTCACAGGAGTCCACCAAATGAAATCAGTGAGTCTTACAACTTGGCTGTTACACATATCATAAAATTATTAGCGAGTTATTCTAAAAGAGGAATATTTCTTTCACTGCCATTCTTCACTGTTTTCCTCAAAAGCATAAATAAAAGGGAACACGTGAAGATTAATAATAATTCCGAATGCCTTAGTTAGGGGCCAGAAATGTCTTTTCTATACGGTGTGATACAGTTGCTCTGTTAATTGATTCGTATTCTCTGTGCGTCTGAATGACAGTGACAGTGATGATTAGTCATTGCCTGCCTCCTGAGACTGTCTCTTCTGTCTACACCACTTGCTAATTTTTTTTTTTTCTTCACGCACATTCACACTGTATCTCTTTTGAGTCTCTCAGTATCGGAGCCTGATACTCAGCATATGGTTTGGCACCACAGTTGTGTGTGTAAATGTGTGTGTGTGTGAGAGAGAGGGAGAAAGAGAGAGAGAGCTTACAGTATTCACCAGACATTTAGCATTTGCTTTTGCAGCAGCAGCGTTAATTGCTAACAGTTTTGCGAGGTGTAGAAATGACACCAGAATAAGATGTGAGTATTTTCTCAAGGCTCTTATCACAGGGATTATTACGGTTAGCTACATAAAATGTATCTAGGATTAATTAGTTTTTTTAGTTTTTTTTTAGTTTTTTATCAGTGAGGATGTCTAGATGATTTTGTTTAGTCCTATACAAACTTGTAATAGCAGCTCATGGAACTTAATTATGATAAATATGCAATATAGATTTGTATTATTCAAGCTTATAAGAAGAAAATCCTTCCGGGCTACATGTTTATCCTAAAAGCGCTTAGATTATATTGATTCATACCCAAACCAGTCATAGATGTAGCGACACCATCACTATGACAACAGTGTCTTCTTTGATCAGTTTGTCATAATCAATGTACCTCAACCAGATAAATGATAAAATGTAGGAGCTAAACATGTGTTTTCAGGAAGTAACACATTTTGTTCAGAATTTTTTGGTGCAAAGGAAAATAGGTTTAAGGATTTGTTCCCACTGCGAAAGGCATAAGACGTATGCTACTGTGCCAACACAAAAGCTCAGTTTGAACTAAATAATTGAAGGAAGTGGGAGGTGAAAACAGAGGCAGTGTAAAGGTAATGTCTGCGTAGTCTATGCCCTGTGGCTGTACTGAATCTCCTCTCTACCTTCCATAATCCCACAACATTCGATATGAAAAAAAAAAAAGATCTCTATATTCACACAATACCAGACATACATCTGTATTTGTGCATATACAGTGTGTGGATAATATTATGAGCAATGTGGTTAGCAAAGATTTGGAAATGTTTGGCTTTGATGCTACCCGATGATTTGAAAATGAAAATGTTTTGGGGATTTGCTAAACAGAAAAAAAACGATATGTAAGTTTGCTTTAATTCAAGAAGAAACTGATTGTGCAATGATTTCCACATTTTTGGAATTATTGACACCCCCCCCCCCGCCCCCTCACTAATATATACTGAAATCATGAGAATTTTAACCTGTGATCTATATTTTTGGCCACAATTAAAAAGTATTTACTTTCTGTAAATGGAAACTATGTTTCCATACAGATGCTAATCGGATGCTCAATAACTTCTTTATGGGTTCTGTTTAAGGCCAAAAAGCAGAGACAACAAGATAATAAGAGCAGTGTTTTTATGTGATGATTGAAACATGATGATCTGCACAGTGACACAGCAGGAGCGAGTACTACAGGCCTCACAAAGAGTAAGATGGTCTTGTGCAAGAACAAGAAACGTTTTCGGAAAATATGCTGAAATATTCAGTGTTATGAGTCCATTCAAGGATGAAATTACAGAAAGAAAAAAAAAAAACTCAGTTCAGATGCCACTGCAACAAGACCAACCCGCTAAAAACTCATCAGTTTGTTTGTAATGAAACCTGGTTACATCTTCACCCTTATTCATTTAGGCAGGAAAGAAAACAGAAGTCGCACTCAGCGCAGACCAAAATAACCAGCTCGAGATCATTTGAGCAAGGATGTCTTAATCAAGGTCTAGTGTACTTCTAGTGCTGTTTAACCAAAATGAAGGAAATAAACAATCATATTTTGTAAAGATGTGAATTGGACAGTAGGTAGACTGTTGATTTGATTTAATAACATTTTTTAGGCATTTCGGTTTTCAGTTCAACTTGATTCAATAGCAGTAGAGTTTAGTGTCTGATTTGTCTCGAACAGCTACAGTACTGTGCAAAAGTCTTGAGCCACCATACATTTCTACATATTTTGCTTCACAAAGGGCCAGGCTTTCTTGTATTTTTTAATGTAGTCTTGTATAATAGTAGAATAGTTCTCCAGTCGTCCTGACGGACTTTTTTTTTTTTTTTACTTTTTAGCAAAAAGAGAAAATAACACTAACTTTATTAGGAATTATTCATATAATGATCTAATCATTTATTAAGTTCTAAGTCAGTGTTTTTGATGCAGATTATTTTTCATGAAATATTTCAATTCAATATACATTATATCCATAAATGCCAATCCATTATAAGAGGGCTGGCTTAAAGACACACAGTGTATATAGTAAGTGAAAGATAAAGTCATAAAATTCAAGATCTAAGAATGTAGCAGACCTGATAGCATACTGTACCAGTCGTAGACCAAGTACTCCGAAGTACTCCTGGTGCACATTCGTGACTGTGGCCAGCAAACATTACCTCACTCACTCACTCATTGTCTATACCGCTTTATCCTGTATTTAAGGTTGCGGGGGGCCTGGAGCCCATCTCAGGATGCTTAGGGCACAAGGCAGGGTGACAATCCATTGCAAGACACACACACACTACAGGCAATTTGGGAATGCCAATTAGCCTAATCTGCAGGTCTTTGGGAGGAAAAGAGAGTACCCAGAGGAAACCCACCAAGCATGGGGAGAACATGCAAACTCCATGCACACAGAGATGGGAATCGAGCCTGGCTGGGAATCGAACCCAGACCCAGACCACTACACCACGGTGCCGCCTGCAACCATTAGCTCTTTCACAATAATGTTTTTGGTTTACTCTGCAGAAGCCAAATAATATTTTGTGTTTATTAATAGTTAAAGGTATTCTACAGTATATTACTAAAAAAAAAAAGCCGAAGATGCAGATATTATCTCACCCTTGTGACTTAAATGCCAAACCACCATGTCAGAAACAACACAATATGTGAATTCATGTCACTGTTTGCAAAGAATACTGCAAGTGTTCAGAACAGACAGGCAAGACGGTCTACTCCTCCTGCCACACTTTTTTATTTCATGAGAAAAAAAAACACACACACAAAGATGAAAGCCACCATCTGGATCATGCTTATTCAAAACTCACTTTGAAGACTTCATCCTGGGTAAAGTCCTACCATGCATTGCAAATCCATTTCTTGTCAGAAATGTCACACAATTCTCAAAGGAGGATCTGCCCATGGGCCAGTTCTGCTTCTCGGCAAACCACGCTGATTGAATGGCAAGAAAAACCTTGCCTTCCTCCAGCTCGTCTCGTCCCTGCTCTGATCTGCTCTGATCCGCTCCGGACAATTATCGTGACCTTGTCAATTCATGGGAAAGGGGGGTCACTGCAGCAAATGTTCCTCTCCTGCACAAGATGGTGTTTCGTGTTCTCATCGTGTTTAGAATAAGGTAAACCTATAAATTGGTATTTTCAGCTCTGATCATGGTGAAGAACCAACACCTTACCTGTCAGACCTTTACCACACCAGTGTCAGGTTTTTTAGGATGTCTTGTCACTCCTTCTATTGTAAACAGCATTTTAAGCACTTTAAACAGTGTTGGGGGGGGGGGGGTAGTGTTTTGAGCTGTCCATCCATCCATTCATCCATCCATCCGTCCTTCCAAATGAGATTCTTGTTAGCAGGATCTCTAAAGCGAGTGGTTAAATGTGTGTATGATTTTATATGAAATTATCATTGGAGGTCAAATGTCTGACCTCTCCTTTTTTTAATAGCTTTCTTCCTGTTTTTCATACAAAAATGTTAATTACACCTTCCTGATCAAGACCAATTTTCATAGCTGTCTCTGATTTTTTGCCTAATTCTCGAGTTCACTCTATAATTTGTTGCTTATTCACAGACCGAAAGTAATAAAACGAACGATAATGTAAATGTAAGCGGCGCTTGTTTTGGTAATCCTCACCACTCTATTCATCTCTGCAGCATGTGTTTTTTGGTCTTCTGCCACTCAGCTTGTGCACATACCTGGCAAGAAATGATACGGGACGCGAATATGTCTCCCAGTTAATGGAGCAATTTTCCTGTTTAGTTGTGTTTGTGTCTTTTTGTGTTTGCATAGCTTTGAGGAGAGAGGAGAAAAAAAATAAAGGTAGACAGGCAGGATCCAGCTAGTGCATTTGCACATGAAATAGTTGTAGGGAGAGGAGTGTGTTTGTGTGTGAAAGAGAGAGAGAGACAGACGGGGGAGAGAGATGGGAAAAGAGAGAGAGAGAGAGCATTTATCTCCAGCCCAAACAGGAGTCATCACAGGGTGTGCTAAATGGCCCAGCATGTGCAGAAAAAGTCATTTTCTAACTGGATGCTTCTCCCTGTACGTGCATCTGATAGAAATCTTCCCAGGGCTACAGCGGGCCGCTAACAAGATGCTCTCCCTTCACTTCCTCTTTTCCTTCATGGCCAGTTTATTCCAATATTTTCCTTCTCCTTTAAAAAGTTCAGGTCTGAAAATAATTGAAACTGTGTTATTTTTCTCCCTAAGTTACTTCCATGAAACCAAATAGAAAAACTGACTGCAGTGCGTTCTGCGTATCTCTGAACTTACTTCACGCTTCTTTGGCTCTGAGAATGGCAGGCAGGCAGGCAGAGCAGAATTGCAATTAAATTATCTAAAGAAGTAACTGCAAAATAAACTTTTGATAGCTGAAGCTGCCAGGACTCGTCAGTAGGCCCAGATTTATACTCCTCGTACGTGCATATTTTAATTTATTTCAGTGTAGTTACTGAATAACATGGTTTAAGAAGAATAAATGAGTGACATGTTAAGAGTTAAAGGAACTGGATAAGAATGTTGTATCTATAGCTGTGTGATATGATGAAAAAATCACATTGCGATTACTTTTAATCAACTTTTTAATAATTTTATTGAGGCTACCACTAAATAATGTCACTAATGAGCCCGGTAAGACAAATTTTACCTATATTAATTTATCACCTCAATTTTATATATATATATTGTGTACTGTATGTATGTATGTGTGTGTGTGTGTGTATATATATATATATATATATATATATATATACACTGTATATAAAAACAATTTGCAGCCTTTTGCGATAAAATAATTGCATAGGTCCATACTGCGATTTCACACTCCATTTTTACGATTTTTATGCGATTAATTGTGCAGTACTAGTAATAACCAAGAATAATATACTATGTATATATAATGTCATGTTAGCAACATGTTTGTAATGTAATGTGAGAGTTATAACATATAAAAGATTGTGCTGTTGTACATGAATACTGTATACAAGCACTTATTTTGCTGTAAGATCAAGGTTTGTAATATGTTATTCAGCTAAAACCTAGACTGACACAGCTGTAATGTACTGGGATTGTTTAGGTTGGATTCCTTTTTAAGAAAGGATACGCTTGTGACTCCTGTTTAAAAGAAACGCATGTATTAGTGATGCAGCCTGACCTGCCGATTCCAACAGAGAACTGTAACAATTTTTCTTTAATTGAAAGTTCAATTCCATTTTTTTTATAATAAAACACGGATAATTAAATAACTTTTACATTTTCTCCAAAACTACACAAGGCTATAAGAGTTTCTCTCAAGATTAATGCTCCAGGTTACCCTACATAGATGTTTTTAATTATTTTTTATTTTAATTTTTTTATAATACAATCATGCTGAAAATGAGATGAAAGCTAACAACCAGGGTGGGCGAAGCTTATCACGTGCTTCCTCTGAGACATGTGACGCATCTTTTTTGAAATGCTGCCCAAGTACTGTTGGGGATGGGTGCAAAGCTCTGTCCTGAGGTCACAGACACCTTTGATTGCTTGGTGTTGCTGTGAGTGATGTGACAGTCCAAGTATGACACGTGGTCTTTCCACCAGGTGCACAGCTAATCTGCTCCCTAGACTCCTGGCCGTAGGCTCACGAACTCTGGATGATGGGGTGAAGGCTTTTCTGTTACTCCACTCAGGAGCAGCACAGAATCAGATATATCTGTTCAAGGCCGACCAAGCCGAAAACAGCGTGTATGTATATAGCGATCAGCCAATAACATTATGCCCACGGTCACGTGAAGTGAACAACATGTATCTATATTAAAGGAAATGGTGACCAGATCATGGGCACCCAAGGCTCATCCATGCCGGTGCATCCCAATTGCCGAAAGACAGTCAACCAGAACACCCTGTGCGCCACAGCCTGCCGTGAAAAGGGCCCAGCAAGCAAAGAGCCCAATGCCACCGACCCAGCCTCCAAACTCCCTAGATCTCCATCATCCAATTGAGCGTCCCTGGAATGTGCTGGACAAGACTGATCCATGTGAGCACCCATCCCCCAACCCACAGGACAGAAAGGATCCGCTGTCTTGGTGCCAGACACCACAGCACACATCCAGAGGCTTGCAGCGCCATGATCTGATGGGCCAGAGCTGCCCCAGTGGCACAAGGGAAACCCAAAACCTAGGTGTTTTTTTTGTTTTAATGTTATGGCTGATCGATACGTGTAAACTGTATATGTAGGAATATATATGAATGTAGAAAATAAATTTAAACTATTTGACCCTTTTACTCTTATTGAATGGAAGTCATGAATGTTATGTAAGGAATATCACACCGTAAACCGTGCTATTATTTGATAATAATCACGCTGGGGATTCGGGGTTGTGGAAGAGAGCATCATGGGAATGATATTGCATGACAGACATCAGTCATAAATTTTAAAATAGTGTCAGAATAAAAAGCTGCACTATGGCCAACAATGACATGTCTTACTTTGTTAAGCATGCATTTTTATTATTATTTGTATTTTATTACTCTTGAAACATGTTGAACTTTCATCATGCAAATCCCTGTATGTGCAGTGTTACTAAGGAGAGCTGTTCTATCAAAATGAGACATGTGAAACTTCTGACTAATCAGATTCAAGCTTTCAGCTGCCCTGGGAAATGTGGGACGCCAGGTTTTCCTGTCATTCAGAGCCACCAGAGAGTCAATAAGCACTCTGTGATTAGGTTCCAGGAGGCAAAGTGATGGCACATTGGCTACTAATTGTGAGTACAACCTGTCTGAGTTTGTGCTAATGGTCATTATGCGAATACAGTGTTAACGCAGGTTTATAATAATGTCCCGATCAGCATTTATTATTGACTAAACTAGTGAACAAAAACACGAGAGTAAATCCGCACGCAGGATGGTTCAGCTTTTAAGGTGTAAGTGGACTTAATTTGTTGTTTTTCAGCATTTTCGTGAACATAGGCACATAAGAAAAACCTTAAATATTTCAACAAATGTGAGTGTGTATGTTTGTGTGTTTCTCTTGTAGATTATAGCTAAGGTGGTGGGTACAATGTTTTAGAGTGTGTTCAGTAGTAAAGTTGGCCTACTGTTCACGTGACAATGATACAGAAGGGGTTGGGGTGGTGCAAAAAGAATTCCTCTCTCCGTGTCAGCGTTGTTAGATAAACATTAGCCCAGCTTCCCTCCCCATAACACACACACACACACACACACGAACTGTACCTACATCAGAAGCAGGGATATAAATAGAACAGCGAACACACGCAGGGCCATTTTCTAGCTCCGTCTCTTCACTTCTCTCCTGCTGAAGGTTATGACAACTCATGTTAGGCCCCCCCTGCCTTTTTCTATGAGGATGGTGCAATTAGCATGAATAATTCAACACACACACACACACACACACACACACACACACACACACACACACAAGGACAAAGGGGAGCAGAGATAGAGAGAGGTCTCAGTTAAGTCTGGATACACAGATACAAGGGTGTGTGTGTGTGTGTGTGTGTGTGTGTGTGGGTAGACGAGATCTAGATTAGACAGAGCAGATGCATATGCTTTATTCACTGAAGCCAGAAGAGCTGTTGTGAAAAGAGAGAGGAAGTGAGGAGTAGGAGTAGAGGGACCGAGCAATGGATGAAAGATAAGAAAGAGTCAGCGCTACAGGAACTACGATTGTTCAGCTTTTATGTAGCTCAGAACTGAGCTGTCACCATGAACATTCAGGAAGGAATAATAATGATTAGGTATGAAATAGCATAATGAGGTGATATTTGGATAAAAATGGCACTGTACAGTTAATGGGGCTTTTTATTAAAGAATGTTTTTTCTTTCGAATTTAGCAAAGGCATTTTAAAAAAAGCCGATTTTTAAAACATGTTGATGGAACATCCTAAAAGTGATGGATGAAAGGAGAAGCTGGTTTTGCATTGCCTGTCATAGCATTGTTTATACTGTCAATTGTACCTACTGTAGAAAAATATTGGAGTAAGATTCACAAAAAATAAATAAAATAAAAATGGTGACCCATAAAGATAACCTGTGGGACTTACCAAGTCTGGTAAGTCCCACAGGTCAGCGCTGTGGCCAGTATAGTGTTGTAGGGGAAATGTGCAATTTTATCAAAAAACGGGTTGATAAATACCTGATCTTTCAATTTTAAAGCACTTATAACGAACACTATTCAAGCTGGTTCTCTAGTTGTGATTGAAAAGAATGCTTTTTTTCTTTTGTTATAAAACTCCTCTGAGGGCGAAGTTAATTTTAGGGGTATAGCAACGAACCTCTGGTTAAAAAAAATAAAATAAAAATTAGGCAGACGATTCGCTCTTTTTTTAGTACATCACGGAATCCTGTTTAATTCTCTCTTGATATCTTGTATCTCTATATACAGTACAAATAATTTGGCACCATTTCCCCATTTCTTTTTGGTGTGTGTGTGACAGTATATGTGCATGATATGTGCGCTGATTATATATAGTTGTTAGGTTTTACTGCATTAGGTTTTGTGTTTCCATCTGAAAACTGGTCTGTCTTGTATTATATATTTTTTTCTTTACAGCCATGCATATATTCTCCTGTAATGTTATTTATTTATTAATTTTTAAGTTATATATGGAAATACTGAATTTTGTACATAATTATGCAGACATGATAAACATATATAACAAAAGAGGTACAGCATATACAGTAATATGGTGCCTAAGACTTTTGCACAGTACCGTGTGTGTGTGTACAGTATGTGTATATATACAGTACACACACACACACACACACACACACACACACACTGTTTACAGTTCTGGTCGATGCTAAACTGTATTCATAACTGAGTACATTGAATAACTGTATTGCTGAATACCTGTATAGACAAAGTTTGTCCATCTAATTAAGCTTATTTTTAAGTAAGGTTGAAATGGAACCAAAGTACTGTAGAACAAGTGATTATACCTGTCCTTTTTTCTAAACTAATTCAACTTTTTGTTCTTGTTTTAAGTAAAGTACTACAACACTTACAGTAGATGAATATAATTGGACATATTGGATACCACAGTAACTTCCAGAGTTAAGCAGAAATCTAATATTGTATATTTGTACATATATTTGTAAGACTTGTAAATACTGTACTATATTACATACTGTCTGTCAGTACATAATACTGGAGTCCTACTAAGGTATGACCATGTACCATACTATACTACAGTATATATACACTTGGTAGAACCATGTACCATAAGTACATACAATAAGTACCATGGTACTGTCAGAAATTCCACGGTGTTATATACAGTATTTTCAGTGCTGGTACCTTCGGACTACCATGGTAACTACAGGATGTTAAAATCTGTTAAAAAATGTTATTCCAAATACTTCTCTTTCTCTCTCTTTTTGACTCTAGGATTTCTCTGTCCTAAAGATTTTCCTGTACTGATAAACTACATAAAGAATAACATATTGGAACAAGCACATTAATATTAGCATTCATGTTACAGCCAGAACTACTTATTCAAGCAGTGCTGTTAATTGCAAAT
Source organism: Clarias laeviceps (assembly GCA_030014305.1). Classification (NCBI taxonomy): domain Eukaryota; kingdom Metazoa; phylum Chordata; class Actinopteri; order Siluriformes; family Clariidae; genus Clarias; species Clarias laeviceps. The sequence continues at coordinate 23,186,544 of JAQMYJ010000037.1, forward strand.
TATGCACACCTTCCGACCAATTATATTCCAGGATTCAACCACAGTGTTATAAAGACATTTTATATGAACTTGAATCCTTAATCCAGAACGAATAGCCTAAATAAAGACTCGCACATCAAAGAAATTTGCACTCACTGTTCATTAGACCATGACATTTACTTTGCTTTAACTTGTGACACTCCATTTAACAGCCATAACTTAAAACCTATAACACCATTTCCTTCTACGGCCAGTTATCAGTATCTGACATCTCGCTGGAGGGAATTTGCCAGATTACTTTTTTTTTAGAGAACTTGCCAGCTCTGCAGGTCAGCGTTTTGGCTTGGCCAGTTCAGGACATCTCTTCATGCCGAGACATCTTTTTAATGGACTTACTTTAGTGCTAGAGTTTTCAAACTGATGGTCTGATATTCTTCTCAAGGATCCCTTGACATTTTTCTCTCTCAGTGATGTCGGCTCGCTCTGGGCTAGAGTTAGCAAAACACTCCAAAACACAGGCAGAGTCACTCCATCCTGCTTGACAGTAAGGATGCAGTTTTTCGCTTTTTGTGCTGTATTAATTCCTTGTGAAAAATTTGACCCTGTCGTTATGCCCCAGTAGTTTTGGACCAGCCATCAAACTTTTGAGGATAATTTTGAAAGTGTCAGGCAAACAGTTAACCTTGTTCTTGTTTGTCCAAAAAGGGACTTGAGATTATATTTCTGCTTGGAGTTCTCTTTATCATATATGTATCTAACCATCAGGCAGCTTGGGAGGCTTATAGAGATCTACGAAGATGTTATTCTTGATTTTTTTTTTTTAGCCTGGGAATTTTTTAGAGGATTTTTTTTTATCAATGAGATCACATTTGTCTCTTATTCTGATGGCTGATGAGAGAATTACCCGAAGCTGCTTTCCTGTATCTTTTATATATACAGGAAAGTGTATGTGTATGTATGTATGTATGTGTAACGCATACGAATGATATATATACAGTATATATCAGGGCATGACATTAACTTTTTTGCTCACTGGCCAATGTGGCTAGTGGATTTCCGGAGTCACTAGCCATTCAGCCTT
>JAQMYJ010000037.1:23195592-23221408 GCA_030014305.1 Clarias laeviceps
CATTTGCAATTGCATTTCCAACACGTTACATGGAAACCTGTCAATCAGCGTCAGGGGCGGGTCTATACTGTGGGGCGGGATTGTATGGGGAGTGACGTCACTCGCAGAGCTTATAGCATAGCATTCAATTTTGGCAAAAAAAATAAAAATAATCATACAGCTATAATGGCTATATTATGACTTTTTGTCCTCTTCACTACTGTATCTTCATAAAAGTATACAGTCCAGCATATCACATTTTCTTAAAACTTGCTTGGGTTTAAATTATTTTAAATTATATCATGTTTGATTAAGCATGCCATATGCGATGTTTCATCACCGATACTCTAGTCTAGTCCAGTGCATCACAGTGATGAGTTCGATTTCTGTGACAGATTTACATTTTTTTTTTTTATTATTATTATTATTTCCCCTGATTTTCTCCCTAATTTAGTCATGTTCAATTCCTTCCTGTCACTAGGGGGCTCCCACATTAAGGCTACTACTACCACTCAGTCAGGAGGGCCGAAGACTATCACGGTTTCCTCCGAACCACGTGACGCCAGCCGACCTTTCAAACTGCTCCCTCACGCACCATTGGGGGTGGCGTAACACACTCGGAGGACAGCGCTATCCCTCCTTCCGCTTGCGTGAGCTCACAGACGCCCCTGATTGGCTGTAGAGCCGTAATTAATGTGGGAGCACTAAGTACCTCTCATCCCTCCCCTCTGAGAGAGCTCGGCCAATCAGCTCTCTCTAGACCTCCAGCATCTCCGGGATGATAGGACGAGCACTTTACCACTTTTTTTTTTTTTTAACTTGCCAGTCAAAATCCACATCCATAAAATAGAGCTTTTTGCACAATCCACACCTGCAAATAAAAAGTCCGAAACATGATACAGCTGACAAATTCTTACTTATTAAGGCACTTTCCCATATTGCCTAATTAGATCCTAACCCAAAGGGTCTTCAAAGGGTCTTCGGCAGGACGTTTGTTAGTTTGGTATGGTGCTTTGCATTATGGGGGAAATCCTAGACCATGCTTAAAATTTTGAAACATGCTTTTTGATTAAAAACATTTGTAGCAGGTCATAAGTTACTCAAAGGTTGATTGTAACAGTTTGAAGGAGGTTCATACACTTCATAGGTTGTTTGTGCCACTTTATAATGAATCGACGAGTCCAAAAAAATCTCGAATTCCTTGTTCAGTGATGATGTGATCAACTTTGAGCTGGGACTGCTGGAGTTCTCTCATACAAGGGGTGGAGCAAATCTGCTGAACATCCAACTCTGAGCACTAGATCTAAAAATCAGAGACAGATTCTATTTATTCAGTTGGATTTTTTTGGGCCATGTCATTTTCAAATTGATTCAGTAGCACTAACAGATTTATTTCTTATAGCTTTTAAAGTATTAAAACTACTAAAGATGTTTAATAAACAATAAAATAATGTTCAACTTTTGCTGCTGATTATTCATCACGTCTCATACAAAGCAATAAGTTTATTTTTTCCTGCTAAGCTTCTGTTCCACACTCAATATTCTTGTAAATGTGGGTATTTGAAGAAGATTCAAGCAGTTTTAGTTTGGGAATGAGGGAAAAACCCCTGTATGGATCACTGCCTATACAGTATGGACCAATTATGTGTGATTGTATTACAAGCAAACGTGTTTATGGGTTTAAAAATAGAAAATCTGATCTCATCTATGTCTCTGTGGGAGAATCCTGAGTGTTATATAAATAAGAATAAGAGGTTTCTGTGTGCCTTCTTAAGGTAAAATTTTAATATGTATGTGAGCTACAGAGCATTATTAGCTAAAACAAACATTATCAGTTATGCTCTCTCACTCATTCTGTATACCACGTGTCAAGGAAGGCCTGGAGCCTATCTCAGGGTGTGAGGCGGGGTACACCCATGACGGGGTGCAAATCTATCACCAGGCACAAACACACCGTGTCACTCATTATCAGTTAATAATTTTTAAATAAATAAAATGTGCAAGTGGAAATTTGACAGAGGGGCAAATTTTCCTGACTGTTGTGTTAAATTAATTAGTTATTTTAATGATTGTTTTTAACACACTTGCATGGATATCTGTGAATTCTCTGTCAACAGCAAAAAAAAAAGCTCAACCACTCAATTGCGTTTTATAATCTCAGCGTGTGGCTGGTTTGGCTTGTGTCTTCCCACATCAGATAAGGCTCCGTGATTACTGTGGAGCAACTGAGAAATTCGTCTTGCCAGGTTCTGACGAGTGTGATTTTAATTACATGATCTGTGTTTTCCATCTGTTTTATTACATAATATGTGAATTTTGTTCACCTGCCTGTCAAATGAACTAGATCTATACACACACACACACACACACACATATCAAGGGTGTGTAGGCAGCTTTGGTAAGTCTATAGTGACTGGACATTTTATTAGGAACACCTATGCAGTCATGCAGTTATCTAATGAGCCATTCGTGTGGTGAGAGTGCAGCACATCAACGAGCACAATGGTGCCACCAGGTTATCCTTTTAATTTGCATGCTTGTGTGTATATTGCACAATTGGGAGGTTTTGGACAAACAAAATTGGAGACCGAGCTCAATAGTTAAAAGTGTTCTAAAAAGTGTGGTGTCCCCAGAATGTTTGAATCTCCTATTGTGTGGAAACATAGTGCATTTGTCTGGCTTGTGCTGTTTTTATGCATCATCCTGAGAGGGGCTCTTCTGCATAATCTCTTCCTATGGATTTGAGGAACAGTGAGTTCTTTGCAGAAAATCATAAGGGCCTTAATATATACTTTGTGTGAGTGTGTGAGTGAGTGAGTGAGTCTCAGCTGAACGTGGAATGAGATTTTTCAGAATGAGCTGCATTTTCCTCTTCTATCATGAGAAGATTTCATTTCTTGTCTGCAAATATACGCACAATTTGTAGTAATAGAAAAATGTCAGAGTATCTGTAGCAGGCCTATATGTAATGGCAATGCATTGTTCATTTGTGTTTCAGGCTGAAAGTCTTAGAGTATTCATGGCATGGCGGTGTGCATGCTGCTGGTGCTCTCTTGCTCTTGATGCTTGATGCTCTCTCTTTTAGTGTTGTTCTGCTTATTACGGCCTTGGTTATGCTTTGGAACTAAACCATCAGTGGGGTTTAAGAGATGCAGGATGACCAAAAAAATCCAAAGAATTATTTGGTCATTATAGATCCATTCAATGCTACTAGGGGGACTTACACAGAAATAAAACACTGGAACAAATCTTCCAGAGCCGTTTCTACTCTCAGCTCAGCTAAACTGCAGAGGCAAGGCATATATTTACCCTAAGTGTTATCCTGCTTGTTGCAACCCAAAAGGATTGTTCAATGAGCAAATGTAAGTTGATCAAAAATATACTCTATACTCTAAGGTTTCTGGACACAAGAGTAGATAGCTAGCTGGGTGGCTAGCTAAATAGATAGCCAGCTATAGCACCCGTATGTGGTTCTTACCTCGAATCTTTGCCAAAGTTGGAAGCACACAATTGAGAGAGTATGAGATATCCTTGTATGATCTAGTATTAAAGGGATTGATTTTTTCAACTTAAATCAACATTGAGGTACATATACGTACATTACTATGTAAAAGTCTTGAACCACCCCTCATTTATTTATATTAAATTAAATTAAATTAAATGATGTAGATTAATTAAAATAAATGGTAACAAATGAGGTTGCTGTTGAGGTTGTTTATATAACAACCTCAGCAGCAACCTCATTTCCCCTTTTGTCTGTTCCAAGCATTTAGCATCACCAGTATACTAATCACCAGCCTGATCATCTGTCATCATCGGAACCTGTTTCTTTCTTTCTCACTGGTTTGCCTTAAGTTAGATGATTTTTATGCTTGAATCATCTGTAGGTCACTTTGTGGCTTAATGAACAAAATACATTAATCTGAAACTGTTCAGGTGCAGTTATTAGACTGAAAATGAGAGCAAAAAAAATCCTTCAGGAAGCCTGGAGAATGATTTCACAAGACTACATTAAAAATAATCCTCTTTGGAAGCAAAATATGGAAAGAAATGACAGGTGGCTTAAAACTTTTGTATTTATTACAATGGGTCGTGACCATTATAAATTCCCATTCTTATATGCACCTCAATTTTGATTTAGGACTGACTTGAAAACATTGGTCCCTTGTTTCCTTTCCTTTCCATTGGAACTACACTACACTGGTCTGAACATGGTCCAGCGAGACAGTGCTCATGTGCACAAAGCGAGCTCCATAAAGACATGGTTTACCAAAGTTAATGCTGAAAAACTCAAGTTACCTGCACAGAGCCCTAACCTCAACCCGACCGAACACCTTTGGGATTAACTGGATTGCCTGAATTCACTAAAGCTCCTGTGGCTGAATGAATACAAATCCTCACAGTCATGCTCCAAAACCTAGTGGAAAGCCCTCCCAGAAGAGTGGAGGTTATTACAACAGCAAAGGGGGACTAAATCTGGAATGAAATTTTCAACAAGCATGTGGGTGTTATGGATAGGTGTTCCCAAAAAAAAAAAAAAAAATACTATATTGACTAACGTCAATGTTTTTAAACGACATGGAATCATAGTCAAAGGTCTATGTATAAAATTCCACCATTGTCCATATTGAATACATAACTTTCTAACTTTTAAATCATTTCCTTACCATTTTCTGCTTGAAGAGACCTTCATGTCTATGATTTATTTATCATTAGAAAATAAATGCAGTGGTTTAGCTGAACGATAGATAGAATTCATAAATAAATACTTTATTGATCCTGTAAAGGAAATGCCACAGGAGCCACAGAAAGTACAAATCTAGATCATTTTCATCTAAATCATCATATAGGGAAAGCTATATCGTCTGCAATACCTGATACTCTAAATGTCCAATCCAGATTCAGAACAAAGTCCTGGTCCGTCTCTGCGGTTTACAGTCTGATAGCTTTCTGAAACTTCACTTGATCCTCTAACTTCACATCCTTCTCTCATTTCCTGCTTCCTTAGCACCCCATTCTTTTTCGATACTTAAAGGTCTCTTTTCATTACGCTGTATTTAACCTCCTTTCTCTATGGCTGTCATGGTTCAGACAACATAAATCAGGCAAAACATCAGCCAGAGAAGTGTGGTTTTATTCGGGAACTAAAGCGTTCAGGCGAATATGTTCGGTTGAACTGAAACGTAGAAAATCTTTTGGCCGATTTTGGAGAGGATATTTTCTTTAGAGTCTTAACACCCTTCTTCTTGTTCTCTTGTCCTGCTCCTAAACGCAACAGATAAACAATGTTTCTCCAACATCTTCCTTTGAGTGACCAACCTACACACACAGCCTGCTATGTGTTTTACTGTTTCTCTTATTTAACTTCTCTCTCTCTCTCTCTCTCTCATGCTCTGTCTGTCTTTCACTCTCACTCTCTCATTCAAAGCCAGCTCAGGTTTTGATCTGAGCCTCTGGCCCTTCTCCCAGGCTTTTGTTGTTTAATGGGATTTGCAAACCTGGCATTGCAAACTCCACACGCAGCAACGCGCACACATGCATACTGTACATGCAGACACACACACGAATTTCTCACTATCCTTGTGAGTAACTGTCATTGACACAGTTATTAAGTTTTTGTAAGAAAGTAGTTTCATCCAAATTATCTCTCTCTCTCGCTCACACACACACATAGACACACACACCACAGTCCAAGTTCTCATACTTGCTTCATGCACACATACTTATAAAGAGGGATAAAGATAAAGAGGGATAAAGAGATAAAGAGGACTGACTGTATTGAGGGGACTGACTGTATTGAGGGGCTTCATGCATAATTACAATAGCAAAAAAGTCTCTCAGTTGATTAAACATCTGTTTTTGACAAAAGCCGAACACGCACTTGCAAACACTTGCACGCGCAGATTCAAGCAAACACACAGAGCACAAACAATAGCACAAACACTCATGAATGTACGTGCCAGTGCATAAACGAATAGGGAAGAGGAACAGGATTTATACCCTGCCCCGGTTTTCAATGGCCTTGCACCAGTGCATTTTTATCACCTCGTGTTCCTCTGACAGTTAGAGTGGGAGTGCCTCACTATAATAGTGTGCAGATTTTTGCACGTGTCTAAATTAGAGTATGCGTGTATGTTTCACAAAGTTTATGAATGTATCTGAATTTATAAATTAAAAAAATGTCTATGGGACTAAAGACAAGATAAATGGGCCAATCGTGTTTGCGTATTAAAACAGCATCACGAAAAGAGTGTTCTTAAAAAAACAAAAACAAAAAAAAACTATTTAACATGCATGGATGACCGATATTAAAAGCTTTAAAAATATTAAAAACCGAGCAAAATGATGTACAAATCTGTAATAAATTGTTATAAACAATACTCTGTTCAAATAAAATGTATTATTCTGAAATTTCTGTCCTCTGACTAAGAAAAGCAAAAAAGGAAAAAAAAGAAAAACCCACACCTCTACCACACCACTACTTTAAACTGTTATTCGTGAAGTCGGGACATTCCCGTGACTCCGAGCTCATCAAACAGCATTAACTCAGCGTGGCTGCTTTGAGCATGAGCCGTGGTAAGCAGAGTAGAAATGATTTAACTGTAAATGACTTATAATGCATGTACCACTATTTGCCTTAGGTCAAACAACATACTGGCATTTTGGCTGATTATTTAACGCTGACTATACAGCTCACTGCTTTAATGAGGTAAATATAGTACATCACTCAACATCGAGGCATCCTTGTTAACCCTCCCAACACACACACACACACACTGTAACCTACCACCATTACCTCTTAGTTATTCTGAGGTTATCTTAGTTTATAATCTACAGCGATCTTCTCTGAGGGCTGATGTATAATCTTATTTGTTTTCCCAGAATTGACCATTTTCTCTTTTACTGTAGGTGCTATCTCAATACAGTACTATTTAGGTTACCACCAAAATTGAAAAGGGTTGAAAATTTGTAGGAAAGTGAATCACCAGGGAGCACCCTTTAGCCTTTATTCATCACATATACATTACTGCACAGTGAAATTTATATTTTTTGCATATCTGAGCTTCTTGTCAAAGTACCCCAGGAGCTCAAGGGCAAACTTTCGATCAGTAACACTAAACCACCACCGCCCAGAGCCATGGCAGATAAAACAAAGTCTTCTAGCCACTACACCACCAGGAACTTGGTAACTTAGTACTTGGTTAAACCAATATAATGTGGCCGGAAAAAGAAAAAAGATGATGATTGGAGATCACTTAAATGCTTGGTGAAGTTGCATTGTGCAAAATCAACAGTAGAAATCACAGTGATATATAATAGTGAAAGTAAGAACATGTTGTGATGACTAAACAGCTGTGATAGTGAGGTTTATAAGAAAAAAACATGAATTTGCTAGGAAGCAAAAAGATTGGACTTTTGGACTGGAGCAACAGAAAAAGGTCATGTGGTCCGATAATGTGGTCCACAATTGTGGGAAAATTTTATTAAGCTTTAAATTAAATTATTGTCTAACATGTCTAACATATATACGCAAGCGCTGTTCTCTGTTCTGTTATTGATTTGACACAGGATATGCATTGCAGATAATTTGGCGGCCATTATATCCACGTACCTCTCTCTGCCAAACAACAAGTACATGGTATGGAGTCAGACCTTATCCTTTGGGGCAGAATTGAGCCAAGAGTTCAGTGGGTGAAGTGCTTTTCAGCCTGGATAAATGTGTTTAATATGTTGCTGTGTAGGGTGTGTGTGTGTGTGTGTGTGTGTGTGTGTTACTAAGGTCCTAAGGTTAGGCTTACTAGAGGAGTTGGGTCTGATCCATGCTATCCGATTGCAAACTACATTTAGTCTATTAGATGTGTATCTGTATCGTTATATCATTAAGCCATCCAACAACTTAATGAAGACATGTAAGGAACTCACTTGGTCATTTTTAGAAATCCACTTTACAGTATCTAAAGATTATGGAAATCCGTTTGAAAAGTGTGAGGAAATATGTATGAATCATAATTATCAGATTGTCCCTAATAAGCAAGCCGAGGGTGACGGTGTCAAGGAAAAATCCTCTGAGATGGAAATAGGAAGAAACCTTGAGAGGAACCAGACTCAACAGGGAACTCATGCTCATTTGGGTGATAACGGATAGCAGGGATTGATCTGCTTCATACTGTGTGTTAGGAGGCTGGAATATCGGGTCCAGTTCAGTTTCATTATTAGAGGCTCAGTTATAAAACTGTCTGTGCGAATTTCAGTGAAGTTACGACCTGACTGTGCAGCCCGACAGTTCCAACAGCTTCATAAACAGTTTCTCGCAGCTGTATGTGTTCAGCATGTGTCTTATATGATGACCCTCCCTCACAGCTCATTTCACACTCAGCCCAGACTTCAAACGCAGCCCACATTAACCCCTGTGTGGGGAAAAACTCGACATGAAAGCGTCTTAACTTGCCCTTCATTCACACCCGCATTTATATTAAAATGGTGTAACATGTGGCCAAAGTGTAACAGATAAAAGTTCAAACATGTGCATGTGCATGTGTGTGTGTGTGTGTGTGTGTGTGTCTGCGTCTATCCAGTTTTCTAAAATTAGCATATTGCCTAGTATAGCAGTATCCTGATGTAGCAGATGATCTTTAATTTTAATAGCGGTGTAGATGAAGCTGATTGGATTTCACCAACTCATGTATCCTAATGTGTGTAGCAGTGCAGCAAATAGGCTACACATATAAATAGCTATGTGTGTGTGTGTGTGTGTGTGTGTGTGTGTGTGTGTCTGTGTCACTGCTGGAAAAGTGTCAGCCTTGGATGCTTGTCATACAGGCCACATACTGTACCCTAAAATGTGAAGTCCACTTTGCTGGCCACGAGCTTTATGAGCTCTAAAGGTACAAAGTTTTTGGTTCAGAAAATACAGATTTTTAAGGATATATACACATACTGTTAGTATGTCATTTTTGAAGTGATTAGCAGTTAATAAATGAATTTTGTGAGCTGATTGAATAAAGCTAAAAGTCTGTGGTGGTCTGTCCCGTTTTTTTTAGTTTCACAGCAAAATAAAACCCCAAACTAAAACTGGTGAGTTTTTGCAAAACCTGTGTCAAAAACCCCTGACAAAAATCTGTAAATAGGTCATTTATGTCTTGATTTTTGCTGTTTAACAAATGTTCATTACAATAATACAATGCCAATAAAAATCAATGCCCAGGATGATTCAATATTTGATCTACACAAATATCTACATGAAACTACATGAAAACAAAGCGATGCTTGGTGCAACTGCCGAACCTTAACAAATGATTAAAATCAGTGAAATTACACATGGCAGTGTTGATCAATATAATATTGACCTTCAGGAAAACAACATCAGTTAAAAACACTATCGTAGTGTGTGGAAAAGATGAGAACTACCGGTGAATACAAAACAAGTCAGTGGAAAAGCTACTGCTAGAACTAGAGCATGCTCCAAACAATGATGGGAGAAATGGAGGGGGCTTTTAATTATCCACCATTTTTTTTTTTACTTAAAAGCATAGAATTAGCAGATACTCCCCACCTTGGAGGTATATCCATCATTTCTGTGGCAGTTACTTAAGGGGTTGGGTTGCCAGCTGGACAGCCGATTGTCATTACACTATGGGCACTTTGAGAATGCCAATTAGCCTATTCTGCATGGTTTTGGACTGTGGGAGGAAAACGGATTATCTGCCTACCATGCACACGGACCCGAGGCGGGAATGGAACCCCGGCCCTGGAGGTGCAAGGCGACAGTGCTAACAAGTAAGCCACCGTAAATTAGAACATGTAAACATTTATACCTGTATAATATGTTTATTTCCAAGAAGAGTAAATAATAGTTAATACTCAAATCCTATACCAATTCCATACCAAATTTTGTTCCCACTTTATTGCTATAGTATTTTCCACTCTTTTTTAGATTTTTGAAGTGAAGTTGTGAAGACAAGAGCATTCATGAGGTCGATCACCAGTGACAGACCAGAAGCCTTGTACACCTGTTTAACCACTAATTAATGCAAATATCTAATCACCCAATTACATGGCAGCAACTCAATGCAATTGGGCATGTAGACATATTCAAGATGATCTGCTGAAGTTCAAACCGAGTATCAGAATTGTAAAATTGGACAGAAGATTGAAAAAATATTGCCTGATCTGATGAGTCTTGATTTCTGCTGCGAGATTCGGGTGGTTTGGTCAGAACAACATAAATTCATGATGAACAGTTCAGACTGGCGATGGTGATATAATGGTGTGGAGGATATCCTCTTGGCACACTTTGGGCCTCTTAATACCAGTTTGAGCATTTGGGCATACTGTATGTTTAAATGAAATGGCCTAACTGTATACCATGTCCATCCTTTTATACTACAGGATAACAAAGCCAGTGACAAAACTAAAATCATCTCAGACTGGTTACTTGAATGTGACACTGAGTTTACTCTACCCAAATGGCCTCCACTGTCACCAGATTTCAATCTAACAGAGCACCTTTGGGACGTGGTGGAAATGGAGATTCACATCATTGACGTTCAGCCGAGAAAACTGCAGCAAATGTCTGATGATATCATGTGAATATGAACCAAAATCTCACCTTGTTGAATCCACAAGAAAAAGCTGGACCATCCCAGTACTTGCCACCATCAGTTGGCTCTCTTGACCCTTGTCCATCGAAGGGATTTGAACTCACAATCTCTTCATGTTAGAGTGGACAAATTTCTCTCGCACCACTTGGGGGCCTACATAGGAATGGATTTTTTTCAACTACAGTTAAGATGCAGCACATCCACTCAGAGTCAGACAAACAGACGGTAAGAGAAAGCTTTTCGCTCCATGGTCTCTTCAAGCTCTGTGCTTAACAGACACATTAGTGACACTGCTACTCTTGAAATAGATGCACCAAATGAGCTTGTATGTTTGGCAAAAAGCAGGGAGAAAAAAGATGCTTTCAGGTGATATCCACTGGTTCGAACCAGATGTCGCAGGCGGATCATAACCTGCCGTGCACAACATGAGTCCTTGCTTTTGCCCAAATGGGCTTTCTAAAATTGAATATATATTGTTCCACTTTGTGGTCACATTTTCCTCAAACTGTTTTGGTGCGACTCTCCGGAAAGTGCAATTAAATGTAAATGCTGGCAGTGACTCAGAACTTTTCTTTCTGAAGTTCCTACATCTAATATGCTGCTCTTACTCAGCATTCGCTCAATGAACACCAGATGAATGGGTTGGGTTGTGCACTGCATGCTGTTGACTCATTATGAAAGCTCAATTTAAATGTATTTGGTAAAAGAAAACCTATGGGGTTTGACATGTTCACATTCTCTTGGGTTTTCTGCAGGGTCTCTGCTTTCCTCCTACCTTGCAAAAACATGCCAGTAGATAGACTGACCTATTGTCTCTCACTTTTCATAGTGTGGCCTGTTAGCTTGGATATTCTGACTCACATTTAGCTTACACAACCACAAGCCATACACTCAGGAGTGAGCAAGAGTGAGCAAGAGTGATGATGATGATGATGAATCATATCATCCTTAGGTTATACAAGAACACAGGACCTTTAAATAGTGTACACGTGCCATTTCTGTAAATTGATGCTTGCAGCTGGTTATGGGAATGGGATCGGAGTCACCAGTCACCATATGATACGATATTATCATGTGACCTACTGTACTGTAGGTGCCGATTCAATTATTAATGCAATATCGCGATTTTATAAATATCTTGATTTGATTTTTTTTTTCAAATTGTTACAGTTTTAAGACTTTTTTTGTACCAGCTTCGCAACTGAACCGAACAAGTAATTAAAATGTCACCCGTTCCTTATCATTAGATTTTTCAGTTACAACAATACAAACTAACTTCGAATACAAGAGCTTAACATTTAACGTAAAATTAAATTGGACAAAAAGCTAAATTTTTACTGAGCAGCATGTATCTTAGTTATCCACTATTATTATTATTCTAAACAAACTTGGCAAATAATTCACTTCTACCACACAGGATGCCAGTGTTGGAATAGTTCAGAGTGTACCTCCTGTATGATTATAAAGAAACTGTCATGTTTTACCTCCTCAAATGCCTTAAAAGTTTTAAGCAAGTGTTGAGCAGTGGTAAGCACCTGCTTCGAAACTTATTAGCTTGTTTTGAGACTTGTGTGCGTGAGTGAAATGTGAGTTTCGAGACTAATTTGCTTCCAGAGTTTGGATGAAAAGGCTGATTGGAGGCTTTTTAACCTGTGCAACATTAGATAATAGTTTCTGTTGCACAACTTGGAAACTTTGCTCACTCAGCACAGAATAGGTTATGTCCAATGTGATCGGTCATGGTGGATCAAGCTGAAGGACTATTCCGGTCACTGCCTGATCTATCGAACGGTGCATCTTTATTATAAATGATGTAATAAATAATTTAAAAATTGATCTTGGAGTCAGTGTGGCGATACGTGAATCAGCACACAAATGAATCGTGATTCATAACTGAATAGATTTTTTTCCCTTGTCTCTACTCGTTAGACTGATTAGGCTAGGACGGTTAGGCTGGTTACTGTGTGTGTGTGTGTGTGTGTGTGTGTAGCGTAACTGATCAGATCTACGGCTCAGATAATGCTGTTTTTATAATAATTGGGATTTATTTCTGGAAAGGAGGTGATAAAAACTGTGAAAAACAGGGCTTAGTTCTGATTGAGCTGAATTGTAGTGTGTGTGAGAGAGAGAGAGAGAGAGACAGAGACAGAGACTTTGAATTATTATATCAAGATCATAATCTTTATATCTTTGGTTTATTTGTTTTTTTTAAATAAACATATCACTTAGAGCAGACAGTTTTACTGAAAGTACCACATTATTAGGGTTTTCAAAACTACAATATCAGCATTTTGAAGTAGAGTAAGACTTTTATTATGCAACAGACTATTTAATTTGGCTAATAGGAATATGTCTGTTTAATCTCCATGCTAACGGCGGTGATGTTATGCTTGTGATGGGTGTGAAGTACAGTAAGTCCCCAAAATACATTGTCTAGGTATAAGGATACTAACACAAATGCCTATATACAGTATAACACTAACATATTCCATGATCTTGCTCCATTCTTTTTATATATTTTCACTTTTGTCTCTATTGTTATTTCTCGCAGTACTACCTTCATCACCACTGCTTGCTCCCGGACATCCTGGGATTTATGCTGCATGTATGTGACAATGTATGCCGGACATGTGATCTAACTTCCGTGATTCAACAAGCGCAAACTCATGTTTGTATCTTCAAAAGTTCATAACTCAAATGTTTGTACGTAGGGAACTTACTGTACTTTGTAATAAGCGGGAAGTGAGTCAAAAATAACAGTTGAAAGAGTAAACCACTTTTTTTCCATCTTCCCACGTAATATCCTAGCTTTCCAATACACCTTGTCCATCTGTCAACAAGCCTCCATATTGACAGACTGAGCTTCGAGCCATGAATGCGCCGCTGTCTTCACTGCTTTAACAGAAGTGAATCTTTGTCCTCGTAGGGCTGCTTTTAGGGGACCAAGCAGGTCTACCAGATAGAGCAACACCAGGACTGTAGGGAGGATGTTTTAACATCTCAAAATGAAGTTTTTGCAGACTGTCGACAGTGTGCAGATGTTCATTGTCTTGTCATGCAAAATCACAACGCCCTTGTATAGAAGTCCCCTGTGTTTAATCTTCAATAAGCATCTCACTGTAACGAGCACTGTTGATTGTTAAATCTTTTTCCTTTTAACGTTCCAGTGCTGGCCCTTGAGAATTCAAGAAAACTGTAAGCATCAATTTTCCAACTGACGGTTAACTTTGAAACTTTTTCTTGGTCGGCGACTGAGGATGTTTTCATTCCATACTCTGCCATTTACTCTCAGACTCCTAGTGATGAATCCATGTCTTGTCACCAGTAATGATTATCTTTAAGAGACTTTCACCTTCTTTAGAGTATGTTGTCTGCAGATATTTACACACATCTGTTTATGGTCTTCCGCGAGTTGTTTCGGCACCAGGTACACCCTCAGACCACAAAAACTGAAATGCTGCATGCTGCTCTTTTTCCGTACAAATCATAAGTGGGGCATCCATTTTTGCTTGGACCGCAGTTATAAATGAACTGTTCACACCTGCATAGCAGTGACTGGGGAGACAGTCTTGAATAGAAAGCGCTGATAAGATAAGACAACAGAAGTTTTAATATAGCCAGAGTGCAGGTCATTTTTGACTCACGTTCGTATATCCAATGGTTACAACTTTGCTCTGGCGCAAAGAGACTGACTCCACCCACTCAGAAGTATCTCAATTCATGACTTGCTAAACAAAAAAAAAACTTGGTACCATGACAACACACTGTTGAACCGTTTTCGCGTCGCTAATGGCGACAAATCACATGTCTTGTCTCCATGTGCTCGGTTTAGTAGCTTTTTTGTAATGAAAACTGCTAATCTAGTGTGTGTATGTGTGTGTGTGAATGAAAGTGAGAGAGAGAGAGAGACCTCCTTGGTTAGCTCGTGAGACGTTAGCTCTCTAATTAGCAGCTCTTAGTCATGGTTCCTCCCAATGACCTCATTTAGCGCAGTGCTGTGAAAATGCTAATGTTGAATGCCTCGCTTAGTCAGTCTCTAATGTCTGAGGCAAGGTGAAGCTAACCACACAGGCCAAGTGACTGGTGTGTGATGAAGCAGTTTTGTGGTTTGGTAAGCTTGTGGCCTTGTGCACCTCACACCTCGGCTCTGTTCAGTGCCGTTTACAGCATGTGAGAACTGCAACAACGTCAGTTATTTAGCGTGGGGAATTTTTTTATTAATTTTTTCCCAGAGAACAGATTGTGAATGCTATTTACACCTGATTGATATTTAAAATATTTATTTATCATTTGTAATTATTTAAGACACTTCATTATGTTCTGATCATTAGGAGTAACTTGCTCACAAATATGCTTTATTTAAAATATCATTTGTTAATCCTGGTTAATCCTTGACTGAGAGAAATAGAGACTAAGAGAGAAATACTGTAGAAGCAAATGAGTAAATAGTTCAGAAAATCTAACTGCTTTCAATTGATTTCTAGGAACAGTGTTGGGGCGGATCCACTTTCTACACTGAAATGAAGGTGTTGTAAGCTCATTTAACCAGTTACAGCCTCGCATGAATGTTGTACGATCATTGTAGTATAGTTATGAGAGTAGGGCTGTAGCTATCGAATATTTTAGTCATCGAGTATTCTACCAAAAATTTAATCAATTAATCGAGTAATTGGATAAAATGTAGTTTTGCTTAATTAAACAGCAATGTAAAATGTATAAGAGCAACAAAGGTTAATTGCTTTTCTTTTTAGAAAAATCAACTTTTATTTTTTTAATTCATACAGCATTTTATCAAAAATAAACATTATCATTATTCACAATACAAGGAATAGCTTAAAGTTGACTGAGATGAATGAAGTGCATTACAGTGCCATAAATTCTTATTTTAAAGCCTTTTCTCAGATGCAAAAACAAAAAAAGAGGTATTTCAAATGACTTTAAGTATCAAAAGAACTAAGAAACACATTAAAATAAACAATTATACAAAAACACTAAGTTGTGCAACTTAACTTTCAGAACTAAAAGTTCTCTTCTTTGGCTCGCTGATAATTTTATCGCTCCCTTCCATTGTGCAGCCTGCAACAGAACGCTCCATCAAATCAATACACAGCTAACTGTTTGCGTCTCCTTCCGCTTTGTGGGTGACGTAAGCGTTTCTTCTTCGTCGGTGTTTAATGGCGGCTTGCATCCGGAAGCGCACTGTGTCACGCCAGTCTTTGGACTGTGGGAGAACACCGGAGTACCAAGCATGGGGAGAACATGGAAACTCCACGCACACAGACCCGAAGCGAGAATTCAGCCCTCCACCCTAGTTGTGCAAGGCCACATTGCAAACCACTACGCAACCGTGCCACCAAGTTTATTTGTTTATTTGTTCATTCATTCATTCATTCATTCAATTTGGGACTCGATTTGGTTATTTTGGAAATTCCCACCGGTATACGCATGTTCCCCATGACATGACAGAAAACAGAAGCTTCCTGCAAGACATGAAAAACAAGCCAACTGCATCTTTTCAAACTTCTGCTCATAGGGCAGAGTGAAGGTTGATTTCCACTGGGAGCAGATCTTGTGATGTTGCATCTACAAAGTAGTTTTGTTTCATCTTCTGCGTTGCATCAGAGCCCATCGGGAGTGTTTGAGAAGTAGAGCGGATTGATGTGTTGTGTTATCTTTCTTCATTTTTGTGCTTTTACTATTGGCCAAGTATTTACATTGTGTTTTTTTTTTCTCTCGGATTTATTTATGTTTATTGTTGTTCTTACCTGGTGGCTTAGTGGTTAGCAGTATCACCTCACAGCTCCAGGGTTAGGAGTTCACCTCTCGCCTCTGGTCTGCATGCATCAAGTTCTACTAACAGCACTGGAAAAGTGTGTGTAGGACCTGGTTGGTGTGAACATGCGTGGGAATGAGGACTCAGGAGACAGACGGACTTTGACAGAGCTTCAGCTTTGCTTTCTTTTTCTAACTAGCGCTTTTCAGTGCACTTTTCTAACACTTATCGGGAAAAAGAAAAAATATGAAAAGTGTCAATATTTTGCAGCTTTTGCCTCACTCAGGTTCATTGACAATTTTCCAGGCTTGTGCTCCAGTTTGTGTGGGTGTGCGTGTTTTAGTTGCGACCTCTTTCTGCTCTCTCTCTCTCTCTCACACTCTTTTTCGCTCTGTCTCTCATTTATAGCGTTATCTTTTTTTTCTCCTGGAAGGGCACACACGAGTAAACGCGATGATCACACACACAAGTAAGAATCACACGTTACCTGCCAGTCCGTTATGCCTCCTCTCCGTCCACAGCTGATGCCGGACCACGCCTCTGCTGCCAGAGCGGGTGCCATCACTTAGCGTTACATGCTTCTTAAACCAAAAACAGTTCAACCAACCAGCAAATATTTGGTGCTGTCAGTTTAAAGAGAAAAAAAGAAACAGCAGATTGTTAGCCTTATTCCAGTGCACTGGGTTTGTCAGGGCGTTTTGTTAACGTAAAATAACAGATGAATAACTTCCCTGTTGAAAAGACAAGCCGAGTCGTTACGGTAAGTGCTGGTGGGTAGAAATAATGGATCCTAGATCATCAACATCATAGATAAGAAAAGCACACTACTGTAAGGCAATTAAACCTCTAATTTTTTAAAATTAGAATCCAAATAAAAAGGAATGCGCAAAAATGCCACCTTACTAAAATTTCTTACAATTAAAGTAAATAAACCGAAACATGGTATCACTGAATTGTCAGGTACAGTATAAGCCTCGAAGAATAAAATATTGTAATTATACATAGACTGTCGATTCTTTTAGCTTTTTTTTAAACAGATATTATGATTTCCAATTTGATTTAAAAGACTGAAGTTTGCTCTCTGATGTGTTTCTTACAGGTTTTGAAGTAATAAACTACTTAAATTGTCTAATAATCCTTGAAACGCTTCCTAACTTGAATTGTTCCTTGTTTAAAATTCATGTCTTGTACTGTGCGATGATCTTTTTTCCTGTCTTCATTTTTTGATAAACACTCCAGTCCAGTAGGTGGTGATTTTGCACCATCAGTCCATAAACTCACATGAAGAAGAAGCCATATTCTTGCAAAATGTGAGTATTTGCAGAGGACCCGAACAGTTTCTATTTTTTTGCATAAACACTGCCGTTTAATAAATTTTAGACTATTTTATATGTGTAAGTTTATCCAAACAATTTATAAAAGCATAAATAAAGATTACAGGCGGCACGGTAGCTTAGTGGTTAGCATTGTTGCCTTGCACCTCCAGGGTCGGGGTTTGATTTCCACCTTGGTGAGTGGAGTTTGCATGTTCTCCTCATGCTTGGTGGGTCCTCTGGGTGCTCTGATTTCCTCTCACAGCACAAAAACATGCAGATTAGATTAATGGTGTTCCCAAGTGGCCAAAGTGTGTTTGAGCGTGCCCTGTGATAGATTGGAGTGCCCATCTCCGTGGTGTATCCCACCTCGTGCCCTGAGTTCCCTCAAATGGCCTCCAGGCCCCCTGCGATCCTGAAACAGGATAAACGTTCTAGAAAATTAATGAATGAAATCGACTACATGGCATAATTGATTAAATCACAAAGCTCTATGTTTAGCAATAGAATGTATGTTTAGGCCTTTCATCTTAGGATAAAGTTATGTTCATTGTTTAATGTTCAGTAACGAGTCAGAACTCTATCTGGGTTTAGAGTGTATTAGTGTGTAACTGCTGGTTATTGAGTACCACGTCTCACTAGCTGTTGTTCTGGTGTAAGCGTAAACCATATGGCTAACACCAAAGCTGCACTGTGAAAACACATGGCTTAGTTGCTCGTTAAAGCAGCGTGTGTGTCCGTGTGTTATGTGTGGTAGTACAAGTCAAGCTTTTCCTGGGTTTTTCTGGCTAAGAGGGTTTCTACTGCCTGTACTTTTGGATTTCTGAGCCTTTTCTGTCTTTCTCTTTTCCATTTCTCCACCTCTCTCACTCTCTCACTTGCTCTCGCTCTCCCTTTCTCTCCCTGTCTTTGCTCAGGCTTTAGTGAAATCCCTGCTTTTGTCTTGAAGGCAGTTTGAATGCTCTGAGGCCTGCTCTCTCTGTCAAATCCTTTGTCCCAACAGCAATTATAATGATGATGGAAATAAAAGACACAAAGGAAGGAACGTGACTTTCAGCAGGCAGCTTTTCAACGTCTCCATTGTTCTCTTCCAGTGAACGAAAGAACGAAAGAGGAACAGACAGGAGAGGGAGGGATGACAGATCTGTCTTGTAAAATGTCAGCATGTGGGATCTGTCATGTATACTGCAGACACGTTAACTCTCCCTCACGTTCCTCTGTCTGCCTGTCAGTCTCTCTCTCTCTCTCTCTCTTTCTTTCTATTAACTTGTGTATTAACGTACCTAAATAATGCATTGTCTACAGCTTCTTACTGTAAGGCTTCGTAATAAAGAGTGGCAGAGATTTACTGCAGCGTAACATTATATCAAATTTTGGCCGTTAAGAGAGATGGAAAAGTGCTATTTAAATAATTTCTAGTGTCTGTTTGTGTGTGAATGCTGACTTTATATCTTGTTTGGGACCAAATCTTGCCATAAGTTTAGGAAAATCGAACAGCTTGTTTTTTACCTTACTTTATTTACTGTATCTCTTTAACTTAGTGATTTCCAGTTCAAGTCAATCAGGCAGCTTTCCCTTATTGCATGATATATATGATATATTTTCTCAGAGAAGTATGCTTTCTCCTTCCTCTCATCATATCTTTACGAACTGATGCTCATTCAATGTCACAGGACGTTCACAATACCTCCTAAAAATATCGAAGAATGCAGAATGTAAAGCTTCAAAATGTAAAAATGTGCGTATTACTTCCTAGCCGCGTCCACCCGGTTCTTAAAGCGCTTATCATGTTGCCACTAATTTCCTATCACGCGCTCACCAAGTCCAATGAGATCGAACCGAGTTGCAATTATCATATCCGATGGCACCACACTCTTATCTGGCGCTTACTACGTTGTCGTTGCATTGTATTCATACTAAATTCTCTGAACGTGACATAGACGTGGTGATAACACACAGGATACACACCACAAACGTGTAAAGCACCAGAAGAACGTCATGTAAACTTAATGCGGTCTTCTACAACATGGCATGGCTCTACCATGGTCATATCACAAGGCTGAAGAGGTTGGTGTGACAACTTAATTGACGTAGCAACAACGCAGTGACGTCCGAATTACAATTCAGTCAGAACACCATCCAGTGTTTCCTGCAGTGGTGAAAAACCACAATGGTCCTTTGATGGTTAAAGCTATTTAGGACACAAAAAATATTTAATAGAGAGCAGTTCCATCCTGTACACAGTTTCATCCCTAAATATGGCAGAAGGTGGATCTGTTTCTGTTAATTGCATCTATGTGTCCAAAGCTGCTAAAGGAAAGTCAGAGTATTAATAATCTATTGATAGCGAAACCTTAATTGGGTATCTCATTAATTACTTGCATGTTGTGTGTACAGTATATCTGTGTCTGATATTTGTGAAGATGACTCAGTCCTCGGTTGTAGATATTGGATCACACAAAATATTGAACTGGTCACATGCCCCGGATGCTTGTTGGCCACCTTAAAACACAAACGTTAGATGGCAGATGCACTTCTTGTTAATGGCCTGAAGTTGCCTTCTGGCTTCTGGCAGGTTTGGCTTTGTGGTTAGAAGATTTAATGGGTTTGTAATTTTATGTTTTTTTAACGATAAGTGGACTGAAATTGCAGGTTTTGATCGGGTAAGTAAGCTTGGCTAGGTGAACTCTGGGTCTTTCCAGTGTTTACTTTCCAGTGAAATTACCCAGAATCCATTTCCTGGCCTGCGAACTTTCTAGAAATGTCAAAATATTTTAATAGATGGTGTGGGGGCCACGGCAGATTTTTGTGCCAAGAATAATTACCTTTTTTTGCCTGTTCTCTGTGTGTGTGTGTGTGTGTGTGTGTGTGTGTGTGAGTGAGAGAGAGAAAAAGTGGGTGAGTCTTTTTATGGGATGCTGGCAATAACCTGGCTATATATCCCTGCTAAAATTCCAAATGAGATCCTGTGAATTATACATTTGAATATCTGTATCTTCTGAAATGTTTGCTGAAATTTTAAATTGCCGCCCCAAACGCAGAATAATGGAATAAATCAGCAGTACATTTCTAGTTCTTGTAGTCATGGAACTTGGATTTAGCTTCAGCATTCTTATTTTCTCTCTTTCGAAACAACAGACATGTGGTGTGCAGGTTAGAAAACGGTAGGATTTGTGAGTATTTTGCCTGTTTTAACCAAGATTTAAAAACCTAACATTAAAAGTTTGACATCTTAACCAATGGCAGATTTAACAGTGGACTATAACTGGTTAATATTTTATGATTTAATATTGCAAATTCCATTTGGTTGATTAGATTTAAGTTATAATACAATATATAATATACAAAACCCATATACAATGCCTATATTTACACTTTATGGCATACCTTTTGATTATGGCAGCGGTTTACTAATCAACTACACTGGAACCTTGGATTGGTCTGTGAGCGTTTTGCAATACGAACAAAAAATTTAAATACATTTTAACTTGATAAACGAGCAAGGTCTTGAAATACGAGTAGTACACGTGCATTGTCTGTTGAGCGTCATGTGATCATAACTGAGCCAAGTTCTCTCTGACGCGCTGCGGGATTGTGGGTAATCATCTCCCATGCTCAGTACGCGTTCCTTGTTAAACATCCAGTTTCCAGAGTCTCTGGCTCTCTGTCAGATTCTTTGATTCCGTTAGTGTGTGTGTGTGTGTGTTAGAGAGGTTCCTTGTTAAAGAAGGTTCTCGGCGGAGCACTGTTTCCATTAGTGTTGTGTGTTTATTGTGCATGTTCAGGTTAATTTGTTTAATTTTTACTTTGTGTTTTGTATTAATTATTTTCATATGAATATTTTTAGGCTGCAGAACGAATCATGATCATATCGCTATGATATACGAGTGGTTTGATATACAAGCAGGCTTCTGGAACTAATTATGCTCGCAATCCAAGGTTCAACCGTAATTAACATCTGATGTGTGTGTGATAGAGCAAGGAAAAGGCTTAAATGTGCAGTGCAGTGGTTCTACAGGACTATAATTGAGAACTACAGGATTATGGTGTACACTGTGGTGGCCAGTTCATACTGTATGTGAAAATTATTCCTCATGCTCCCAGAACCACTCTTTTCCAGTTTGAATTATGCCTGTTACATCAAGGAAGCTAAACATCCATAGATGTGATAACCTGGTCATTCAGTACATTCAGGTCATCAGCTGACTTCATTTTATTGCCACATAGCATTGGTTAGTCTAGACCAGACCAACTGAAGAAACCCCAACAACACTCCCTCCAGATGCTTGTACAGTGGGCACTATACACTCATCGCTTCATGTGCTTCTCTTTTTACCCTGATGCACCCATCCCTCTGCATCCCTCTCCACCACATGACCCTTTTTCCCTTACTCCAACATCCGATCTTTATGCTCCCTAAACCTGTGATAGGCAGGTCATAGTCCTGTGTCTATTGAATTGACCATGTGGACTATTATCTAAGAATGTAAAAAGGATTTAAATATTCTGTTGGACCATGATTACTTCGCAAACTTTGTTAAACATTACAAGAAAGAAGCTTCACTATTAATTTCTGTGAGGGGGGGGGGGTTATATTATTTTTCATATTATCTTGCAAACTTTTTTTTTTTCAAATGTTATGTATTTTTTTGTTGCTGCATTGTCTATTTAAGATGTGCAGCAAATTTGAGTGGTTATTTCCCAGGTAGAATGAAAAGTGCTGCTTTTTGGCATAATGCATCAATAGATGATAAATGTGCTCGAGCAAGGTTTCAAAGAAGGCTTTCAGACTGCACTCCTAGCACAATGCAACCCATTTCTTACATTTGAAGCCAACTGAAATGTTTCGAAATGACGGGCTGCAAATGGACCCCGTCTAATTCTTCTGAGTCAGTGCTCACTCATCATGTGTGCGCTTCCAGAAGGTACCATGACTACTGCTGGGGGGGAAAATGACCCTAATTTCATACAATTTCAAGAACTTTCGATAGCTTCCCTCAGTGCTTATTAAGTAGTTTTATTTTATAATTCTTTTTGCTGGCAAAATAAAGAAAAATAAAGGAGCTGGAGTGCTTAAATAGCTGAATGCAGCTGAGGAACTGATGTTCTTATAATCAATCTATATAATCCAATATATAGATTCAATATATAATTGATTTTATGATTGATGATGTCACTGTAAGATTTGTAAAAAATAATTTATTATATTTACAGCAAATAAGTAATTACTGACTCAAAGCAGCTAATATTATTATGTTAAAATTGGGTACAAAATGTTTTAAATCGTCAGATCTTTCTTTAGTGCTAAATTTCTTTATACATAAATAATGTATTATATTTAAGATTTATAAAAATAAAAATAGTTGTTATACAATACCATTACTAGCTGGGAAATTGTTCACAGAACCTTTATATTGTGGTACATGTTGTATGTGTCATAGAAAAAGATTAATTGAATAGATGGATGGATGAAATTTGTTGATCTCAAACTGACAATTTGTGCTATGAAAGGAAAGGACATTTTGCTAGACAAAAGATATAACATTCAGCATACACTGCCTGGTCAAAAAACATCATTTCAGAAAGGTCAAATTAATGGCTTGCATCAAGAAAAGAAAACAGCTACTATCTAAGAACTGTCTAATGCATTATTAAAACTTGGAAGGATAGTGATGAACCGTTACTGTCAAGGGAAGAAATGTGGTTGGCAAGAACACGAGATTGCTTCGTGAAATTGCATAGAAAAAGCAACAGTAAAAACCTTAGCTGTGTTTACTAGTGGAAGTAAGAGCATTTCCATACGCAAAATGTGATGAGAACTCACAGGATTGGATTTAAACAGCTGCGTGTTCATAAGAAAACCATTCATAAGAAAAAAATGTCTTAGGGAGCATAAGCATATTGAACATTGGCACAATGATAAAGGTCATGTGATCGGATGAGTCCGACTGACCCTGTTCCAGAGCAGTGGGT
Source organism: Clarias laeviceps (assembly GCA_030014305.1). Taxonomy (NCBI): domain Eukaryota; kingdom Metazoa; phylum Chordata; class Actinopteri; order Siluriformes; family Clariidae; genus Clarias; species Clarias laeviceps. The sequence goes on from JAQMYJ010000037.1 coordinate 23,219,232, forward strand.
GCATCAGGGTAAGTAGGGAGGCGCATGAAGCGATGCACCCATCATGCATAGTGGCACCATACAATCATCTGGAGGCTCTGGTGTTATGATCCGGTGTTTCTTTAGTTGCTCAGCAACGTTATGTGGCAATAAAATGAAGTCAGCTGAATGTACTGGATGACCAGGTTATCACATCAGGGGAGTTTTTCTTTACTGATGGCACAGGCCTGTTCCAGGACTCAAAGGATGCATGAATCATTTTCACACATGAACTGGACAACATATTGAAGTCTGTAATCAAAGTTAACAAATGGAAGGTGTCTTAATAATGATTCTTCCACCGCTGCATGATTGCATGCCAGGTACAATAACTGTGTTTTAATCCCTTTTTGTTGTTTTTGGTCATATCACTAGACGCAACCCTTGCTGCAAGTTGGTACAGCTAAGTGTTCAGCAAAGGTCCTTTTTAGACCCTGATAAAAGCCTTAGTTTAAAAGTTGTAGTTCACGTGGGGGAGTTTATAAGTGGTATAATCCTTCTTCATAGCCATAGGGTGTATTAATCTTGTCTGATCTTACAGAAGCAAATTAACAAGCATTTGCACTGATGACATGATGAGGCTCACACTGTCCTCTCATCCTAAATGGTTTTCTTTTTCTGTGGAAGAAGACACATCTCATGCACACACACACACACACACACACACACACACACACACACACACACTTCTTGGGCATTTGTCAGTGGTTGGTTGGTCAGTAATCAAATATCTCTTTTCTGAAGAAGCGGTCAGTATAAACAGATGCTTTTAAAAAGATAATAAGCATATGTAACTTTTTTGGGTTTTCTTCTTGTGTGTATGTGTGTATGTACAAGTGTTAGTGCCTAGAGTAATGAGGTCAGGTATACACTGCACCAATTCCAAAACCCTCCACCCCCTTACACACACACACACACACACACACACACACATTAAACCTAGCATGTTCAAAGTCCTATCTTTAGTCAGTATGTGTCTCTAAATGCCCCCTTTTCAGACCACCCTCTTTTAAAAAGCTCTGATCCAGTTGGCATTTTACACGGGAGGGACATCACTTTAATTACACACACTGCTTTGTTTCACCACTTGCCTGCTCTATCCTCCATCTGCCTTGTCAAGGAGGACTTGCATGAGTTTGTGTGTGTGCTGAGGGGGGTTTTAATAGAGACTTAATATTGAAATTTTCAAAAAGACAAAATTCTCAGACATTACTGTGATATTAGGAACATTTGGCTAGTCCATATCATGAAAAATAATTGAATAATTGAGAGAATTGAGTGAATGAGAGGTAGAACGGTGGCGTAGTCATTAGCACTGTTGCCTTGCCCCTCCCTCCAGGGTCCTGGTTCAATTCCTGCCTCGGGTTTGTGTGCATGGAGTTTGCGCGTTCCCTGTGCTTGGTGCGTTTCCTCCGGGTTCTCCAGTTTCCTCCCACAGTCCAAAGACATGCAGTTTAGGCCAATTTATTTCAGAGTAACAGTGAACACTTATTAGCCAATCTCGAAGCTTTGCAGTGTTTGTCACACCGCAAAAGAATTTAAATTGCATACAAACATTATAAGCCAAAAAAAACATTTCCACATCATTTTCATGAAAGATGTTTATTTTTTCCTTAAAGCAAAGATCTTGAAGTATGCTTACAGCAGAAAAAAGATCAATTTGGTCTTTTATTTGTCTCGGCTGCTGCAGTGACAACTGACTGTTTTTCCCTGACCATCACACATTTAGGAAATAATTTGAAATCTGGATTTGGGTCACTCCAGGAAAACTGCATCAAAACTGTGACATGAGGGTAAAATTTGAGAAATAGGATTTTTGAGGAACACTGCCACCCTTACACTGACATTACCATCAGACATAATGACATACGGGTCGAAAAGTTCCACTCAAAGATCACATTTACTGTGACAAGGACACACGAAATAACAATGACTTTATCAATAAAAAATAAGTATATAAAACTCAAGAAATAAATATCAAGATCTTTTAACTTTTGTATTTCAGAAAAACTTTTTGTTGTCTGTTTTTGATCCGATAAAAAGGTTTCAAAGCACTGAAGGTGAGATTTACTTAGATACAGAGAACATTGTAAAAATATAGTAAAAATAAGGCCATAGCAGTTGTTTTAACATTTATATATATATATATATATATATAT
>JAQMYJ010000037.1:23226030-23271868 GCA_030014305.1 Clarias laeviceps
GCATTCCTTTACAATGTAGAAAGAAATAAAAATCAGGAACCATCATGGAGTTAGAAAGTGTTCTAAAACTTTTGAACAGTAGTGTACATCATACTATTTTTTATATAACTCTGTATATGCTGTAGCCAGCCGTACAATCCTGTCCTCATCACTGAGTTTTTTTTTCTCCTCTAAACAAGCTTCACTGTCACTTCACTAATTAGACAAGATGAAAAAAATGTGCCTGAGAAAAGCCTGTGTTAACGTTTCCTGTTTTAGTGAGCTGTCTTCAGCTACATAATTCACAGAACTGCCACAATCTGCCACAGAAGCAGAATAAGAACTCAGCAACAAACCTGGATTTTACTAACCTATAGGCATTTTTTTACACATTGATTTGTTCTTCCTCTGTATATTTTACTACCGTTAAAAATGGATAAGAAGAGCCTTCTGGAAAAGGACATTCATTCAGTGAAAAAAAAAAAGATTCCTTGTGTGTTAATTAAGTCCTGCAGGGGGTGTAATGGCAAGAAATTAAAGAAATTTCAGACCTGTCGTTTCACAAAGACACATTCTGGCTAGCCGATTTCATCTTCCTCTAACCCCCCTCCTCCTTTCGCTCTTCCTCCTCCTTCTTTCCTTGTCTGCTCGAGCTCCAGAGCCTGGATGTCAAATGACTGCTTCAACTAGTAGACTGAAAGCCTTAAAAAAAAATAAAAAAATAAAAATAAAAAAAAAAGAAAGAAAAAAAACCCCTCAAATGATCTTTCATCATTTGAAGCTGACTATTTTCAGAGCGTCAGTTACGCGGAGTTCATTTGTGATTTTTTTTTTTCACAGGAAAAGTAAGGGTTGTTAGTTTTAATGCAGGGATTTATTATTATTATAGTATGTTTCCCTGTTTGTGTGTGTGCCTGTGTTTGTGTGTGTGTGTGTGCACTAGCATTTAGTAACTGTCTGCGCTTCTAAAAAAAAAGGTCCAGACCAACAATACATTCTCGTCGATTCCACTCTGGTTCACACCCTGGCTCATGCCTCATTGCTCTCGTGAATAAATCTGCTTAACCTGACTTTAATGAGTCTGTATTCGAGAGCTGTTCTGTGGACCGAAACATGGATGATTCCTTAAGTGAGGCTTTTCTTTATGAATAGTGACAGTTGCTGTGCTTTTTTGACATTCGCGATGTTTCTGCACTTGCGCAGTGAACCTGGTGAAATTACCAGTTATTATTTTTGCGTATACAGGGAATAGGGTTTAATAGGTTTACCGTAATTTGCGCCATGATGTGTGTTTTATTGTGTTGAAGAATGGTGACTGATGGCATAAGGCGACTATTAGACTGGGCCAATACGCTGTTATTTTTTATTCACGGTGGATTTTTTTGGTATGAATTTGACAGTAGCCCATGCATCCTTCTCATTTAACTTCCTGAATTCTATCGCTTTAAGTTTATATGCTACCCTGTTTCTTATACAGTACTGTGGAAAAGTCTTGAGCCGTTTCTTTATATTAAATGCAATTAAATGATGAAGATGAACTATAAAAGGCTGCAAAGCGGCTAAAGATACCATTTAAAAATAGGATGTTTATGCAACAACCTTAGCAGCAACCTCATTTCCCCTCTCGTCTGTTCAACAACTCAGCATTCAGCATTACCAGCCTGATCATCTGTCATCCTCGGCACCAGTTTCTCACTGGATCATGCCTTAAATTAGATGGTTTTTGTGCTTGAGTGATTCATAGGTCATTGAATTGCTCTGAAACTGTTCAGGTACAGGAACTGAACTGGAAATGAGAGGCAAAAAAAGTTCTATTCCTCAAGACTACATTAAATAAATACATAAAATCTGGCTCTTTGGAAGCAAAATATGAATAAATGAGGGTGGCTCAAGACTTTTGCTCAGCACTAGAGATAGCTATTCACAAGATGCACTAAATTTGTAAAAATTCTCTGTTAGCCAGAACAATGAAACATGAAACCAGAACTTGTGCTAAAGATTTCCGTGCTGTAGAGAAGCGAATCCAGCCGGAGACTTTAATCAGGACATCTGTGTGACGGTCTTTGATTAGTTGATGAGGTGAACTATATATATATTTTTTAGCTCCATCCTGACGTCCTAGCTCAGCTCCCATGGCACCTGGGGAAAGAAGTGTAACCAGATTCAGCAGCTATTTGGAGCATCTAAAAAATATTCATTTAGGCCAGAAGTCATTCAGTATTATCATGATGTGGGGTAATCTGTTATTTAGCTATAACATGCTTTTCTTGAGAAGTGAAGTGCTCGTCGGGTGAACGTGCGCGAGTGTGCACGAGGCCCACGGCGGAATCTTGTGCTTGATCTTATCCGTTAACGCGAGTGCATGCAGTTGTGCTGAAAGCGATTCGTAAATGTTACAGAGGTTGAACTAGTAAAAGCGGCGTTGTGTGGTTTTATAAGAAACTGAAACTGTGTTCTTGTGTAGACGTGATTCATGACATTGTGATTCAGATGCCGTCAGATTAAGGGAAGGGAGTGTGAAAGGGACTATACACACATGTTGTGCATTTGGCCAAATCTGCTCCTACATTATAGATTGTGTGTGTGTGTGTGTGTGTGTGTGTGTGGCTGTTTAAAAAAATAAATAAATAAATGAAACATGTACCTTCACATTTAATCACATACGCACCTATATATAGTTCACACTGCGCCAAGCTCGACTCTGAACAGAGGAAGCGGGAAAGATGAAAGGAGGAGAACAGAGATGATGAGCAGTTACTCCAGCGCTCGTCCGTGCCGACAGACGGATGACGACCTTTATCAGCCGAGAAGGAAGCAGAGCACTGATTACGATGATGAGAAGGAAAATACACGCGTACACATACACCTACACACACACAAACACAGAAACACACATACACGCTGCCTTACATTGCTAATGGGTCAATCATCACAGTAGGGCATCTTCAAGGGTGGAGCCATGAGAGTTAAGTGTCAAACTCAATCCTACAGAGCCTGAGGGTGTCTGTGTGTGTGTGTGTGTGTGTGTGTATGTCCTGATTTCATCTACCCTGCTTCTCCTACCTAATTAGTTCTCTGCTCTTTCCTAGAAACATTAAAACAACATGGTAGTGCAGCTTTTGTTACTTACCTTTAAGACATCTACATCGATTATACAGAGTGCTTGTAGCTGGCTTACTTCTATACTTTTCATTATTTAAAAGTTTGATTGTAAGATTTTGAATTTTGGAAAGTGCTTGATTGTCCCAGAGCTGGCCAAATATATACATACACTGTATAAATGAAAGTATTTATATAACAGCTACGAGAATAAGATGTCTATGTAAAAAGTTGTCCATATGAGCACACACATTCTGTCTTGGTGCGAAGTGAAAAGGAAAGGCGTTGGAGGTGAGAAGAAAAGGAGAAAAAGAAGAAAATTCATAGAAACTGAAGGACACCGAGACCAGAAACGCAGCATCAGCGGGCTGATAAAACGACTCCCGTTTATCTCTGTCTTTAAGACAGATACTCTGAGGAGAAAGAGAGACTGAGTAAGAAAGAGAGAGAGAATGAATAAAGAATACAACCTTCATCCCTCTTTCACATGTGACCCGCATGCTAAGGTTGTGTGGGGGAACCTGGGGCATGTGGTGTTCCGATGTACGATCAACAGGCTTATTTGGAACGGCCTCATTGACTTTTCTGAGGTAAAAGCGACAGATTGTTCAGGGTGTGAAAGCTACTATATACCATTACAAAGGTAAACTGCTCAACATGTCATTCTGTCATGATTTAAAATGAGTGTAACATAAGGAAATAGATTTTTGTGCGAATGGATAATGTTGGATTACTATTTTGTGTGAATTAAGTAAAAAAAAAAAAATCTGAACTTTGGTTTAATTGTGTACTTTTTTCTTTGTGACATGAAAAGGCAACTGATATTACTATCTCAACAGGAACCCTAACATTGGATGAGTAGTTCAGTGTAGTTAGAGAGACGTTCGCTGGTTTTGAGAGTTAGAATGACTTTGATGTTAAGAGAACTTTGAATGAACGACTTAAACGAAACATAACAAATACAACCCCAAAACAACTGCAGTTTTTTACAAATTTTCACAAATTAATTTGGAGCGTGTATGCCAATTGACATCCATTCGCACAACCCCCCTGGTTCCCAGGTATGAGAATTCCAATCAGAGATTGGGAGACACAGCAGCTTCTCGAACACAGCACATGCATCACACGACACGCATCTCTTATTGTTGTAACTAGGGATGGGAATCTCCAGTCACCACCCAATACGATATTATCACGATACCGAGGTGCTGATTTGATTAATATTGCGATCATGGTTTAATTTTATAAATATCCCAAGTCAATATTACATTTTATATTATTTTGTTAAAATTTTATGACCTTAGACCTTAAAACAAAGTTGTCATAACTCATAAGTTTCATATCTTAGCTTTATTTAACAGCTTCACAACTGAATTGAGCATGAGTAATTAAATGTATTCCTCCTCTTTATATTAGTTTTCTCACTTAAAAACCAAACATTTAAACAATACAAACTAATTCCAAATACAAGAGTTTAATATTTAACTTAAATGAAACAAAAAAAGCAAAATTTTTATTGAGCGGCACGTATCGCTAATTATCCCATAATTATTATTTCTTTATAAAGAAATGGTAACATTTTACTACCTCTTGAGCGCGTGTTGAGCAATTGTGAGCATGCGGCCGTGAACAGAATTATAATGCAGGCATGCGTGGCTTTTAACATGCGTGTTTTGTGAGTAATTAGCGCACATGCCGTTTTGAGACTGGTGTATGCATGTGTAATAAGTGGGTTTGAGACTTGTTCGCTTGCAGAGTTTGGAGAAAAAAGCCGATCTGAGGCTTTTAAATGCGGCCACCTTTTGATAATGTAATGCCATAAAAATGCGTTTCTGTTGCAAGATTTTGAAGTTTATTCACTCGGCACAGAATTGTCCAGCTATGTCCAGCGTGGTTGGTCATGGTGAATCAAAGTGAAAAAATGGCCAATTCCGGTCACTGCCTGATCAACCGGTGCGTCTGTATTATAAATGTAATATGTAAATAGATAGCTGAATCGAATTTGTTCCCCAATCTTTATTTGTAACATTACCCGCTTCTATTACAGTGCGGTGCATCTTACAGTAGCTCCCAGATGACTGTACTGTAATACGGGCTTGGTTGTTATCTACTGTATATGCATTTTCACCCATTGCCAGCATAATGTTATGGGCATTCTTTCAAAGTTCAAAGCATTCAAAGTTATCCCTAAAACTTTCCAAAAGAAGCGAATACCAAAATATGTAACATTGCCAAATTAACATACCTAACATTGGCAATTTGATTTGTCTAGAGGCGTTGAATACGGTTTAAAATCTGACAGCTGAATGATTTGGGCTTTGTAGAAGAGAGTGAGCTGCGAGGCTGATCTCTCCCTGCAGGTAGGATGTGGTGCATGTTCCGGGTACACATAGCTCTTTTCATGATTTCTGGAGCTTAAAGTAGGTTGCCAGTGCCAGTACATGAAATCTGGTTAATTCATGATGGATGATGATTTCTTGTTCTGCCTCTGCACGAGATACGTACTGTATGTGCGAGCTTTGTTGTTTTTCATTGATAATCATGCCAAAAAGTGTCCTTTTTATAAAATATAATACATCATATAATAGCTGTGTCTATTAAAAGCTGCATGAAAGCCAAGCCATTTTAGCTTTACATGTATAGAAATCAGTGAGCGCCATTTTCCTGATCGATGCTTTCCTTCAGCTTGATAGATAGACGTCAGCCTTTATTAGCCTGTTCGTCTTTAGCTTTTCATAAAGCGAGCCTTTGTATTATATATTCCCCTTGTCACCAAATGCTCTCAGTCTTTTCTATCCTGTCACACATCTATTAAACCTTTGCTCTCACATGCTGTTTCTTTTCTGACGCTGAATTCTTCTCAGACGTTTAACGTAGCTCTTTTAGCGTTTTCTCTCTCTCTCTCTCTCTCTCTCTCTCTCTCTCTCTGTCTCTGTTTTATTGAACTGTTCCGCAGGCTGGTTGGATGCGCTGTCTGCTTGGCGGAGTCCACTAATATTCCTTAATGACGCCGCATCTGTCTCTGTCACCAGGCTGCTTTCATGGCCCGATAAACCGAGGCGCTTCTGCCTCACGCACCAGACCAACAGAAAACAAACAAACAAACGAGTCCCTCTAAAGGAGAGCAGACAAAACAAAATCACAAGGTCAAATAATGCTCGAGACGGATGCCTGGAACAATCTGGCCGGTAATGAAGTGCTTGGTAAATAGCCATCAGCGTGGCAAAATGACAGCGGAACACGCGGGCCGTGATTATTGCAACAGCAACAGTAGATAAATGTTGACTGATGGATTAAGACTTGGCAAACAAGACGTGCTGTTTGTCTCAGGGTTTAGATACTAGCAGTGTTTTTTTCCTTCTGGCCTTTCTGATTGGATCACTGCACCAGCAGAAGCAAGACCCATCTTTGGACAGCACGTTTTCACGCTGACACCTCACCGTGAAACATCCTCTGGCAATTCCGTTCTCCGTCGGTCTCTCTCGATCTGTCTCGCTGTCTCTTGATTTTTATTTTATCCAGCCTTTTCTTTCTCTTCGATCTCCTTTTTTTTTTCTCTCCCCCTCCCTATCTCTTTTGTCAATACTTACATCCTGTATGTGTGGGTGAGGATGAGGGAAAACTGTGTACATTTGTGTGTATATCTTTGTGCAGCACCTCCAGTGTGCCAGTGAGAGCATATTGTCCTGGATTGGCTCTCTTTCATTCACTTTGGATCACTAAAGGGTGTTGGCGTGTGCTTGTGTATGTGTGTCTGTGTTTGTGTGTGTGTGTGTATTTGCATGATGTGTTGGTCCTGGACCACAGATTTGTTGGCCCAGCACAGAGAGCAGACCTTTTACCTCCTGTTACTCTCATGCACTTCCTCCTACACATGTTCGCTCTGTCGATCAGTGAAATATCAGTTTCAGTGCTATCACATGTTTATATATTTTTTAATTCTGTTTTTTATTAAACTCAAGATTGAGCATGCAAACAGCTTCAAATATTTGTTGGTCTGAGTGAGGATCAAACGTGATGCAACAATGTGCAGATTCGATTGTATATCGCATATGAAAAAACTGGAATATTGTGAAAGTTTTTTTTTTCATAATTGAATTCAAAAAGTGGCGGCATGGTGACTTAGTGGTTAATGGTTGATTCCCGGCCAGGATCGATTCCCGTCTCTGTGTGCATGGAGTTTTCATGTTCTCTCCGTGCTCGGTGAGTTTCCTCCGGTTTCCTCCCACAGTCCAAACACATGCAGATTAGGCTTATTGGCATTTCCAAATTGCCCGTAGTGTGTGAATGAGAGTGTGTATGTGTGTGTGATGGATTTGCACTCCGTCCATGGTGTACCCTGCCTCGTGCCCTAAGTGTCCTGGGATAGGCTCCAGGTCCCCGCGACCCTAAATACAGGATAAAGCGGTATAGACTATGAGTGAGTGCGTGAGTGAATTCAAAAACTCTCATATATTTTAGATTCATTACCAGTCAGGTAAACTATTTCAAGCTTTCTATGTTTTAATTTCGATCATTACACCTTATACTGTAGGAAAAAAAATCGAAAATCCAGTATCTTGGGCTGCACGCTTGTGCCTATGACCACATCTATCTTTTTTTTTTTATGTTTGCATTTGAGGCACAGCTGTGCTGATATCCAGCACAACAGTATGGCCTTGAGTGATATTGCTTTTATACCACAGTTTTACAAATGTAATTTATTATCAATTCATGTTTGTTTGTTTATTTAACCAGTTATTTTGCTCAGCCAACACCATAACTGGCAGAAATACGCTGATTGAGCTATTGGCCAACAGTTAGCGACCGACAGTTTGTTTTCTTGATTAAAATTCTTTTGAACACCAGCAACACTGATACATACTGTAGATACCGTCATAACTGCACAAAAACAGCAATCATCAAAGGCACCTAGTGTCCATCAAGTGGATTAACATGTAGATTAACTTCAAATTATTATCGGACTAAATGTAGATATCTGTGTAAACAGTCAGGCAGTCCAACTTTATTTTCCAGAAGAAAACTTCTGACATATTCACATAGTGTCTGCAGCTTGTGTTAAGACTCTGTTGCACTGAGAACCATTAGAGATACATGCCAGGCTCATTACTGTTTCTTCTATTGGTGTGAAAGACATTTATAATGTTATGACTATGAGGAGTTTCTAGCAGTGGTCTTAAAGGTCTGGAGTTTACCACAATTTTGTGATTACCCTGCTCTAACACACCTTCTGAACCTGGTAACTAGTACACTATGTGTGTTTTCAAGGCAATACCCTGTAATCTTGGCTCTGCTTGTATACCCCTGACCGACGGCATTTCTTCTCATGCCCTGTTGTTAGATGAGCCATTTCAATATGTGACCACTGCCTGTCATAACCGAGTCATTTTATCTGGAAAAGAAAAATACACAGTATCATCAGACATCCCCGTGCTAATGACTGACATGCTGCCTTTGGTATTGAGAGTGAAAAGGATTTCTCTGTTGCATCTCTGCCAAGGTATGAATCTAATGCTCCAGAACACACATTTTTCCAGTGGTGGGTACAGTACACAAGTTCTCTATGCTAGTAAAAGTAGAGATACAATAGATAAAATATGTGGCCCAGTCTGTGGAAACGCAGCTAAAATTTTTAGGTCCCAAGCACTACAATAAAAGTATCTTTAAACATCACACACCATTGTTGTTGTGTAACGCAGCCCTACGCAGAAATGTAGTAAAGTAAAAAGTGTAGATATTTGTTGTAGGATGTAGTAGAGTAAAAATAAAAACTACTCAAGTGAAGTACAAATAAGTGAAAACTCTACTACAGTGTAGTTATGAAATACACGTACGTACTGTAGTTACCTTCCACCTCTGCATTTCTCTCAGACTGTATGACTATTTGCTGATACTGTAGTATAATTTACTGGCTAAAACTGCACCTCCCTGTGAGTCAATTGCATATAGTGTACATTGTCCCAAATATGACAGCATCCTTTAATCTAATCTCTTTTTTTTACCTTAAGAACTTTATGCATCAGTAGAAGGAAAATTTAATTTAGAAATTAAGTTGGGGGGAAAAAACAGGAGGCTTGTATAGTAGCCAGTCATTTTTTTGGCTTACACACTTACGCAGTATATATTTTGTGCATATTAAATCAATTCCATACATTTCTTGTCATTGCTTGTAATTGTAGCAGAACATCTCAGGCTAGGAGAACTATTTATTTTGCTTGTCCTATTAGAAATACCAGGATGATGCATTATCCAGTTATCTTCTAATGCCCTTGTTCACTAACAATGACATTCACATGGCTTCGTGCTGCACCAAAGCAAATGTTCCGCACAGCATTAGAGAACACAGCTACTTTATCTGTTGTACCTTTTATTTGTATTTACTTTAAACCTTTTTTACTTTTTTACTGTGTCACCAGCTATCAGTGCTTTTTGCCCATTGCTGACGTTTACAAAGATGGATTTATGGGTAATGGAGTCCCTGGAGTAGTGGGGATAAGTGGGAGTCCTTTGGAGACAGCAGACTGTTGTTGTCTATTGAGTGCATAGCTGAGTCAGACAGTACAAAGCAGGTCTCTCGCCTTTAATCAAATAAAATCACTGAAATGCCAAGTGACTGAGCCCTAAATCCATCCACCGTCTGCACCAGTTTCTCTCTACTGCAAATCCTTCATTATTTTTTGCAGTGGTAGATCTTTCCATATAGAGCACATGGTATGACTCTATGAATATAAATGCTATTAAGGGTTATAAATGGAGCATAAATAAAAATAATATTGTTCATTTATGTGTGAATCTTGACCTGCTGATGTGAGAGTGTAAAGCATTGAAGATTCTTATATTTGAATGGTGGTAGTACAGTAGTAATTTATTTTAATAATATATAATAAGCAATTTCACCTTAATGACGGGTAGGAATTGACAACGACTATGTCCCGAAGAAGGAAAAAAAAAAATATGTTACATATTATAAAAGACCGTTTCAGGGATGAACAAGTAACAAACTTGTAAGCTACACCATCAGTGAGAGTGTACTTACTGCATCGGTAGCTGCAAAATGATTAGGCTAAAAAGTGGTTGCGAGTGTAATATTAAAGTGAAATATGATCATGGAGGTCTTGTTTGACCCTCTATATTAATTATCCGTGCTGGTCTCTTCTCACATCACATGGGAATTGTACAGTATTACGCAAATCTCATTACCATCATTGGGATTGTTTTCAACCGACCTGCATTTTTTTCTAGAAGTGTATGTGCTGTATTTTGCATTTTTATTAGTATGTGCACATCCTTGCATGTTCATTATTTCTGAAAAGAGTCATTCATCTTTATCAGTCTAGTTCAACAAGACTGACATCTGGGGGAGTTTTAGCAGGCGGTGGGAATTTAGCCAGGTAGTCTGCGCTGTACTTACGGTAACGCACTGAGTTGTGAATCATCACTGTGAGAACATACACACCAAATGAAAACTTGTTTGCCTGGTATCTATGAATAATGAAGGAATAAGGAAATCTGCTTGTTTTGCATGTTAATGTAATTTGAACTCTTCAGTTAATAGTCTATGTTTGACTGAGTTGGATCTCCTCTGCTTTTCTTGCTTTTCTGCAGATCTACCTTGAGAAAAGGAGTCAGTTTGATGTAAAGAGGAACACGCCCAAGGACCTGGTGGACAGAGTGGCTAAGGACATCGCCAAGCTCCTGAACAGTAAACGCAAAGCGCTCGAGGTGAGAGGCTCACAGCTGGACTGTTCCACGCTGCAGCGTACAGAAACCGCCGAACATTTTCATTTCTTCTGCTTTGTTAAGTTGTTTTATCAGGGGAGCATCTGGCTCTTAGTAAATAGTGCTTTCTGACTGAGCTGGCTTACGATTATGTCTCAGACATAAATTTATATATATTGTAGAGTAATTTATTTTCTATATTCTACAACAATACTGGGGATTTCAAAACTATGAAATAACATGTATGGAATTAAGTCATTATGTAACACCACCAACAACAACACGCTACACAATCAGTTACACAGTCAGTTGTTATTTAAAGACAGAGTACATGAAGCCAAGACCAAGAAGGCAAGACCAAAACTTACCTCTCCTGCAGAGGAAAAGTTCATTTAGAGTCACTAGCCTCAAAAATCACCAATTAAATCAAGGCTTTACAGATCATGAGTAGCAGATAAATCTCAACATTAACTGTTCAAAGGAGATTATTGCATATTTCGGAGACCTTCAGCGTTGCTTTACGCTGTAGAAAGAAATCAAAATTAGAAATGACCCTAACTGTTGAGCAGTATATACAGTACAGTATATAATACTTTCTCTAATCTAATTCTCGCCCCCCTGTGTAGCTACAGTATAGCTCAGGGTTCTTGATCGTTGAATCTTTTCCTTACGAGTGGATTGTGAAAGAACAATTTCTTTAAGAATTTTTTTTTCATAAAGTACAATTTTTTGATGAGAGAGCTAATATTATTGTAACCTCTCAGCAGTCACAGTCATATACCTGGTGCGTCAGATAGGAATGAACGGTGTTCTGAATCTTTATCGGTACATGAAAAATCTGAAGATTGATCCTCTGTCTCTTCCAATAGGACGAAATTGTATTTCTAAACACATATTATCGATGCCCACGATGTTGTATTAGCCTGCTTAACTAAGCAGGTAATGAGATCACCGTGCTCCAGACTGCTCACTTTAAAAACCCGCAGGATATCTCCATAGCCACCGCCACACCCTCCATTACACAACGTTATATTACTGAATCAGTTTCCACAACAGGTGACTACACATGGTTTGTGTTGTGTAGTGGTTTGGTACTGTAATGTATTTCATGATTAGGTGTTTATATTATTCACAGTAGAATAGTAGAGTTACTTCCTACAGTACATATAAGTTTTATGAATCCAATGTGAATTATTGCTAATGCATGTTTTCATTAGTTTTCAGTGAAACGTACTTCAAATGTACACATTAGATACTAGGGATGGGACTCACCAAGGAGCACCTGATACAATGTTGTCATGATACCTACTGTACAGTAGGTGCCGATTCGATTTTATTGCGATTTTGTAAGCATCGTGATTATTGAATATCGCCACTTCATATTACTGTTTTTCAGATTTGTTGCATATACTTTATGAGAAGATATCATAAACCTCCTAGCAGAGGCAAGCAAGTTTTGACCTGGAATATTTGTTGAAGTTAACATGGGTCTCCAGTTGAAATAACTCTCAGATAATGCATTTTTTTTTCTTCATAGCTCACACTTCCCTTATTTCACTTCTTTGCAAAATGTGCTATTTCAGTGTCCTATGTAAATGAGCCACGCCCCACCGAGCTAGGGAACATGGTGGCGGAGGGGCTCTTTTTATATGAGCTCATAATAGGGGGAACATTTAATTGAATCAATACAAAAATGGAAAAATCACAAAAAGCAAGGAAACGTTTTATTGGAGATGTCTAAAAATGTCTAAAATGTGAATTTTGCATAATAGGTCTCCTTTAATAGTTTTTTTCACAGTGCTCTTGAACCACTAGCCTCAAATTGGGAAAAAAAATAATTTCATGTCCATTTTGTAGAGTATCAGGTGTATTTCTTAAAATGCAGTGCTATTTTTATTTGCCACACACATTGCAACTTGTAGTTCTAATGACATTGTGTGAAATGCTCCTAGGAAGAGCATTTTCTTAAGTGGTAGCAAGTAGTTTGTTGTTTTGTAAGTGCCATTCAAAAGTGGCTGGGCAGTCTGCTCATTTAGTGTGCTCGTTTAACTCAGCTCTGTAAAACGTGTTGTTATGGGTCTAATTGAGCTTAATGATGTTTAAGTCTATTTTTTAAGTCCCATTAGGCTAGTCCGTATGACAGAATGTGCTTCTCTCCTACACACTTCTCACATTCGCAACACTAATCTATAGTTAGCTGAACGGGGGTTGAACTAGGGTCCGGTGAGAAGGAGGTTCGCAGCGTTCGCTGACCCTGTGGCAAAGACAGCTTGTGGGTCGGAAGGGGCAAGCAAACAGATGGACGACAATCCGGCAAATTACATCTGAATTCAACATTGCTGTGCGGAATGCAGCGACATACCAATTATCAGACTTGCCTGAGTCAAAGTGTGTTTTTCAAAGAACAAAAAAATAGCGTCTGTGTCTAAAACAGAAGGCGGTTATTTCATGAGTCATAAGGCAATGCTTCAGTGTCTACCGGGAAAGGAAACAGAGACAGGCTTTAAAGGCAGCATACGTCACAGTGTTGCCTAGATACTGTAACACACTAATGTTCGCAAACCCTAAAAGGCTGCATGGGGTAAAGTATTTTCAGACACACACTCTGCACCTCAAGTGAGCACAGGGGCATCATTGCTAAACTGAATAAAGATCCAGGGTCAGATAAATCCAGGTTTGGATCAGTTGGCTGATGGAAGGCTCACAATTTAAATGGACAAAAGTCCATAATGCCAACATGGTCGGTTTAAACAGTACAAGGCAATGATGATAATGATATTGATAGTTGATCTTATTGGTATACCTCAACACTTAATTTTCATGCCAGCAGTTTATTCTCACACTTTCAGGGTGAGAACCTGACCATGCATGAGGCAGACAGCACATTATCAATAGTTTTATTGTCTGTAAAAAAATATTTATTGACAAAATGCCACCATATGGATCATAATCTAGAACCACAGATTTCCATAGGAGATATTACTACACTCCCACAAATATGTCTTAGCAGATGGGGAGTGAGCATCATCTGACAAAGGATATTCAACCAAAATGACATCATACCTGTACTTTGAGGTATGCGTGTATCAGATCAGAAAAAACTGAAATTTGGAAAGAATCATCCATTTTCATACACTGGCAGTATTTTACAGGTAGCTAATTATACAATAATTATGCCCAATCATTACCTAAAATCTAATGATAATTATACAGTACAACAGTTAGATCCAACAGAGAGATCTGATCAGACTAGAGGACTTCCACATGTGGTGGTAGCATTGTGATGTTTAACTATATGTATCACTCCAATCACAGGTGTTCTAACAGTCAATAATTACTACACTAACTGTAGGTCACCTGCATGGGTGAAAGTAGTTCAGTATGGTCTGCCAAACTGTAAAGAAGGGAGACAAGCTAAACTCATGCAAAAAAGCAGGCATGGACACACTTTCAGCACGAAAGTGCATCATCTGAACTATCGCTTAGTAATTGCTTCTAAGTCGTTCCAAATTCTCTCTGAACTATCTGCGTTGTTTAGTTCATGGTCAATGTGAGCTACAAAGCTAACTAGATTCTAATATAAGGCTGAATCTCATATCCCTCTCTAGCCACTGATCATGGGTACTACTTGGAATGTGAAACAAGGGAGTGAACACCCTACATAGTGCACTAGCTTTCCATTTAATGCCCAGAACCCAAAAGTAAGCTAATATTGTAAAGTGGGATAAGTGGAAATATATTGTAAGTCTATTGTTTATAGATATATTATTTATATTGTAAAGTTTTCTCAGGACCGTCCACCACCTCCATGTTTATTCTCCTCACCAAATTTGTGATATTGTGCTAAATCTCAGAGTTGCCTTGAGCTAGTGGACAGACTATAGTCCATTCAAGCTTTACTGTAAGTAGATACTGATATAAAAAAGGGGATATAAAACTCTAACACTAATTTGGATTTTCAAAGATTATACTTTTCACTCATGCTCTTGCTGATATTTACAAATGAGAGAACAATGAAAAAAACGGTAGTGTTTTTACTGCGGTCACAGATTTTTCTAGCTAAAAATGGGTTTTATTGGAGAAAGGGAGGATCTACAGTATTAAAAACAAACTATACAGAAGATTTACATAGTAAAACAAGTGCAGGTTTCTTTGGCCAGTATCACGGACTGTATGTCAAAATCCTGCCTTGCTTAACAGTAAACTAAATGTTTTTATATAATGTGAGTCAGTTTAGGAACTTTTTCCCAGTTCAACCCAGTTTAGGTTTCTGCTGATCTACTATCTTATGGAAATATTGCTTTTGTGTTGACCTGAGGTTAATCTTTAAATTCTACACACTAGAGATGAATCGCTGTTGAATCGATCATGTCTGACTTTCAACACATCGAAACCAGACAAATGAATATTTCTTCCTTTTTTGCAGAACAAGGAAGAGAGTATAGTTTAAGACTAGCTCAGATGTGTTGAGGTGTGTGTTAAACATCGAACTCGCTGTGTTTTGGAGGGTTTCAGACAGTTCTGGATAAGAGCTGTACATCAAGGTCAGTGTTGTGCTACGGGCGAGACGTAGCAATGACCCAGGCGATGTTACGAGAGAGAGAAGGAGAAAGCGAGATAGAGAGACTGAGAACATTGTCAACCCAGAACGATGCTTTAGGCAAATGGGAAATGCGAGGAAATGAAGTTCTGAAATTCATTGATTTCAAAATGAGCAGCAGGAGGGAAATGAGAACGAGAGAGAGAGAGAGAGAGAGAGAGAGAGTAGGGGGGGAGGAGAGAGAGAGTGTGTAAAAGAGCACGGCGTGGGTAGCAGTGACAGCAGGTGATGAGGAGAGATGGGTTGAACGGTTCTCTGCGCTGTTTAATAAAAGCGCATAAACTATAATATAGACTCCTTTTTGCAACGCAAACATGAACCAGGGGGGAAAAAAACAACTAATTATTTAAAACTAGTGTTGTTTAGAACCGGAGTAATCATGACATTCAGAACAAACAAGGAACCCGCTTGTTTGCAAATGACAGTGGTGTGCAATTTAAATATAAATACAGAGTCGAGGAACGGGTCAGAGAAATATGTCACATGTAGAGGACAAGACAATATGGCTAAGAACATCGTTTACTATGAGAGGCGTTCAGGTGAAACCAGGACAGTGATTTGCAGAATAACAACAAATTTATGAGGGTAAAAACTCCCTTTATTTTATTTATTTATCCAATTTGTGGGGGTTGTGTCCCTTTCACACCCGTCACGTTGGGTACAGCTTCTCACCAGGGAGTATGTCGGCTAGTTCAAGCTTCCTCCAACACAACACCGCAGCTTTTCTAACTGTCGCTCACCCATGCACCGTAAGGGAGCGGTTTAACACACTATGTGGACAGTACTGGCTGATCCCTCCTGCTTGCGTGCTCTCACGAACACTCGTGATTGGTGAGTGTAGCTATGACTGACGTTGAGAGAGCAAGACCAATTCCTGGCTATGGAGGCCTGTAAAATCTCAAGACAATTTAAATGCTACTCATGATAATAATGAACGATCACATGCTGCTTTGTTGCTCAATAGTATGAACGTTAGTCTTCATTATGTCATTAAAACAGTTTTCTGAGATTTGTTTGCTACTACAGATTATTTCATTACACCGCCATGCTATAACGTCACACTCCAATTAGAAGTACTGTATATAGGATAAAATCTATCGTATTGCGTAGAATTGAAGGAGAGAACTTGACAGTGGCAGTACTTTTGCCAGACGCCCCCAGCACTCTCTCTCTCTCTCTCTCTCTCTCTCTCTCTCTCCACTGTGTGTGTTTACCCAGAGCCTGCTTCCTCTGTGCTCTCTTCTTTTCCTTCTGGAGAAGTCGTGTCGTTATCATGTCCCTGACAGAATGAAGAGTGGTGTTGTCCTAAAACATTTGTTACACATGGCACATGTTTTACAATCTGCTTGGGTCACTGATCCACTTAAAACTACACACGACTTCCGAAGATTTGCTTATAATATACTATTGTGCTGCAATTTTGAGGTGGAGGGTGTAAGTGGAATGAATAGCTATAAATGGCTTGACCCCATTAAACAAATCATAAAATGTGACCGTGGTATCTGAGCTCTGAGTATTAGATTATTATAATCAGTTATTAAATTCTTGTAATATTTGCGATTTTCTAGTACTGTGTGTTGCGAAACATCAGAGGTGGCGTGTTCCAACACATGTTTTGTCTTGTGTTCATGCGTAAGAGCGATTATAATAATAATAATAATAAGAAGAAGAAATATAATAAATAAAATTATTATTAAATATTGTTAAAATATGTCAAATTTGTCATCGGTTGAGAGCAGTAGTGCCTTGATGCTGAAACTTACCCCTTGTTGTGTAAGAAAAAAATCCAAGGTAGCTGGTTTGTTTACAGGCAGAATAAAATTTTTGATAAAATTTAGGGTAAACATTTTGGCAAATTTGATGGGCTGCCCTTATAGATTTATTGGAATCTGACAATTTTACTTAGAGTCAGCACAAATGACTAAAGCCTCACGCGGACCCGTATCATACAGTATGCTGCAAAATATACAGAACTTAAACTTGCACATCTTGAACGTGCATGTGTGTTTGTCGACGTGGCTCCAGCCGCACTTGTTCCTAGTAGTGAAAAGGAAGTTGTGTTGTGCAGTTGTTGTTGGAAATGGAACTCACGGCTAACGCTCTGGGAGTCTACGGTGTCATGATCAACCTTTGTTCCTGGATATGTTTGGGAATCTGCGTGATCGATAGTCAGATAGGCAGATCCACTGTCTACAGCGAGGCGGTACACACGCTTACATTATGCAATCAGTTCTGAAAAAAGCTGTGGAATTGAGTAACTTGCGCTAGAAAAGAAATAATTCCTCCCTTAATGGTTTGTATAATATATTTTTTTTATATAATGTGGGATTTAGAAATTTTATTAAAGTTATTTTAATAAAAATATTCCGAATTTTGACCTTAATTAGCACTAGATTAATAATTAATGGCAATAGATATTATGTAATATTACTGTATTATGACATACAGACTGCTGTCTGCTAGGGGTAGAAATCATCAGAGACCAGAGAACCTGATGGTTTCCGGATACTTAGATTTCTGATTTTCTGAGCAAGTAATTTTAATAATTAGAGCATGCCACCTATAGGATTATAGAGGAATTACAATGTTTTACCACCTCAAATGCAAACATATAATAAATAAATAAATAACAGATAAAAAAAAAAAAAAGTCAGTGTGGCGATACATACTGTATACACTATTGCTACATGAAAGAATCACAATACATCACTGACTCTATTATTTCCCTATCTCTACAGTCTACAGTTCCCAGTTCTAAGCTGTTGATGTACCATGTAATGGACGTGACACAGCAAGAGCACTTGAAGATAATGATAAGATCATCATGTACACATGTGCTAATACATGTGTTCACACAGCATGGCACACATGTACACTCAGCTGAAAATGATTTGCAATGGTCGAAATGTCCCGCTGACAAGATATCCACCTCTTGTTAGTGAGCGGGAACTGAAAATGTGATTAATTGTGTGTTTATTTTCAGGGCAGGTAAGTGTGTCTGGATAAATTTAGCCATTCCGGAGAGCAAGGGAGTTAAACCAGGGCAGTGAGGCAGGGGAGGACTTGCTCGGGAACAGGGGAACCACAAAGTCGCAGACTATAAAAAAGGAAAGAAGGAATTGTTTGTGTAAGTGTGTCTTTACTCGTGGATACCTTATTATATTGTCCACAATCTTTACTAAGTCATGAAGAGTAATTGCATTTTATCAGTGTAGTTATAGAAAGTTAATTTGAATTTAAAATTATCGCTGTTTTTGGGCCATTTTAATTTGTTGCTGGATTTTTTTTTTCGTAATCTTTTTTGAATACGTCACACACACCAGATAAGGTAACGTCACTCGAGTGAGGTTGGAGCGTATGTGTAACTGAGGGTAATATTAGGCTGGCAAAATATTCTAGAAAGTAATACATCAATGCTTTTGCTTCTTTCTTTTTTTATTGTTTTTATATTTGGAATATTTTTATATTTCTGAATTTATAAGAAATGATAGCGAATTATACTGTATTTATATCATACTCATATCTCTGGTTAGTCTTCAGCTAGTGCCTAATATCTATAGCTCATATCTAGTGACCTACTGTATAATCTGCGACTAATATACAGTATAGCCACACTCCAAAATGTAATGGAAAGTCTTTCCAGAAGACTGGAGGTTACTATAAAAGTAAAAGTGACGGGTTTAATCGCCGAGGGGGGCCGAGGGACATGTCCCCGCTAATGTATGTAAGAGCATTGGTCAGGGTGATTATGAAAATCATAGAGCAGAACTTTTTTTTTCCAGTGCAATGGGCTATTAATCATCCATTTCATATTTACATTTTATTCGGGTCGTGTGTAGTATCCTGTACAACTTCTGTACACACATCTCTCTAGCCAGGGATGAATAGAATTGCTCAAATTCTTTCTCACAGTTCTGTATATAATACTGTTAATTCATTCAGGAGAAGCAGAATGTAGTGACAGAACACAGCAGGGAGGGAAGTGCTGGCAGAGTCAATGTAGCGGAGACTGAGGTGAGTTAGAAACTACAGCATCAGTACCTCTACTTTAAGGACGTAGAAACCACAACCTCATTAACCTTTGGAATGTGTTCAGTTAATGCCAGTGATTTTTATCAGGTGTAAATAATAATATATTTTACAATATTTCAGGGTGATGCTTTCACATGATTATACTGTGAGTTATTAGTTGAACTTGTAATGTAAATTGGACAGTGTTAATGTCAAAAAAGAAAATTTTATTAATAAATCAATGATAAATAAATATGTTGTAGTGCAAACGTGAAACCTCTGTATGTTTCTTCTTTTTTTTGTTTCTTTTGTTTCTTTTCTCTTTCTTCTGCTTAAAAACACAATAAGAATAATAATAACAATAATAATAATAATGATAATAAAAATAACCCAGAGGAGGCTTTTTTTTCAGGGTTTGAGCACCACCACCTCCAGATCCACAAAGTGATCTATGAACATCTAAAAACATCTAACTTAAGGCATGAACCAGTGAGAAACTGGTGCAGATGATGACAGATGATCAGGATGGTGATTAGTATACTGGTAATGCTGAGTGCTGAGTGGTTAGAACACATGAGAGGGGAAATGAGGTTGCTGCATAAACAACCAACTCTTTAGATGCCTTGCAACCTGTCGCAGTAAAACATTTGTTCAGTTTAAGTCTACATGTTAAAATTTTATTTAATATGAATGAATGTGGAGTGGTTTAAGACTTTTTGGACAGTATTGTAATACTCAGCCACTGAGGATGTACAGTAAGGCATCCTCAGTGTCAGTCCCATGCGTGAAGAAATGTGTGGGTTGTAGCCGGAGGGACATTTGGAAAAAAAAAATTGTGCCAGAAACTTGAGGATTGAATGATTCGAGGTGGTGACAGAAGGGAAAAAGGACACTTTTTTGTCACCCTTGAAAACAGAGTTAAATTTTTAACCAAGGTGTTTAGAAACATATAGTTTACAGTATATAGTATTTCAAAATGTGCTTAATTCATAGAAAGCACCCAAAAAGTTTAAATATACACTGCTCATAAGCCCATTTCAAGATCTGTGGAAAAAAAGGGTCAGCATCTTAGCTTATATATTTTGCATCTACAGTGTTACATCATTTTTCTCTTCTTTTGTTTAAATGAATTCCAGACTGATACCTTGTGTAATGCTTGTGTTGTCTGTGAAGATTCTCAGTCATCCAGGTCACCCAGGCTTTTCCCAAAGGTGCAGTTCAGTGGCAACTGGACTTGCTTTAAAAGTTTCTGAAGGCATTCCAGCTCTCACCTGATTTGCTTCATCAGTTCTAACTAACTAGTCTGAAGTGGAAAGTATATAAACTGTGGAGTCGTTAAGTTGTTGACACTCTTAACGATATCTGTGAGTTGTTGTTTCACCCATGTGTGTCGTTAGGGTCACTTGAGTCGAGGTATGAACGACTGTGAAATCCTCTTGGGAGTCGTGAAAGAACTGCATTGTAAATGGGGTCCTCTGTTAAGTAATCCTAGCGTTGTATCTTGTAGTCAGCAGGTGTAATTGCTTTCAGGATGTAATGTTGTTCAAAGCCTTCCAGTTAGAAATGAATGTACTGCTTTTCTTTCAAGAAGTGGAAAGAATAGATGCTGGAAAACTTCACCTGTAGATGTTTATGAATGCTTTAAAGCTGTGGTTGGACAGGAGTTGCATTTGATTGTAGCATGGCAGCACTCACTCAGGTTACTGAGAGGAAGGTTGGGGGTTCAAGCCCCAGCACCACCAAGCTGCCACTGTTGAGGTTCGAGCAAGGCTCTTACCCCTATCTGCTCCAGGGACACTACTATATATCTGCCGTTGGTAAAGGACATATACTCATTCTCTCACTCATCGTCTTTCAGTGCTGGTAAGGACATATACTCACTCTGTCACTCATCGTCTATACCGTTTATCCTGTATTCAGCGTCGCAGGGGGACCCAGAGCCTATCCCAGGAGACTTGGGGCACCAGGTAGGGTACACCCTGGATAGGGTGCCAATCCATCGCAGGGCCCACACACATCACACTCACATTCACACACTATGGACAATTGGGGAACAGCAATTAGCTTAACCTACATGTCTTTGGACTGTGGGAGAAAACCAGAGTACCCGGAGGAAACCCACCAAGAGACGGGAATCAAAGCTGGCCGAGTATTAAACCCAGACCCTGGAGGTGCAAGGCGACAGTGCTAACCACTACACCACCGTGTCGCCGTACGGACATATAATTGAATCTTAATATTGATGGAATTAAAATGCTACACACTGGGGAATAACACACAGATCTGAAACAGAAAGACATTGCTTAATTCTTAAAAGCGGAGCAGCACTGCGATTGGTTTACACTTATCAAGCAACAAAAGTGGAACGTGACAAAAGCTCTGATTTTCAGTGTGTATCCTTTTCACTAACAAATATCACTACTAACGCAGTCCAGTCTGTGTATGGTATTCCCTGTCTTTTCAACTGGTGGGAAATGTACTTTTCTATATAAGAGGTGCTAGAAACCCTGTACAAACCCAGATCAAAAGCTACAGCAAAGTTTACTTTGTGTTTGTCATGTGTTTTATACAGCAAGCCCTGAAACTAGACTACAATGAAAGGGGTCACGTAGCAAAATACTGAACCAAATACACCTAACACCTGTAGTCATAACACATCAGAAGCAGTGGACATGGATGCATCTTTGTGTCTCATTTCATTTCATTGCTTAAGTGAAGTTAAACATGTACTATAGCTGGAGGCTAAACATGAGATCACAGCTGTCCTTGCCCTCACAGTTGCTAGCCCAATTTGCAGAACTTTCCATTAGCATGTTTCCCCCACGTTGGCCTGTTAATAGATCTGCAAGGTTTTTGTCCAACATAATTTTTGTAGCTTTAGACCCCAACTTTGTGTCTTCCGTAACCTCCAGTCAGGCCCTGGGAACCTGGGGTACATTTATGTTTTGTTTCTGTGAGTTAAACGAGGTCATTTCTAAGCAAATAAACATAGCGAAGCGTCATAATTGAAATGATCACAATGTCTATGATCGCCCAACGCTAATAGGGTCATAAACAGCCGAGCGCTGCTTAATTTTGAGACTCATTTCACCCCACAAAGGGGAGCTGCGTTCTGCGGCATTGCAGCAAATTGAAGTAATGTCTATGGCTTTGTAGAGGCCGCGTGATCTCTTCTCTGCTAATTGGGTTGAAGCGTGCCAAAGCCTGGTGATTTAGAACAGTGTTTATGTAATGCAGTAGAAGCATGGCATGCAGAAGGATGGAGAAAGAGAGCAAGAGAGATGAAGATGAAGACTTGGAAAATATGAAGGTAGACACAAGCTCATCATCATCATGATCTGTCTACTCTCTCACTCACTCATACACAAACTGCTCTAAAATGTCTCTCGTTTTTTTTAAATCCGCCCTCACGTAGCACCTGTTTAGTGCTCAATACAGTTTACCCACCTGACCTCCATGTCCTTTTCATGTCTTACTTTTGTATGGATAACAAAAGCAACACATTTCTGCCTCCCCCTGCTCCAGTGCCTAAGAAAAAGGAGCAGACAAATCTAAGAAAGCAATTTAGTTTTCAATTTCCTGCAGGCCTGTGCTGAAGCAGTTATAGCATTCGCAGTTCCCAGTGGAGCAAGGCTGGGCGGAGGAGAATTAGGCCGCACTCTCCTTGGACTAAAATAGCACACGTCTCCACGAGACTGTTCAACAATCAGATAGAAAAAAAAAATTATTCTCATTTGCAAAATCAGCCGAGTTAAAGCCAGCCATTTCATAGCAGAGGTTTTTCTGCCAGTGAAGGTTACTAGTTACTGAGTATAATCGTTATTGATGATTTTAAAGAATTAAACAGCATCCAAAAAAAACCCTTGACACAAAATCCTTTGCAAATCTAGTCTTACTTAAGATGTAGTGGGCTCTTCTGAATCTTATCTTGGTTCATTTTCAGATCTGTAACACGTCTCCATTGCGGGCACTGAACAGAAACTGAGACTAAACACGCTGCAAGAATGTCTGCAGATTTGACCACACTGACAATTAATGCTATTTGCTTCTGTTATTGTTGAGGTTTAGAGACTATAGTAAATATTAATAGCGTGTTATGTCATGTTAAAGTAACCTGATACCTGTAGATAAGTGCTCTTTGGAGGCATATTACAGTAGGACAAACTAGGTAATGTTTAGTCTAGTCGTAAATGCCAGAATTTTTAAAAAATGTACTAGGGACGAAAATTAAAAAAAAAGTTTAAAAATCAAGTGGACTAAACATGGCGGGCACACTGCTTTAAACACACACACACACATACACACACACACACACACACACACACACACACAAAGCATATTTTTCCATCTTCCACTTGTTGTGCATAATTTCTATCAAAAAGCAGTAATATAGGTCTCCCAGGAGGCGCAACAGAAAAGTGTTGTTGTCTATGTTTAAGAGAATGTGTTGGCAGCTGTCGTATGAAAAGAGAGAGCAGTGGGAATTGGTTAAGACCAAATTAGTTAAATTTTTTTTTTAAAAAACAAGGAAAAATCCTGATTAGTACTGTGTATTGTCATCTAGGTCTTCAAATAGCAATTATACAACAGTTAGTTCCGACCGAGCAATCTGATTGGAAGAGAGCCATTCCACAATTGGTGAGAATAGACGTTAACTTCACTGGGATGTTTAACTATATGTATCATTCCGCGTCATTCCTGTCATAGCAATACTGAGTAGAGAGCACCTGCCTGCCAAAACTCACATTCAAAACCGGTCATTTATGCCTAAAGCGAACTATATAACTACAGTAGCTTCTAATACAAGGCTGAATACCAAATCCAACTGTAATCTGTGATCAAGGCGCTACTTTGGTGTGTGGGGAAAAGTTACTGTACACCCTACATAGCGCACTAGCTTTTCATTTGAGATTTAACCCCTGAACCCGGAAGTTAATAGAGCTGATATTCTAAAGCCGAGTTAGAGAAAATAGAAACTTTACACATTTACAGAACCATCCACCACCTCCATGTTTATTCGCCTCACCTTTTGGCTACATAGTACTAGTAAGAATGTATATCTACTTTCACCCCTGTTAATCACTTTCACTCTCGGTTGTTAATTGATGGTCGCCAGATCTGCCAGTTGTAGAACTGTTGTATAAAACCAGAATCACCTCAAGGTCATGCTGTTGTGCACATCAGACCTCCCTCTTGTTTAATATTACTTAATTAATGTTGACAATATACTACCCCTACTACTACTTCCACTAATAATGATATAAACAAGCAACACAATGGCGTAGAGGTTCGCACTGTGGCCTTGCACCTCGAGGGTCAATGGTTTGATTTGCCCCTCAGGTCTGTGTGCGTGGAGTTTGCATGTTCTCCCTGTGCTTGGTGGGCATGCTCTGGGTCCTCCGGTTTCCTCTCATAGTCCAAAGACACAGTCTCACAGTCTCACATTGCCCAGAGTGTGTGTGTGTATGCGTGCACCATGCGATGGATTGGCACACTGTCCAGAGTGTACCCCGCCTTGTGCCCAAAGTCTCCTGGGATACTCTCCCAGCCCCCGCGACCCCGTGTAGGATAAGCAGTATAGAAGATGAAGAATATATAGAATACTGTAAGCAGTATAGATAATGGATGAATGAATAATAATATAACAGAAGTCATTAAAAATCTGCCTGCTGGGATCTAAATCCCACCAGACAGCACCACTCACAATGATCTACCACGGATCCACAAAGCGAGCACAGACACATTACCGCACAGAGCAGCAAGCAGGCCTGAGACTTAGCTTGAAATGATCACGCAAACTCTACGCCAACAGCGATGACAACATGGTCTCTGTATCCTACAGCAAGCAGGAGAACACATCACACAGGATGGATCAAAAAAAAAAACGGCACCAAACCTGGTGCTGGGTACAAATGTAAATGCTCACAATGCAGAAAAATGAAATCGTTACGAAGCAACAAAAAATGTATGGTTGTTTTGGGTGTATAGCAACTTAAAATGAATAAATATGATCTCAATATGCAGACTTTCAATTTCAGTTTGGGCGTATTAACATTCCATCAGGTAAACAGAGTAAAAATTACAGCACTGTTTCTATAGAGCTTCTTTTTAAATAATCGTGACCTATGAGAATTGGACAACTGGCTCTTCAAATGTTCCATGTTGGGTGTGTGTTAGTCTCTGATTAGTCTCTCCGTTAAAAGGTCTATGGTTGAGTTCAAGAGCAACATTTGCCATTTGATGTTCAAAAGTTTGGACGTGTGTGCAACAACATTCCGTAGACATACGAGACAAAGAACACCTTGCAGTTCTTTGCCTTTCTTCTTCTGTGTGCGCTGGGACATAAAACCCTGCCGTGAAAAAAAGGTTGAAAATCTTTTCAACATTTTTTTTGATCGACCTAATTAACAGAGCCCTCACATCTGTTCAGACTGACACAATTTAAAACAAGCCGTTCAAACTGTTTACATGAATGTTGTTTCATTGGATGTCCCTAAAGTGTTAACGTTTGAATATTAATTAATACTTATTGCTGTATGTGGGTTCAGATGTTTATTCTAACTTCATTACTTCAATGGTGCAAAAATAAATAAATAATTGGCCATATAAATTTCTTGGTACAAACATTCAGGCATCAGTCGCTCCGTATCTCTCACATTTCCTCCTAATGCATACACTCTTCTTCCTTCCTGCTTTTACTTCAGTGCTTCTATATTACTCGAACTGATACTCTTTCTTGTTTTCTCTCTCTTTCTCTCTCTCTCTCTCTCTCTATATCACTATGTCTCTCTTTTACACAAACACACTCTTAGCCCACGTCATTCAGATCTATGAACATCCATTAGCAGCCATCTGTTACCACCTGCAGCAAAAGCCATTACACCTCTCTCCACCTCCAGTGTGAACCTCTATCTCTCTCTCTCTCTCTCTCTCTCTCTCCTTCTCTCTTGCTCTCTCTCCCTTTTGCTTCCATCACTGCCTTGCCTCCTACCCACACCCTAATCACATACACCGCACACACCCAGCTGCACATTATGCTCATTCTCCTGTTAAAGGCACCAGGCAGATAAACATGCCGATGAACCCTCAGGCCAAAGGCAGCGCACATCTCAACACACCAGCTCGGAAATCTTTCAGTCTGTTTTCACCAACTAGCCTCTGGTGTCATCTCTCTCAATTAAATCTGGCTACGGCTTTGAAAATCATTACAGATTGCAGATAATAAGGAACGCTCACATTTGATGTCATCTTCCCCCTTTTTCATTATTTATTTTTTTACATTTTTGTTTATTATAAAGTCCTGTATATCACAGCGCAGTCTCATTATCATATAACTCAAACATGATGAAGCTGGACATATTGTCCATACATTGTGCCTGACTTGTTCAATGAACATGTTGGAATGGTACATTACAAGCGTGTCCTTTTTCTTTGCATTTGACCTGGTTAATACTTGTACCAGTTTAATTACATTCAGATACTCTTGGAAAGTTAAGGATTAAGTCACAGTGAGGGGACTGGAGAAGCAGGAGTCCGGCTTTGGACAGAGCCAAGTATATACAGTTTCAGTAAATTGGTGATAGGATCATGGACCCCCAAGGCTCACCCATGCCTGTGCGGAACAAAGAGAAGATTGTCCGGTCCCACAGAAACGCAGTGTAGGACAAATTGGTGAAAAAAGTCAAAGCTAAGGTATCAAAACACCCAGTGTATCACAGCCTGGCACACACAGTGTCCAGCAGGTAAAGATCCCAAGGCTGCCGACTATGCTTCTAAACTCCCCCAGATCCCAGACTGATTAAGCACCCGTAGGACACCGCAGACAAAAAAGTCAGACCCACCGAGGCCCTACTCCGCAACCCACAGCACCCATTGGATCCTCTGCCAACATCCTTGTAATCTACACCACAGCAAACCCCAGGAGCGTCAGGAGGTCTCGAGGTGCCAGAGCTGCCTAGGTGGCGCAAGGGGAATCTACACATTAATGGGCATAATATTTTACGTTATAATATTATGATTGATTATTGTATGTAGACTGTTGCTTTGATTTGATTCAGTAGGCACAAAAGGTTGTTTGATTTGTCTAAAACAGCTGTATTTCTTACAGATTTTGACAGTATTTAAACTACTAAACATATCTAATGAATATTAAATGGCTGTGAAATTTGTGTTGTTGATGGTTTAAATGTCATATTTTGTACATAATATAAAGAGAGAACTTTTTCCTCCAGCCTAAACAAGAATAGGAAGTGCTTGATGGAAAATGGAAGCGATTTGTTTTTTCAAAAAAATCTATGGTATATTTTGGGGAAGATTGCCAATATTAGACAATTTAAGACAAATATAGTAAATAAAAAAAGTGTGAATCGATTCCCAAAAAAATCATAACACGACTGACACATCGTCAATTAATCGAATTGACCTACAAAAGATCAATTAAACAGCACAAGCTCTCTCTCTTTCTGCCCTCTTCCACACACACAAGCTTACAGATGCCTGTGATTGTGTAGATTCACTGTGCTTGACAGGAGAGAGACAGTAATGCCAACGTTCCCACCAGAGAACGGCATAAACAGTTTTTGGTCTTTTGGATAGCAGTGGGAATCAAACATTCCATACTTAACCATATAGAGCAAGAATCACACATTACCTGCTCTTTATTTGCAACTAATCGACCCACTCATACTGTAGCTGTCACTGTCACAGACTTTGGAAGTCACTTTTTAGAATATTACTTGAGTAAAAGTTGATGTATGTGATATTTACTGTAGTAATTTTTCTGATATTGAAGGTACACTGATCAGCCATAACATTACCACGCAAAAGCTTATGCCCAATATGTTATGGCTGATTGGTGCACAGTGAACCAGATTATCTTGTAGTTATTTCATTGAGAGTGAATAAGGAAGAGAAATGAACGATACAATAGCAGGCCAACATTTGTTTAACACTGTTTGAGAATCAAGAGTATCTCAGACTAATGAGAACCCTATATTCCACACACACGGACTAAAACTACAAGCGAGAGCCCTTTTGTCCACTCAGAAGTGGCTCCATAAATAGCTCGTGAACATCAGACTTGTGAGTGAACTGATTGTCGAACATCCAGCTCATCAGGAAAATGACTCTCAAGATTTTTTTTGCACACCATCAGCATCTCCATTTCCAGTTTGTATGCATAGCCATTCTGTGAATTTTCATCTTTTGAATGAGCCTTAGGTTTTTTTATTTTCTACTTCTTCTTCTTTTCCGACGCTTTTCGGTGTACACTTTTTTGCGCCTTTTCAGAGGCAGCCTAGCCGTATCCAGCACAATCCCTCATTAAGTTGACTGTTTGGGACAATGCATGTGTGTCTAAGGAAGGACGTGCCAGGCTTTCAGGCTCTTGCTGTTAATAGCTGCGCGGCACTCTTGACAAGGACCGAAATGGCTCCTGCGCACAAACTGCTTGTTCACGTAGCATCTGCTCCTCTCCTTCTCTCATTCCTATGGAAGAGGAAGACAAGGGTAGGAAATTGACTGGAAATTACTTTTTTTCCTCCCCCAACCACTAAAGACAAGACATATAAAAAGATGCATTATGATGTGCATCCCTCTGTTCTGTATATTTGAGAGAGAGAGAGAGAAGTTGATAGAGATACTTTCCTTAAATTATTTAAATATATATATATTTTTTTTAGGGGGGCCTGTTCTGTTTATGGATGTAGTTAGAAATGATTTACTACTTTTGTCATCTTGTTGTTTTGCTTGCCTGCAGGCTACAATTGAAGGAGGTTATTTTGTGCAAAAGGGGCTTTTAAGAGCATGCTCCTCTGCAATCTGACAGGATTTGTTGTCAGCACCTCGTACGACCTTGGGTAATAATAACGAGTGTATGCAGCGTGTGAACGAAAAGCAACAACAAAGAATCACACAGGGGTGTGTGTAATGGCAAGAGACTTACAAGGCATGGTCTTCATGAAAGAAATTTGTGAGTATGCATGCGAAATATCACGGGCCACTCAAAGCAGACCATCCTTGCTGCATTGACCAAGCATCCTAGGAATGACCCAAGAGATATCTGCTCTTTTTTTTTCCTTTAGAGTTTTTTGTCATTTTATTCCCTGAATCCAACAGGTGGAGATATTGGGCTGTAACTTTTCTCAGACAGGCCTTTATCACGCACGTGCTCGCTCGTTCGCGCACTGACTTTCATGTCGGGGAGTTATTTGAAGAGCAAACATCTTCACCACAGGGTAGGTCACAGGCAAACAGGCTCTTTGATTTGCGTTTGAGCCGTTGAATTAAAGTGGCTATGTGACAGGAATGTGCGGAACACGCAGAAAATCACAGCTCTGACCGAGTGCTCTGCCGATACCCAAACTCCACACAACTGCCTACAGACAAAAAGGGAAAAGAATGGACTCTGAAGATGAAAACGGTATTCTTTCTCCCTTTCTTCTTCTCTTCTTGTTCTTCTTTTAAACAAGCTGGGATCAGTGTTAGGCTGGAACGCAAGCTGTCACAACTACAATGAGTGCATAGGAGCCATCATCTCTCTATTATGCATGTGACAGCTTGCTTCTCCGGCTTAAATGTACATTTTGTGAAGGGAAGAAAAAAACAAGGTGTTAAGTCCACTGTTTAAACTGTTATAAAGATGACTGAAGGGATGAAGTGAAGGTTCCGTTCTTTACAAGCAGCACTCAAGAAGAGCCAGGTTTGAAGACTGCTTTGGAAAGTGGAAAGTACAGTAACACTTTCTGTAGTGGTTATAGGGCTGCGTATTAGACATTAGTGACGGGTCGTTCGTGAACGATTCATTCTTTTTGAACGTGTCTTTAACATGACTCAGAAGAAAGAGTAGTCTCGGAGAGTGATTCGTTCATTTTCTACTGGGCGCACAGAACCTCAGTAGGTTGCAGATAAAGAGCAGGTAATGTGTGATTGTTATGTACAGGGAACAGAAATGAGTAGTTTCCTTCGTGTCTTTTGGTCCGAATCGTTCATTCTTTTGTTGCGTGACTCCCATAGACACTATGCAATGCTATAGATTCAAAAGAACGAACAACTCAGACCAGAAGATATGAGAGGTGAGCTCCTCATTCTGTTTCTCATAATATGTCCTTAGCTGCATTGTAATATTTTCATTACTGGAACTATAGCCAAAATGTGTGTATGTAGACATGTTGGGGGTCTTTTTATTGAAAATGTAACACTTTATTTTATTTCTGATCAAAAGAATGAAATGAACTAAATGACTTATTTTGATGAACGAGATTCAAAGAACCGAGTCACTAAAATGATTCAAACTTCCCATCACTACTAGACATGTTAAATTATTGTGTTATAGGACATATAAATAGACAATTGTCAAATTATTGTGTTATAGGACTTTTTGTGCTGACTTTTTTTTTTTTTTTCATGGTTTTCTCCCTAATTTAGTCGTGTCCAATTCCTCCCCGTCACTAAGGGGCTCCCACATTAAGGCTACTACTACCACTCAGTCGGGAGGGCCGAAGACTACGCCAGCCGACCGCATCTTTTTGAAGTGCTTGCTCACGCACCGTTGGGTTCGGTGTAACAAACCCGGAGGACAGCGCTATCCGCTCCTTCCGCTTGCGTGAGCTCACAGACGCCCCTGATTTGCTGCAGAGCGATCTCCGGATGATAGGGCGAGCACTTTACCACTGCACCACCATTCCTGGGTGATTATGACTTTCAGGCATTGTTGGCTCAGTGGTAGTCTCGGTCCCAGCCAATACCCCACGCCCAGCCAGGGAATCCTTACTGATGGCCCCAAGTCTGGATAAAAATGGGAGGGTTATGTCAGGAGGGCATTTGGTGTAATACCTGTGCCAAAATAAAAAACGTGCAGCTTGGATGATCCGATGTGGTATCTCCTAATAAGAGCAGGAAAAAGAAGAACACTGTGATTACAACTTCCCAAGTTACTGTATGTTACATCAGAAAAGCATAATGAAATTGACATTTCTAAAAGGTGTTCTTTAGAGCATTCTTGAATTACTTGAAGATGGAATTCAAACCCTCATGACATGATGAGATTTGGTTCTGTATGTTAACATGTTCCCTTTCGAAACACGCCTTACGAATTAAAACTTTAGTTTAGTAAATAAGTATGAGCTTTTTTTTCAAACATGCAAGATTTTTTATCACCCTTTAACTAGGACAATGTCAAAGATGAGCAGATGATGTGTTTTTCAAGTTATGTTCTACCTGTTTGAGCCATTAAGTGGTCAATGGTGGGAGGCTTCTGATGCATCATTTGAAATATCACTTTACTTGACAAAAAAATGATATACATTACTCGTGGAGATGTGTGAAAAGGCCAGATCATGCATGTGGTTCTCAGTCAGTCTGAGGTTTTGAGACATTGTGACATTGAACAGTCACAGACTAGTAAAACACTCCTCTGTCACATAACCACTAACTCACACACCCTCACTCCACCCTCTTCAAAGTGGATAATCTTCAACCATTTTACTCTGTAGCAAGGTTTTGCTGCTAACAAGCCACTGCTGTGAGTAAGAACCGCCCCTGGGCAAGACATACAGTATATACAGTACTGTACTAGAGAGCCTTTCACTTAATACACAGAAGGCTAGAAGACAAGTCATGGAAAATGTTTTTCACAGAAGTGACAAGCTAACTCTGGGTTACTGATCACACTGTTGAGAATTTGAGCCTTGCTATTTCCAAACTGACAGTGATGGTCATAAGCGAGTGTCTTCACTCTTTCTGCTAGAAGATGCTGCATCATGGGTTTGGAACCCAACTGCCTAACAAGCTGGGATATGTGAAGGAAAGAATTCCACTTTGCTGTAATATATAAAGGCTTTCTTTTTAACTTCTTCTATTCTAACGGAATATTTTTTGCCTAGTATCTAGACTGTATTATTGGTGTGGATAACACTCTGGTACATAAAGCTCTGAAACACCAGTTTTGATTTTGCACTGTACATATAGCATTGTGTATACTGTATGTGAAATTCTCTCTCTCTCTCTCTCTCTCTCTCTCTCTCTCTCTTAGTTTACTGAATGTAGACGTGCTGTCCAAAACCGTCTCAGCTTCTGATTTTAAACACCTGCTACATGATTAAGCATTTCCTGGAGGAAACAAAAAAACAAGCAATTATTTATTATAGTCAGTGGGTGGCAATATTACCACTCTGGTGATGTAACATAACGCCATGCACATGTCTAGTGAAGTAGAAAGTACAGATACTGTATTTGTGGTATGATGTTGTTTAGAAAAAAAAAAAAAACTTAAAGTTAAAATGTACAGATACATACGTACTAAGTACAGTACCTTCCACCTCTGACCAGGCCTTCAAAAACATTTCCTCAAATGTGACCTCATATAAGAAGATCCCAGCTGCTGGCCTCAGTTTTCTGAGGGGCGTGGCTTGGCAGTAGCTCATCTAAACCAGTATAAAAATGTATCTTGTAAAGACAAGAATAAAGAAGTCTAATCTCATGAATTTCCATACTACAGCAAATTATTCAAAACAATGAGTCTGCCAAAAAATATGTATTTTTATTTGATAATATATTTGATGCAAATCCTGATTTGCAAATTTTGTTTTCTGAATGTGAAAATCCTGAACCTTAGCCAACATTAGCGAGCTCCCTGAGAGACAAGTGTCTTTTTCAGACATATTCATGGTGTGTCTCTGTACAGACAGTTTGTCTGGCATTCACTTCCTCTTATCTCCTTAACTGGCTATTCTCCTGTTCACACCTCCACCAATGGTACTACTTGTCCTTTGGGACTGCTGCCACCAAAATATCACTACCACTTTCCCTTGCTTTTTTCACTTTTTCGTCGGTTTTTATTCCAGCATTTGTTTAGTCTTTGGACTTTGACCCTGCTGCCCAGATGTACAGCCTGTGCTGTCTAAAATACATTATTCAAATAGTGGACGAGACATCATAATATACTATTTACATTTTACATAAGAATGCATTCTGTAGGCTAACGTTTGGAAGCTATGAATTGTTCCAGAATGGAAGTCATGCTGTCTGAATGCAGTTGCAAAACATCTCCTATGGAACTTTTGGGTTGTTCTGGAGGAGTCACAGGTCATGTCTATAGCAGAGGTCAGATCACAGGATAAACAAGTTTGATCCTTACTGTAAACATGATTCAAACGGACAGGTGAGAATCTAGACATTTTAAGACTGGAAGATTGTCTGAACTCCAGTGGAGCACACTGGAGAACCCACTGATGAACGCTGGGTTGCTTTATCACCGCCTCACAGATTAGACAGAAGAGCATGCTCGATATATGCAGGCATATACTGTATTGTAGAACATAAAGACACAGGTGATAAAGGACAATCAAAAGAAATCTTCATCTTAAGTTATCATTAAGTACATGTGGTTGTTGAGTGTCACATGTTCTCCCTATGTGATGTTAGGTCTTTCTTGGTTCTCAGGTTTTATCCCACTTCCTATAAACTTACATGTAGAGGAATTGACTTTACCACTGATTGAGTGTGTATAGTGTTCTGCCATGGACTGGCATCCCATTACTATGTCCAGAATTTCTGCAATTGCCTCTAGATCCAGCGTGAACAGGCCAGGATAAAGTGCTTACTGAAAATCAATGAATAATGTATAAATGAATATGGCTGTTTCAGTGCCCTGGCTTTTCAAAGGTGGAAAGCGCTTACTCCATGAGCTTTAACCTACCTATCTCGCTTAGACTGTATTCGAAATAATGCTGATTCATCTGCACTGATTTTGTATTCTACAGTGTATATATATATATATATATATATATATATATATATATATATATGCATACTGTATACAATACTGTGCAAAAGTCTTGATCCACCCCTCACTTTTTATAGTTTGTGGTCTGTCAGGTGAAGCGAATAACATTTTTCTTTATATTGACACCTGTCAGGGGTGGGATATACCGGTCAGCAAGTGAACAGTCAGTTCTTGAAGTTAAAGTGCAACTTACAGGATTTAAAGGATCAGCTGCTAACACCTTGGTGCCAGATACCACAGCACACCTTCAGAGGTCTTGTGGAGGTCAATGCCTTGATGGTTCAGTGTTTTGGATGACACAAGAGGGACCTAGACAATATTAGGCAGGTGATTTTATAGTGATGGCTGGTCATGCTTTATTTCTGAGCTTACTGTTTCTCCAAAAAAGGCCAATTAAGTTGGCCTTCTTTGCTCCTGTTTAGACCACCCTTTGGCCTTCACTACTTAAATTGCTTTGTGTTTCAGAATAACAACATGTAATAAATGAATAAAGGTTCCACTAGAAACTGAAGGCATCATTGCTATGTTTAAGATCCTAGACATTCTTTCTTTACATTATACTGTATCAAAGGCTGTTATTTTTGTATCCAAGTTTCCAAGTTGTACGCTAAGAAACTGTTTAGTGCGTTATACAGAAAAACGTTACTGCATAGCCTCCCTACTCCATTCCATCATACATGAGCTCACAGTCCAAGCACATTTCCACGTCCTGCTCGCAGTTTTGACAGCTTGTCATTTCGAGATGGCATCACACAGCGTGAAGACCCGGCCTCCTTATTGATTGGCAGTTGTTTTTCTTTCTTTGTGATGGGAGTGTGTGACGATGCGAGTGGGTCTGCATGTGTGGCAGGTGTCTTGGAACACATTGCAGGTGTGAATTGGAAAGCTTTCCTCGCGTCTGACTGTCATATTGCAGGTGTGTGTGTGTGTGTGTGTGTGTGTGTGTGTGTGTGCGCGAGTGTGTGCATGTGTGTTTTGCCACACTCTCCCGCAGGCCTAACAAATGGGGAAAACGGTGAAGCGGCCTCTGACGGGCTAGTGGTTATGCCCGTGTAATGGCAGAAAAGCCTGAAGGAGAATTGCCAACTTTGACTTTGAGAAAATAACCTTCGAGATGGCGACGCATGCGCTGCCCGTGTCTCGCTCCTTCCCTCCTCCTCCCCCTCTTGAGATCTCTTGCTTCAGTAATCCAAGTGACTCGAGATAAAAGGCTGTGGCGTCGGCTCCACTGTCTTCACACCTTTAATACAAATTAATCCCCCATATTGATTACAAACGTACAAGCTTATGTGCGGCTTATCAAAGTAAGCTTGCACCTGAGGTAAACCATTCCACCTTCTCTGCACACGCCTCTTACTTCGCAGGGCACTACATTTCCCAGCATGCACTTTTTTTTTATTATTCATTTTTGTTAAATACTGGATTAAACAGCCTTTTTTAGCAATTAGCTGCTTTTTATTAATTATAAACCCTTGATGCAGGGCTGGTTCCTAACCTCCCAGTGAGCTTATGTTAGCTTATTATTGAAGTTATGTAATATGATAAATGTTGTTTGATATTCTGTGTGTTTCAGTGCATCCGCAAGGCTGCCTGTGTGTCTGGGTTTATGTAACCCCCCACCCCATTCTGTCCTGGTTTGCCCTGTCGTCTGACCTTGTGCTCTGATTCCTGTCAGTCTGCTTGTCTTTAGTGTGTCCTCACTGTTATTACAGGTGTAAGATCTGTGTTAAAAGAATCCCCCAGTCAGGGTTAGAATGATAAAGAGGCTTTGTTTATCACTCATATGATCTCAAGGAATTATAGATCCAGTCACAGACTCACTATTCCTATTCTCTCATTCATTATTTGCTAACAGAACACTAGAACAGCGTTCTACAAAAAAAAACAGCACTGATACAAATCCTGCCAGGTCATGCTTTTCACCCTAGGTTTCATTTTGCTCTTTTCATCCTCACTAAATGTAATCTGTTTGGCTTTATTAATGTTCTACAGGTCCAGCTGTGCTCACATCTCTGACCTTGTCTGTAAATATCAGCTGTGGCACAGCTGGACCACTGAGGCTCTCTTTCTCTCCAAAACATAAAGGCTTAAAAAAATGGTGTGTCTAATGCAGGTCAACCGTTGACCATAGAGAAGGTCAAATCTAGCACACTAGCAGGTTCTAACTAGTCCTTGTCTCATGGACGTTGAACAGCATAAAATCTTATTGTAAATCCTACTGTAAAACTTTTAGCATGATGCACCCTTCATTAATAAATTAAACAGTGTAATGATAGGAAAGATCATGTGATCTAAGCAGAGTAACTTATTTACTGTTATAGAAAATGAATAAATCAACAACAAAAAAGAATATATTATTTTCTCATTACAGAAAATAATATATTCTTTTATATTATTTATATATTATTTATATTACACGGGTCCATCCCGTGTTATTGCTCAGTTAGATCTGACCGTTGCAAATTAGCTTAACTTCTGGTAATAACATGAAATTGGCCAATTTCACTTTCTTGTTACAGCTCATAGCCAGAACTAGTTAGTTTGGATCCCTTTATAAAAGGGAAACACGTATAGGATCCAATATAAGAAAAAAATGATGATACTGCTTTTTCCTTTTTTTTTAGAGAGATATTATTCTATATTTTATAAGATACACAGCCCTTATAAGTATATATATTTTCCCGCTTTAACACCTGCAGTCAGACAGCATTCTTCACCAGTAAAAGGCAGCATCAGTGCAGAAACTCAATCAGCTACAGGCTGAGGGATGCTGAGAATTCCAGGCTCGGTGTGTTTACTGTCTACTGAACACAGTGTGAAGCTGGAAAGGGTTCTTTCTTGCTATGTCCTTGTCAGTATCAGTCAGGTTGTTTTATTTATTGAATAATTAAAGCAGAAGGATGGAATGATCAGTAAGCTATTAAGTAAGTTCAAAACCATGTGTCTGTACGAGCTTATTGTGTTCTTGCACAAGAGTGGTTTAATTGGCTTTTAGATTCGACTTGTTTCAACCTTTTCATTTTTTTCAGCAGAGAGAGATTTTCAGGCCACAGAGAAAATGAGGAAATTAACTGCTGAATGAATACTGTACAGTATAAGACAAAAATATATATTTTTAAAAAAGCTCTATAAAACAGTTGTAATTAATCCCAGAACTCTTAAAGCTCCCACATGACAAATCCATGAAGGCAGGAAGGAAGATCTGTTTACACAGTGTCCTGTAGTAGAGGAAAGGAGCTGGGTGACAAAGAATACACAGTATTTTCTAGTTAATGGGTGTGCTTTATGGGTGAGATCAAAAATATGATGTTTTAAATCAGCCAAATAAAAAGTCATGCGTAAATGTGTGTCCGCCAGCAACGCTAGATCTTATAGGCCAGATTCCCCCCTGGGCCCCCAGGCCCATTATCAAGAAGATGATTAGTTTGTTTTAGAAAGAGGCAGTACATACATAATACAGCTATGTTGAGCAATTTGCACTTTTAATTTCATACTGTCTGTGGTAGCATAGAGGATGTGAGAAACCACTGAAAAAACGTGTGTGTAACTTAAATACCCTGAGCAACAGAAACTTTACAAGGTGAAGAAAACTCTACAAATTGAGAAAACATTCTCAGTGTCTCTGAAACAGATGCAGAAGGTAAATAGTTAAAACATAATAGTGCATAATAGAGAGAGAGAGAGAGAGAAAGAGAGAGAGAAAAAAATTTTTTTAAAAAGGGAGTGAAAAAGAGTTAAACCTAGTACATTTGCATTAAGAAACTGAATTAAATCGAATTATTACTTAGTAACTGAACTGAATTAAATTAAACAGAATTGAATTAAATTATGTAATAATTGAATTGAATTATTACTTGAATCAATTCTTTACTTAATAACTGAAGTGATTTGAATCATTACTTAATAACTGAATTCAATAGAATTATTACTTAACTGAAGTGAATCAAATTATTACTTCATAACTGAAATGAATCAAATCATCAGTTAATAACTGAAAGGAATTGAACCAAAGTTAAGAACAGGACTTGGGACTGGGTGCGTATCAGGACTGGGATGCCACTGGGATACAGTAAACAAGACACAGCATCAGGCGTCACCTGGTGCAGCATGATGCATTTACTATTTTCACTCATTTAACAACAATAACAGCTTTATCCTGAATAAAGCAAATGTAAATAGCAAATTTGCTTTTATTTGTCAGAAAATATAGCCGTCACAAGATGGTCACTGTTTGAAAAAAAAAACTGTTAAGTTCTGCTTTAACAGACATAAGACTGGTAATTACTGGTAATGAAGAACACGAATACAATTTAAACCTAGAATGTACCCAAACCATCATACCCAATAGTAACCTATTAATTATTCAATAAGTAAGTGAGCACTGGCGTTCTGGAGCTGTGGAAGAAACATATGTTTCTCCTGGGTTTATTCCTTACAGTTTTCACACGCAGATGGAGTAGAAAGTATAAACCAGTTTTTGAAAAATCAGTCACGGGAAAACTCAGCATTTGTGGTCCACACTCATACACGTTAAAGCTGATGAAAATAAGATGGAAAAAAGAGTGGACAGATTTTTTTTTTTCTCCTTCATTATGAACTGTGTCAGCTGGCCTTGACCTGCCCTGATTGATGCTCGCGAAGGCGGCGGCTCTTCATCATGAGCACTTCTCAAGTGGCTTTTACCTGATTACGCTACAGATGAGAGTTTTTGCGGCTCTCGCTCCCTTTCACTCCTTCTCTCTCTCTCTCTTTCTGTATCTCTTTATTTCTTTCTCTCTGCCTTTCCTCAGCCTCCTTCATTAAAGCACAGCTCGTTAATTTGGATTCAGGCTTCAGATGGTTTCACAACGTTTTTCTTGGAGTCCTGTCCATTAAATGGGAAGGTCAAGTCTTCCTGAACGGGTTCCATATCAGTGCTTCTGTCTCTCTCTCTCTCTCTCTCTCTCTCTCTCTCTCCTGTCCTGCGCTTGTTCTGTCTCACACACCCACATATACATATCTGTCCACTTGAGGCCTCTGTTTTAATTTGTCCCCAATCTGCTGTAATTGCTTTGAGAGCTGGCTCGCTCTGCATGTTCCATCTCAAGCGTCTTCCTCCTGTGTGTGTGTGTGACACATCACTGCTGACAGGAACAACCACACACACACACACACAAACACACACACACAAATTCTGGCGACACGCATTGTCAAACACAGCTGTTGTCTTTTGGTGAAAGCTCAGACATTAGAGCGCTGTCATCCTCTGCAGCTTCACTTCTCTTACCCCCGCCTGTGAAGAAAGGAATAAGAGTCCTATAGTATAATTGTCTGCTCAGTAGCGGTGGACGACCTTTGGTTTCTGCCGAAGCAGTTTCTTGATCGGAGCAGGAAATCTAAACGCTACAAGGAAGCATGAGCAAAGAAAAGGGCACCGTGACAGCAGGTTGAAATAAGCAGTCTATCCAGTAGAGAGAGAGAGAGAGAGAGAGACTGAGAGAAGGAGACTGAAGGATAAAGATAATATCACAATATCAATCTAGAAGCATGCATCCAGCTGTCCTCTCTCTCTCTTTCTCTCTCTCTCGTTCTCTTCTCTCTCTTCCCATTCCCCCTTGATTCAAATAACTCAAATCGGCGAAGTACGTAATTACGCAGTTAAAAAATGAAAAACGAACATAATCAAGCAGACAAAGTTATTAAGCCGTTATGAAGCCTAAACAAAGACGGATAGCGGTCTTTTCCCGGACCATACAGAATCCAAAGAAGGAACATTCTCGTGTCGTACGTTACTTGGCTTTCATTCGGCGTAACCAGATTCTGTACATAGTTTGGTGCAGCTTGTTTAATGTTCATTCGTCTTTCTTAAATATCAGATGCATTTCCTGTTTGTTATTTTTTGTTTTGTTTTCAATAGATGGGAGTAAAGATAGTGCCTGTTCTCCAAGAGAAAATATTTCTTTTTTGCATTTCTGTTGTTCAGCATCGCATCCTCTTTGGGTATCGTCCAGTTTTGACCACAGTGCATGCTCAGCTTTTTTATAGAGAAGGGGGGCAAAGTGGCAGACTGTGTGTGTGTGTGTGTGTGTGTGAGAGAGAGAGAAAGGCTCTCTTCGGCCCACTCCTGGCTTTTATACAAAACCTATTTTCACCAGTGTCAGCACTTACTGCACCTATATATGTGTGTGTGTGTGTGTGTGTGTGTGTGAGAGAACAGGAACACTTGGATATGTGTGTATTGCAGGTAAAATAAATATGGACATGGTGTGTACAGTCATAGTTAAGGACAAAGAAAGATGTCCGTGTGTTGCTCGCA
The DNA here is from genome assembly GCA_030014305.1 of Clarias laeviceps. NCBI lineage: Eukaryota > Metazoa > Chordata > Actinopteri > Siluriformes > Clariidae > Clarias > Clarias laeviceps. Next base: position 23,266,516 of record JAQMYJ010000037.1, read on the forward strand.
GCATGAAGAGAAAGCAACCAGGTCCCAGTCGTTTCCAGCGGCGCCGTCCGCGCAAGAACACTGCGCCCGCGCGCGACTTGTTATTTGGCACTGCAGCGTTTGTTTTGTGAGTGTGCGCGAGCGTGTGTTCCGAATGTTTACACCCAGTCGGAAGCATTATCCCATGTTTATTCCGTTCGCTCCCACTTGTTTTCTCAATAGACTTTTAATTACGTTCAGACAACCTCAGTCGAAATGATTTGAAGTGAACAGGAGAGCAGCCTGCCAGGCTCTCGCTCTTCACTCTCAGTGGATCAGACTGGATAGAGAGACGAGAAGTCCCACTTCCAGCACGGAGACGTGTGACATATTCGGCGATCTCCTGAGAAAAACAAGTGCCCTTTTTTTTTTTTTGGATTTGTAGGACGAGCCAACTTTATTCCAGCCAACTGTTTCTGAATCATTGCTGTATTTTTGGAAATGTTCGATTTCTTTTCCGAACAAGCAAAGCAGAGATACATTGTTTTAAGGACATACTTTTTTTTTGTTTTTTTTGTTTAATGTAATATGTTTTCTTGTTTACGGATGCCAGAAGAGTGTAAATGAAAGCAATAGGTCAGACAAATATTTCTGAACGGTGCGTGTCAGAGGAAGGAACACGTGAGGGGTTTGCTGTTGCCGCTGTTTTGTCGTGGGCACATGTGCCGCCTGGCAACGGTCTCCGTGGAAACGAGACGCAGGGAGGATGCAGGCTGAGAGGAAGTGTGAGCGTGGTAAAAGAGAGACAGAACAATTCCGTCATCGCGCACAGACGAACGCTTTTACGTAGATACACACGTTCTTGTTCTTCGTGTGGTGTTTGGTGGAGAAATATGAGGTACTGTTTAGGGAAAAAAAAGAGAGAGAGATAAGATTGAGGAAGCACAAACACTTCGGTCGTTAAGATAAAAAAGGACACAGTGTTATTAGGAGAACGCTTTAAAAGTAGCAGACTCTGAGTCAGAGCGAAACTTTCAGTTCAGCCAGACAATTCAAAAAAACAGACAGAAGATGACTTTTTTGCTAAAGTTTAAATGTTTAAAGGTCCTCACATCTCTCTCTCTCTCTCTCTCTCTCTCCATCTGTTATTGTAGTTGTGTTCTGACTCAGTAGTTCTGGTGATTGGGTTTAATCCCAGCTGAACGCGCTGGAGAGAATGAAGCGACTTTCGTCGCCAGGCCTGAGCGAGCGCCGGTCCAAGTCCATTGCTGCGGCTCTCGTCGGACAAACTGACCTGAGAGCAGTGTTGCGGCACGCCTCTGTAAACAGAAAGTTAATCACTATTCTCGTGCTGCCCCGGACAGGTTAAAGGTCTAGGGTTAGGGCTGTGATGGACTGGCGCCGTGTCCGGGGTGAACCCAATCTAATGTGGTTGAGATAGCTCAGTGGTCAAGGCATTGGATGGAGAAGGTTCGAATCTCAGAACTGCCAAGTTGTACCTGTTGGGCCCTTGAGCAAGGCCCTTAACCCTCAACTGCTCACATTTATAATAAAATACGAATGTAAGTCATTCTGGATAAGGGCTTCCCGCCAAATCCCTAAATGTAAATATACAATACCCAAAGTTCCTTGGGATTGACTTCAGGTTTTCCACAACCCTAAACAGGATAAGCAGTATAGAGAGTGCGTGAGAATGTTTAATTTGACAAAGCTTTGAGTTACTCAGTAGGTACATTTCATGTGGTTTTACAATACTGTATACTTCAGGATAAGATTTATTTTTGCTAATATAATGAAATTTCTGCAGCGGTTCTTCTGGATACTTTGTTTCTGTTCGTGCAGGTAAAAGCCAACAGCATTCATTATCATATTTGTGTGCGTTTGTTTGAAAAGTGGTAGCCTCTGGAGACCTGAATATCCTCATATGAAGACATGACATTTTCTTCCAACTGCGCTCTTCTCGTGACATTTTAATACGAGTAACTCTACGTGGAATTTCTGTTGCTGAACTTTTTCCTGTTGAAAGACATTGATTAAGTTCATAGTTATCAGGTGCTCCAGTAAAAATAAAGAGAAGGAATGTACATAGCAGTAGAGTCCGGCGCTCAGGTGATGCTACTTTGTTTTTTATTCGTAGAAGTAATGTTTGGAAACCAACTCATCCATTCATTTCTATACTGATTGTGTTATATTATAGGGTTGTGGGAGACCTGCAGCCTATGCCAGGGAACCTATGGCACAAGGTAGGGGTTCACATTGGACAGGGTGCCACCCCATTCCAGGGCACGAGCAAACACACACAAAATCATAGAACTGTTAATCAGCTTACACTGCATGACTTTGGACCGTTTCTGGAGGAAACGCACCGAGATCAGAGGCAAGATTCAGTGCTAACCGCTAAACCACCGTGTCGCCATGTTGGGAAATATATGTTTGAAAACATGATGCATGTCAACAAAATAAGCCCTTTGGAGTAAATAAGTTTGAAATAAAACGGACAGTTACATACTGTACACACTGCATGACATGACAGTCATGAATTGCACCAAATACAGAAAAAAACAGACGTCTGGCTACAGAGGGAAACTCAGTAACACCTGCTGTAGATGGTATACGGTGTAACATTAGCTTGCTGGATAACGTACAGTAAATACGTGATGAAGAGATGGTGTGGTAGTGTAGCCTCAAAGCTCCCGAGCTTTTGGTTCTGTCTGTAGTTTTTGTCTACATACTGTACATTTTTTTTCTTTTTTAACTTTAGAGAATATCTAGCCAAAGTCCGACAAAATCTTCTGAGTCTGTTTGGAAGCTGTCCACAGGAAGCAGAACTGATCTTCTGGTCTGATTTCAGCTAAAACTTTGTGTTCTATAAATGGTTATGAAGAACGCGCACAGGGTTACGCCAGAGGATCTTTCCGTGTTTGTGTGCATATTAATAGATTATTCTGATTCAATCACACCCCCAGGAAGCTGCAGCTATACATAATAAATGCAAAAGTTTATTTCTTTAACATTCAGAGTGAGAGCACGGGCAGAGTGGCAAAAGTGAGCACAAGATAATATTAGCGTAGAGTAATAATACGAGGTCAGCCATGCCGCTGCTCTAAACAACACGCTGAGTGACATAGTGTCTCACGAACCTGAGCTATTCTGTGCTTTATCTAACATTTATTTCCCTCTTTTAGAGCAGTTTAGCCATCCGCTCAACCCTCTTGCTGATTTATGCACTGTAGCTTATGTCCATCTATTCTCAAGACAGCAGTACATACAGGAAGATGCATGATTGATTGGGCCAGAGTTACACACACACACACACACACAAATATGCTAGCAGGTGTAAAGGAAACAGGATGCAAGACAAAAGACTTAGACGAGGTGGAAAGAAATACAGAAAAAAAAAACAATCTGATAGAAAATCGATACAGCAGAAGAGGAAAGGACTTGCAGAGGGAGAGAGAGAGAGACAGAGAGAAAATGCTGTAGACTAATGGAATCAAATCAACATTAACAGATAAATATATCAGCCAGTGTTTAAGGTTCAGAACACAGAAAAACTTTGACATTACTTTGCATGCACACACACAAACACACACACACATAGTGCACACAGCTTAAATCTACATCCAGTAATTCTTGAAATATTAAATCATTTCCCACACCAGTGCTATGGCCCCACAGGACCAGGTTCAGAGTTTCCAGTACATCATATACTGGAACATTTAAAGTGCAGATGACATCATCTCATCTGCAGCTAAAGCACTTCTTTCGCTCAGAAATCATCGCAAATATAATACATTATAAAGTAAGAATATGTTAAAACCAGTAGTAAGAAAATAAAAAAATTATGTACCTTTATACATAAAAAAATAGAATCCCTTTTCCAGATCCAGTTCCAGAATTTGTGTTACAATTCAATATCTGACACGTTTTATCTCTGATAGCTGAACCATTGTTTTTGATCATCATCCTCAGATAGCAGGAGACTCTGATGGAGAACGTGATGCAGATGTGCTGGAGTCGTCTGCTATCTGCCATCTCTGGTGCTGACCTTCATAAATGTCCACAACCACTGATAGTTTAGATACATTTCCACTTTTTACTTCTGTGATGTGATATTACATTCATTTAACTTTTTTTCCTGTATTGTTGTTTATCCTGAACTGTAGCAGCTGAAACAATACAAATGGATAATACAAATCCATGGAAATGTAAAGGAGTGTAAAGCTCAGTTCAGTGTATTTTCCCAGTTTCCTGTACACCTGATTAAACTAATCAACCATTTTCTGAATCGAAGTGGGTGAGATAGAGAAGGGAAACACTGAAATGTGCAGGACAGGGGGAACCCAGCTCCCACTTCCACTATTTTTGGTACAAATGGTTTGTCAGGGTGCCGGTAAGAACCGGCAAAAGAACTCAATTGCAGACACAAGATAAAGTTCAGCAGTTTATTAAAAGTTCAGGTTTTAGTCAAGTTAGCATTTTGCGAATGAAAATGCTTGGCGAGGATGAAGCGCGCAGTGTGGAAGTGAGCAGATTGTGTTCACAGTCCAAGCCGTGAAGCGAAATAGTTAGTTCCAATAGCATTTGACTTTTATTCCAATAGCAGATAAAAGTCAAATCGGAAAATCTGCACAAAGAACTGAGCAAAGGTATTCGAGGAAGCAGGCGAAGTCTTGTGAATCAGAAGCGAAAGCACAGATCAAAAGTGCTAGGAAGAGGAAACAGAGGTCGGAGTGAAAGTGATCTGAGCTGCAATCCATTCCCACAAAACATGCACGGAATACTAAGTACTAAAATGCATAATCCAACAGAACGAGGGTCAAAAACTAACAAAGTTAATCTGTGAAGAAGGAGTCAGGGTCAATGGCAAAAGAAATTCCAAACCATGATCATGGTGGAAAAAAAAATATCTGTATCCAAAAATGTGATGCAAATCTGTGATGCATGAAATTCAGGTGAGGACAGAAAACCACAATAATACAAATGAGGTACTCTGGTCACATGGAGTGTTCCCGGTGTCTTTTTTAAAACTGAGTAGTAACTGCCAGGCGGACTTCAGGTCGGCCAGAGGTGAACTTGGGAATGACTTTGCGAGTCAGATCTGTGATGTCGCTACGGTTTCAAAATCGTTGCTTGCCGTTGCTCCGTCACTCCGGCGTTGTTACTGTAGGTACAGTGTAGCAATGAAGCAATAACTGATAAAATAGTTAATGATCTGATGCAGTAAGGCCACAGATAACACTGAATACATACAGATAGCTCTACAATGTGCTGTGAGGATCTACTACTCTCTACAGACAGACCTGAGATAACTTCAATTCAATTCAATTCAATTTGTATAGCGCTTTTAACAATTGTCATTGTCGCAAAGCAGCTTTACACAATCAAAAGAATT
>JAQMYJ010000037.1:23277117-23303577 GCA_030014305.1 Clarias laeviceps
ACAGTATGATGCAGATCAATCCCTGCTATCCATTTCACCCAAATGAGGATGGGTTCCCTGTTGAGTCTGGCTCCTCTTAAGGTTTCTTACTGTTACCATCTCAGGGAGTTTTTCCTTGCCACTGTTGGCGTAGTCCTCGGCTTGCTCATCAGGGACAATCTGATCATTTTGATTCAAACACGTTCACATCTCATACAAACTTAAATAATTCTTTTAATTGTGTATTGTTGCTTTGTGACAATGTCAATTGTTAAAAGCGCTATACAAATAAATAAAAATTTAATTAACCTCTAGTAAAAGGCATGCATGCACTCGTGAGCCGCGGCTGTTCTCTTCTGTTTACTATCGGGCTCAGTGTAAAGCACCAACCATCTCAGCTGGGAACAGGACTAAATATAGCTTCAGTTTGAGAAATGTTACCGTTTCTTTTACCATATCTGACTAAAACCAGTTTCAATTAGCAGATTTTTAATGAAGTATAAACATGTTAAAAGATCTCAAATGATCCTTTTACAATGGGTGTACTGTAACTCATAAACTAATTGTGAAGCTGTTGTCAGCTTATGCTGAATATATACAGTATATCCTATATACTGTAGACCAGTTTCTAGTTTAGAACCACTAGTGGGAGTTAGAGTAATGTATAAATATACTGTAAACCTAAAAGTAATTTCTTTTGGGCATGAGATTGGGTCATTGCTGATTCTGAAAGATCTGTGTGAAAATTGGGGGCCTCATAGGCATATCACATACACCTGACTTGGCTTTATACACCTGACATTATATCTGCTAAAATATTCTCGGCCATGTTGGATTTAGTTTTCCACTAGGGGCGAAAGTGGAACTAAAGTAAAAAAAATAAAATAAAATGTAAATATATCAACATACAGTATTTAAATTACATACTATTCCTACTCAACTAAATATGTAAATTGACCAAAAAGAATAATAAATAAGTAAATAATAGGGCTGTGAATCATTGGTAGACTGTCAATTCAATTTGATTCAGTTTTTGAATCACACAGACCAGATTCACTTTAAGAGCACTAATGTCATTCATTTTAAGAGCACTTTAATGCTTTTAATTTTAAAGCATTTTAATGTTTATTGTCTAATTTGTCTCAAGCAGCTATATTTCTTCCAGGTTTTGAATTATTAAAAAAAAACACTAAAATGGTTTAATGCACATTGAAATGGTGTGAAACTTGTCTTTTTTTTTTTAAATGTCAGAAAGCGATTATTTGTTTTTCTGCCAATTTTCTACTGCACACTCCAGTCGGGTAGGTAGGGGTATTGCACTAAACGCTCATTAAGTCCAAAGATGAACAAATAACGCTCTTTCAAAATATGGGTATTTGCAGAAGTTGGAAGTGGTTCCTATTTTCTGCTAAAGCTATGGTATGTTTTAAGAAACGTGGCAATTTTAGAGAATTATACATTTTCATGTTTAAGTTTAAGATTGAATCGACTAACAAAAGGCTGATTACATTTTAAACCCCCACGGCTCTAGAAAATAATGGTAAAATCTTTGACTACTCATTAAATAGAGTGCAGGCATTGTCATGGTTTTCATGAGCCATAGCTAGCCAGATGCTCGACGCATGAAAGTCTAGTCTGCGGTAAGTTACACATCCATTAATTTCTACTGTTCAAGGCGCCAAACTAAATTTTAAGTAACAATGATGTCAGGACTATTTTGCTCTAATACTTTTTGGGCTACATTGTTGTCAATGAGAAGTCAGTGTAATAAATGTTTAAACGTATTATATTACACTGTTTAAGGACAGGTCCGCTTTTAAAATGCACTCACATGGCTGACGTCAGCTGAAATCATTGATTCTGGAACTGAGAGTGCACATCACAGAAGCTCATGTCTGGCAGCAAACTCCTTCGTATAGCCCCAATACCGGCCTAACTAGACGAAGGAATGCTGCATCTACATCGGCGACTGGGAAATTTTTCTTGACTGATAGTGACACAGCAGGTCGACTATCTTGTGTGTCCTCTACACTAATGGTGCATGGCTGCTTACAGTGTCTAAGTGGCATTGAGTAGATGAAATGTGGCACACACACATACTGTACACATATAGTGGGCAATTTGGGAATGCCAATTAGCCTAATCTGCATGTCTTTGGATTACACCACGTGCCAACTTCACCGCGCCAGAAATTTTTTCAAAAAACAAACAAAAAAAATGTAAAAAAAATATATTAAAAACATAATAATGCATTTCGGACATTTTAATATCAAAGTGAAGGCATTCTGTTAAAGTAATTTGATATAGTCTCCTTGCTGTTTACCATAGCAGAATATATCAGTCGCCCAATTTATGTATCCGCTAATATTGAGCGTTGTCTCTAATTTTGCCATGTTTATTTTGACTGTTTATTGCCTCTGATCACTCGGTGTTGTCCTGTTTAAGCTCTATAGATAGTAGAATATTCAGTGTTGACCTTCGCGGGATGAGAGTTTGATTGGGGCTGCTTCGGCCAACCAGACTCAATAGGGCTGGTGCTGTTCCTACAAGCTGGTGATGATGTACTAAAAATACATAATCAATGCCCTCAGGTTTGTTGAAAACAATCTCGTGTGTGGCAGCGTGGGTTTAATACAGTTGGAATTGGCCCACGGGAGCGCAGTGTCATTTGAAATGCACATTACCCCTAATGGCCACGCCATTACACATAGCTGCCCTTAAATTAGCCCTGCTCGCCTGAACGCTTGCTATTATGATAATATTCGGAAATATATCCACGCAGAACCGACATGCTGGACAGCGTTTCAAGCAACGGCGAAACTTCTGTATGTAACTTTGCATATGTAATTGGCATCATGAATTAATCCTTGTGTCTTTTGTGCGGCTGGTCGTTTATTGCGCATAAGGGATGAAAGAAAAGGCTGTGAGGAAAGGAGCACAGGATCGAGGGACTGCGTGTGGGAGTTGCCATTCTGCTCTCTTACAGGTAGATGACAAGAGGGCAGGTGTGAGTGGGTTGAGTCTGGACATGACCCAGACACTCTCGCTGTGAGGATTATGAAGGGAACATGAGAGGGAAAACAAATCTCCCGCTTTAAAGCGATTCAGTGTAACTTATAATTTAATGTTGAGCCAGACTGGAGCTTATTCTTGTATAATGTGAGATCTTTAATTGTTAGTTTAATAGATATTTTTCATCATGGGTGGGGAAAATAAAGGAAAATAACATAAAATAAAATAGGATTTGAGCATACAGTACAGTGAAATGGCATATATTAAATAATAAATGGCTTTCTCTGGGTACTCCGGTTTCCTCCCACAGTCTAAAGACAAACGGATTATGCTAATTGGTGTCCCATCGTAGATAGGTGTGTGTGTGTCCACGGTCCACGGTGTACTCTATCCAGGGTGTACCCTGCCTTATGCCTTGAGTCCCTGGGATAGGCTAAGCGGCATAGACCTATTGCACCTGATGGCATGTCACCTGTCTACCATGGTCCCTCCTGATTCTGGATTGCAAAAGGGACATTACTTACCCGATGCCAGCGCCAAAACTCACATTCAAAACAGTCACGGAAGCAGTTTTAGAAAGAAAACACATCTGATCACATCTTAGAGAACACTTTGTCTATTTAGTAATTGCTTACTGTATAATTTGTTCCGAATTTCCTTCGAACCGTCTGTGTTGGGGTTCACAGCTCGCATAAGCTTCAAAGCTAGCTAGCTTCTAAGGCTGGATCCCAAATCCCTCTCTAAACCCTGATCAAGGGCACTACTAAAGGGCACTGAGTCTGAAAATAATCAGCAGTATAGAAGTTATCATTCGCTAGGTTACTCTTTAATCTGTGTGACAAAGCATCAGGTAATCCGGTAGGTCATCAGATAATATTCCTGTCGTCGTGTTTCTGGCTCTGAAATACACCTCGAATGTAAACATCAACGAATATACCTAGTAGCCTATTGTCGGTTACCGGAACTTCTTCTGTCTTCTGTTGTAACTGACGTCATGGTAGTCACATGTCTGCGAAAGGTCTATAGAGAATGAGGAAGACAGTAAAGCATATACTATTGTATACTGTATATACACTACATATGTATGTACAGTATGTCTTTAATGTGCCTTCATAGAATGGAATTAATGACAAAACCTATTGTGGAAAACTGGAACTTATTGGACAAATTGTTAAAAAAAAAAAAAAAAAAAGGTGTGTTTTTTAAAGTAAAAACAAGCTAGATCCATTATTACATCTCTCCCTCTGGCAGGAACCTTAATAGTTCTTGCGTAGAAATTCTAACTCTTCAATAACCCTTTTATTGTTCTTTAGAAATGATAAACATTATACAGTATGTGTAGCAGAAGCACAAAGCTCGATTCAGAGCTCGGATTATATTGTACCCAAGTATGCAGAGCCTGCTTTTTATTGCATTAGACTACTAATGCATTATGTTGTTAGCAATGCAATGTGGATGTATTACAGTACATGTCACAGAATTAGCACTGCCGAATAATTTGTGATTTTTGTATCACTGCTGTGTTTACATGCATAATTGACCTGTATGAAACAAGTCCTGGTATACGGTGTGCAAACATGTCATACATTATTCAAGTGGTATTGCTTTGTTTTACGTTAGTGAGCCAGTAAGTGAAAAGATGTTCATGATTCATCGTGATGTGATATTTTCGTACTATCTTCACGATATGCCATTAGAAAGGACATCTCACTAGGAGAGCTATTTAAGAAGCAGGCTGTCACATTTGCAAAGGATATATTAATGATTAATTTTTATACTGAAACATAAACAGAACAATTACCAGCCGTTATAAATTGCTGCCTTTGCTTTGCGGAGTCTTGCCAGGGTGCGCTCAGTGATCCAGGCTTCTTAAACACTACTATCTCATGCACATATCTCTGAGCTCCGTGCCTGTCCAGGAAACAATTAGTTTAGCAAATAATCTGTCAGGAACTAGTTATTAGCTGTGTGCCAAGGATAACATTATGCTATTGTTTATTAGTCTTTTAGCAATGTGTTGACTATTTAATCACTTTGAAATTCACAATTACACACTAGAGTCCCCACATACAGTTTTTTTTTTTTTTTTTTGCTTCTGTATTTCAGAACTGTAGGCCTGGCTTCTATTTTTTTGTATTTGCCCAGCAGCAAAAAATTGCAATTTCAATACCATCAAATATAAACTTTTGACCTGCAATTTCAATACAGTCAAATATAACCTTTGACCTTTTAACCTTTTGCGTTCTATAGAGACTGGCCAGGGAGGCAGAGCTGATCCAGACATTGCACCCCTGGAGGGACAACATTTCAGTAAGTGTGGCTTTATTGATTGCTTTCCAATAATTTCACGTAGTCATACAGTAATATGGATTCATATACCTTCGTCCTATGAATTAGTGCAAGACTATGATAGTGATAAAGCCCCTTATTTTGTTAGGGTCCATCATTGAGGCACAGTGAATAAAAAGGAGCCATGAACACACCTATGTATAATTATATTAAATACACTGTCCAGCCAAAAGTCCCAGAATTAATTCTTTTTTTTTACTACTTATAGCTTTGATTATGACATGGCCAAATCATGTTTAATTCCTCATGCTCCCACTCTTTCACAATTTTAAGCCTGGAATATGCCTGTGCCATCATGGAAGAAATAATCAATAGATGTGATAACCTGGTCATTCAGAACATTCAGGTCATCAGCTGTCTTCATTTTATTGCCACATTACAGCACATCGCTGAGTCTAGACCTGAAGCAACTGTAGATCATAAGAGGCTCCCCTTCTTACCGTGACACACCCATCACACTACAATATGGTCAATCTGGTCTCATTAGACGAACAACCTTTTTCCTTTGCTCCTTTATGCTCCCTAGCAAACTGAAACCTTTTATCCTAATTAGTCTCACTAACAAAAAGATTTCTTATGTCCACACAGCTGTTTAGTCCCAATGCTGTTGCACTTTGTGTGTGTGTCAATGCTCTGACTTTCAATACTAAAACATAGCTATGATTACTGCTGATAATTTTTTATGATGCATTTTCACCAAGTGATGTTTGATAGGTGTCATTTATTATTTTTTTATCCACCACATTTCTTCTGAAGTTGCTGTTTCAGCACTGTTCTTCAAGGTTTCGCGAATGTGTTGAAAGGGTCCTTAACCCAATTCCAAATGTCCTTAGTTGTTTTCCTTGCTTAATGCAAGCCCATAATTTGGCCTTTCTTAAATGTGATGTATATCATAAGCAGTGTTGGGGGACGTTACTTTTTAAAGTAACTAATTAAATTACAAAATCACTGTCATTAAAAAGTAATCAGTTATATGACAGCATTACCTTCTGATAAAAGTAACTAGTTAGAGTACTTTTCCTTTTCCTGTGTTTGTGATTCCTCATGCATGTTGTTTTAGTCAGGACCTTTATAATTATTCTATAATTAACCCATAATCTGTGAACTACTAATACCTCTATCTCACCTACGCGGTTTCGTGCGATGGCCGTAAGTACGGTTCATCATGATTCACCGCAAGTTTTGGTGCTGTGATTATCTTTTCTCGCGTCGGTCCTTGCGGCTGTTCACGGTGCCTAACACCGCTTCTCACCGCGAGTCAAACCACATAGGTGAGATATGGGTATAACAGCACGAATAACAGAGTTTATCAGGGCGGGGCTCGTAGGATGACTTTCACACACACACATTAACGGAAACACTGCTGTCTGGCTCACGGATTACATAAATTGTCTGAATAACGGATTACATTTTTGAAAATATAACTAAATAACTGAGTACTTTAATGGTGGACCTAATGCATTAGATTACTCATTAAATCAAAAAAGTAATCCAATTACTCTAATGTGTTACTTTGGACCGTGTTACACCCAACACTGATTATAGGTTATATATATTATGAACAAGTTTTTGTCATGATTCTCCATTGCTAACACACACTGAATCTTGGGCTTGCAATCCTCGTAGATGGTGGGAAATGACTAAAATATGGGACATAAAAGGGACATAAATAATGCAATATTTTAATTTACAGAGCTAAGGACTTGACACTGCCATAATGTAAGCACAAGTGCATAGACAAGAGTCATGTTAGCAAAAGTCAAAAGACAAACACATAAAGTTAATGTAATCCAAATACAAAACATTACTTGTATGAAATGGGGAAAACAGCGGGACTTCGGTGGCTGTCGGAGAGAACGAAAGACATGCGCAAATGTCAAGTGTCTGATCTGTCATCGACCGTGGAGCTCAAATGCAGGATATGTTAAAATTGGCACATCTGATAGTCTTTTAAATATTTATTGTTTCACCTCATCCCATCGCCCATACCTCTGGGGCACGCCTCACAGTTCGAATATCTCTGGCCTAGAAAATGAAGCATTGACACCGACTGTTTGATGAGTGATTTCCTGTCAGTTGCTGTCATTTTTTTGTGCATCCAAGAGCCGTTTTACGCTCATACAAACATTCATTATTGTATATTCTAGTCCTTATTCACAGCTACGTACTCGAAATATCCTTTACAAAAACACTGGCACCACACACACTCTGCCGTCTGTCTCCAGGGAGACCATGCTTGCTGTTATGCTACACTTCCTACAAATGGAATTTTAACCCCATGCCTCCCGAGGGATATTTGAGAAAAGACTCTAAAGCTAATAATTATGAAGCCTCCTCACTGAGAGAGCCCATTTCTGTTCATGGCTGCTTAGCCACTGCACTCACAGGGAGGCAGGGAGTTAGCTGCCTATCACGCCACACACTCCTCGCTCAGAGCTCTGCAACTAAATGCATGTTTTATAGCGTCGCATGCATGCACGCAGACATTGCATGCTTTTAAATCTCTGTGCATTCTGTAAATTAAAATGGCATCACACATTACACAGGTAAAGTACTCGTCGTATGTCGTGTGTAAACACCCAAAATGCATACCTTCCTTTTTAATTTTTTTTTTCTCTTCACATTTCTTTCTTCCCCGCTCTCTCCTCCCTTTTTTCTTTTTTCCCCACCTCTCTATCTTTCCTTCTCCAGCGTGTTATCAGCCCTCCTCATTTCTAATCAGCCATGAAAACAGTTTGAAAATGTCATATTGTTGCAAACACTGCAAATGAGACCTAATGGGGGTGCGGGCATTAATAATGTATCATGGGGCTGATTTCATTTGCTTTTATAATTAGCCCAGGTAATGAAGCACTGTGGAGGCCCGAACCATTTCAGAACCTTCACACGAGAGAGGGGGATGAGACGTGTCCTTTAGTGAGGACGAGTGGTCTTGTTGATTCTGCCTCTCTCTCTCTTTCTCTCTCTTGTTTGGCAAATGTTCCCTGTTTTTTTTTTTTTTTTGGCTGAAGACTGCTGACTGACACTGTAATTAGATTAGGCCTCCATGCTTTTTGGGCACATTAGGGACCCAGAGTGAAAAGCATGTTAAAGCATTTGGAGGGAGGAATAGAGACTGAGAGAAAAAGACATAGATGGAAGGGTGGAAGGGGAAAGAATTTTAGTAATACTATTGAACAGTAAAAAAATTTGCACACACACACATACACACACACACACACACACACACACACACACATATATATATATATATATATAGTATATATATGTGTGTGGGCTGTGTACATAAACACCTCTCCTTGCAGTGTAGCGAGGTTTTCAGATTTTTTCATCTGAATATTAGAAACAGCAATTTAAAAAACTAATAACATTTTCACACCCATTCATCAGTTTTCACAGAGACTAACAGTCCCATCCACGACCTACTGTACATCTCACCCCCAATAAGGCGGTCATATGTCCTAATATTTTTGATCAGTTGAAAAATGTGTGGGTTCAAAGACAAAGGTGTCCTAAGCCATTTAACATAAAAATATTAGCTAACTAGCTTAAGTACTCGTCGTTGACTGGTAAACAGTTTATAGAAATAGTTAAAGCTAAAAATAAGCTGATCAGTTTGAATGTAATTAGTGATATTATTATTTCAGGTTGAATCTCACGTACATGTCCGCGTATTTTAACACATCACAATGTGCTCTCAGTTCGGATGGACCACACCCTCACCTCGGACTGCTGCGGATGTTTGCTCTAACAACCCATGTTTTATCTCATTGTCCAACACTGGACTTCATGTTAATTTAAATAACATCTGTTATATTGAACTTTCAGCTGCATAACACACATGATGTTATATCATTTCTATCTGTTATCACCCAAATGAGGATGGGTTCCCTGTTGAGTCTGGTTCCTCTCAAGGTTTCTTCCTATTGCCATCTCAGGGAGTTTTTTCCTGGCCACTGTCGCCCTCACCCTTGATTTGCTCATCAGAGAAAATCTCATTATTATCTGGACGCATTTTTCTCACACATACACATTTTCTTTTCATTTTTGTGAAGCTGCTTTGAGACAATGATAATTGTTAAAAGCGCTATATCAATAAAACTGAATTGAATTGAATTGTGGTTTTGGCGGCTTGTAGATGTGTGTCTTCTGCATACACTGTCTATACACGGTAAATGATTGCATCGATTGGTGCAAGGGAAAAAAGCACTAAATCGGATATTTAGATGCTGTGGTATAATCTGGCACATAAATGCTCAGAACTTCACTTTTACTCAACATTTTGATTTCATTCATTGGTGCAGGTTTAGCTTCAGGCAAATACATACCTACTGCCAAAATTCTGTTCAATTCTGTCCAGCCAGTTTTCCGTGATGCAGTGACATCTGGCTGGACAGACATACAGATGACAGATGATACGGAGACAGACAAACAGACCTCTAATGTATGAAACGTAAGATGTGACTAATGTTCAGTTGTGACCAATGTACAGACAAAACCTTTCTTTTATTTATATTGATGAAAGCTGAAATTGTATTCAGTCATCTTACATCTATCTGTTGAAACCCATACATATGTGTTCATACAGCAAAAAAAAAAAAAAAAAAGAATTAGACTTGCTGTTCCAGTACTTTTGGAGGATACTGTGTATCAGTGCCACTGCTACTGTACACCCTGATTAACATCGCCCATTATGGAGTGTGTAAAGTCATAGAAAATATAGTATGTTAACGTTGTCTATTAACTCTCCTAGTATAGCTGGGTCATAACAAATCTGCTCAGACAATTTGGATTAGTAACACTAATGCACTCATCCGAATTTTTCATATACCACTTGAAAAAATTTATTTTACAGCCAGTGGTTAGATCAACATAAACCTAACTGTCCAAGTTAGATATTTACCTAAGCTGTTGCTTTGAGTCATCCAGTGTCTGATTTGATTAATGCTGAACACAAATCTAGGCTGAAGGTGGCATGGTGGCTCACAGCTCCAGGCTCCGCAGTTCATTACTATTTCTATAAAGATGCACACCTTATCGCCATGTCCGGAAAAACTCTTTTGAGGGTCAGATGTCCTAGCATTCCTGTGGGCTAAAGGCCAATTGTCTTTAGGCCTTTTAGCAGGTAAAACTGCATATTTTCGCCCCTATGAGTGAGCTGTATACAAACCCGCAGCATTAAAGTGAGAAATTTTGCATTACTAAGCATCGAGTATGTTCGGATATATCTTCTTGAGCTCTCCTGTGTTTGCGTGTAATGAGGAAAACATCAGGATTCTAATTTTGGGATTAAAGTTATATAAGTGTATATCCGCTTATATTATGAGTAATATGAATATCAAAATATGAATATGTATAAACTGTATGTGCATATATGTATATAATGTCTGCATTACTGTGTACAAAAGCATTCACTATTTTCAGACTAAAATAACTAACAAGAAAATAAATTACATCAACATTAACATTACAGAAGACTATTTGCATGCCTGTTAAAAAAGCAACATATTACTGTTCATGACAGACCAATTTTCAGATGGAATCAAAAACACCTAACATAGGAATAGAAAGGAGCAAGTGTGACAAAGTTACAAGAAGAACTAACTAACTGCCTAAAAGTCTTGGGCACATAATGCCATAATCAAAAAAATGCCATAAGCAAAGATGCTTTTAAAAACATCTCTACATAAAATGAAACTTTTATAAAGAACACTCAAGAGTAATCAAATAAACACAGTCAATATTTGGTGTGATAACCTTTTGCTTGAAAACCAATAGTGTTCGATATAGATGTGAACAATTTTATTAAGTAAAACAGCTGTTAGGTTTTGCATGCCGGAGAATATGAGTTCTTTTGGTAACATTGTCATAATTGCTCCTTTCTACAGGCAGGCAGGTATTTTCTGTAAATGTTATTTATGTATTAATTCGTAAGGTATGTTTGGAAATAGTGAATAGTTTTGTATATAATAATGCTGGCATTATTGCATGATATGCAGGCATAACATTTGTACTGCAGATAATATGGTGCCTTTTGCGCACAATATTTTATATATATATATATATACCATTTAAAGTTGTCTCGTTATAGTTTGTTATACTATAAGCGTTACACACTAACTAACTACCCTTAGTTTCACTAAACATATACATTACACTGTAGATGTACCAGCATTTCTATATAGCATGTTATTTCTATAGGCTATTAAATCCAAAGTCATGAAGCTAACAACAACAATCCCAGCTTTAGCACTACCTGTGACTTGTTATGATTGCAGATTTGATTTTGCTTCTTAAGAGTTTCTTCACGGCTGCATACCCTAGCCGCTCTTATAAGTCCAGCCATCGTAACGAATGTGCCAGTCGGCCATTACGGCCATTATAGCGAGCTGTTGTGTTGAGGACTCGTCGTGCTCGCAGTAATCTCAACAGTGGAAGTGGAGCTGAGGCCCGTTTAAATCCATCTGAACGCAACAGCGTGTGAAATGGACATCAAAGTGGTTTATTGCGTCTTATATCTCAAGGTCATTTGTGCTCATTGCTCCGTCAGATTTGGTTTGTGACCTGTTTTTCTGTTGATTAATGCAAGAGTCTTGGTGTTAATCTTCTATGTGACTTCTAGCTAATAATCATGTCTCACTGCAAGTCAATGTATTAATATTCTCTCATTTGCTTAGGTTAGTCAGAATGTTATTAAATAGGGCATGAATAAATAATGTATATGTATTGTAATATATTGTTTATCAAAGCAGTACAGATCTATCATCTGGTCTATTTTAGTGTCTTGAAACTGCATCTTGAATATTATGTAGATAATTTGTTTTATACAAAATGACTAAAAGCAGTCACAATTCAATTCAGAGTCTATGTACACATGAGCAAGGCTTTCAGTAAGCGTGAACTGTGCAATGTATTCTGAAATCTTCAGTACGTAAGTCAGTGTGAGCAACATAACATCCTCCATCAAATATCATGCAACTACAAACGAAAATAATTATGGCAGCATGACTATTAATAAGCTGATGAACCTCTGAATGCAACTGACCACTAAATAAACCAATAGTGTTTCAAACCCATTTTACCCAGACATCCTAAAAGCACTGCTTTTTCACTCCCATGCCACTGCTTCTCGTGAGCTCATATTCCAGACGAATAAACAAACAGCACATAAAAATATTAATATCAGACTTTCTTCACCCTAAACCTAGTTGCCTTTTTTCAGAGGTTAAGACTTGGCCATGGATGGATGGATGGACTGATGAATGGATGGATGGATACACCTATCAGACAACATTTAAACCAATGATAGGTCAAGTGAATAAAATTAATTGTCTCATTACAGGGGCACCCGTCATGGTGTTGGATATATTAGGCAACAAGGAAACAGTAAAGCTGATGTGTTGGAAGAAAGAAAAATGGTGGGGTGTTTGCAGTGGTTAGAACAAGGGTCAGGTTGACCAAGATTCAGTGTTTGTCCAACCCCAAAAGCGCTTATAATGGGCACATAAACCAATAGAAGGGAGTAACCTGTCCTGATGAGTCATGTTTACTTTTACATCATATGGACAGCCGGTTGTGTGTTTTGTTTAAAAAAAGGAAGAGACACACTATGGGAAGAAGGTGAGCCAACAAAGGCAATGTAATGCTCTAAATAGTCTTCTTCTGGAAAACCTTGAGTCCTGCTATTCATGTGGATGTTACCTTGACGAGTACTACTGTACCTACCCAAACATCACTGCAGACCACGTTGCCTTTATGGCAGCGGTATTCCCTGATGGCAGTGGTCTCTAATCTGATGATACACCACCCTTCCACACTGCAAACATTGTTGAGTTCCGGTTATGGAACATCACAACGAGTTGGCCTCCCACGTTACAATCTGATTCAGCATCTGTGAGATGTGCTGGATAAAAAAAAAGTCATCCTTGGAGACTCAACTTCACAACTTACAGGACTTAAAGCATCTGCTAGTAATTTATTTGTGCCAGATACCACTGCATACTTTCAGAGGTCTTGTGGAGTCAAAACCCATCAAGCACCATGATGAAACTGGCTCCCATGAAGAACATCCAGTAAAGCAGGACCAAAACTTACCTTTGCTGCAGCGAACCTCATTTAGAGTTACCAGGGATTAGAAAGTGTGTTAATACTTTTGACTGGTAGTGTATCTGAAACACAGCAGTGTGTTAAAATATTTTAGCTAACATAAGCTGACTCATTGGATTTGATATCTGCTTTAAATATATGCTCATAAGGTCAAAGATGCATAGTCTCTTAATTATTAACATTATTTTTCGTCTCAGACTGCAAATAAGAGCACAGACATGTAAGTGTGGTAGAGTAAGTTCCTTACCCCAGCCTGTTTTATCAGACATGTTAGAAGGCGAGAGTAAAGCAAAGGATCGGGGCTAGAAAGAAAGAAAGGGATGGAACGGGAGAGGGAGGACATGAGCTTTCCATCCGATCGTGGCAGCTGCTGTATGTTTGAAATGCATTAGCACTAATAGCTGTGCCATTAGGGGAAAGACGAGAGGCACTCTACAGATGGAGGGAGAGAGAGAAAGAGAGAGAGAGAGCGAGGTGATGGGAGAAGGAACCATCTTCCAGGCCATTTACTGCAATCATCATTCTCTAATCAATCAAACCTTTCATCATAAGTCAAGCACGTGTGTATATGTGCATGCAATAGTCTACATTATTGCAAGAGAGCCCTTGTGCTTGATAACAGATGCTGTACATCTATGTAGTACTCTTGTTTTTTTCTCAACGCATGATCACGGGTACAATGCTCACGCGTCGTATTCGTATTCTACCTCAGAAAATACACGATGGTCAAAGATGCATGAATGTTAGATGGCTTTCAGGCACAGTCTTATAGACTGTATACATCCGTTAGCTAATGTTGCCTCATCAAGCGTCTGCATTTTAAACCCTAGTGGTTGGTTCAGGAACTGCAACATGTAGCAATAGAGCTGTTGCCCAGAGCAACTCAGTACCACTCACTGTGCGTAACAAAGCTTTTTGTTTGATATAATTGGCTCTACAAAGGAGGGGAAAAAAGGGATGCCCTCTGTACTTGTCCCTCAACAGGCTGAAAGAAAAAAATCTTGAAGGGAAACCATTCAGGCACTACTAAGGGGGGCCTATTTTCAGGCTGATCCCTGTCTTGCATTTTAAGCGCATGTTTGTACGTGAGTGTGTTCCTCCTTTGTTGATTTAATTAATCTGTCCTAAATTACGAGCCAGTTTCTGGTTAAAATCAGAACATCTGATTAGCATCTTCGAATTTCGAGATTTTAGCTGGACCTTCAGCAGAGTCGTCTAGGTGATAGACAGTCTTAGCGTTGTCCTACTAGTGCACCGAGAGGCTGTGATTTTAGCATGAATAGGTAATGACAGGCTTCTTGTGCATTAAAAAAGAAAGTTTGTGTGCTGAGCAGCTGTCGTACCAGATCAGCGGTGCTGTTGTCTGAGAGAGAAAAAAAAGGAAAGTAACTCACAAGTAGGAACTGACTAAAATATCAAGAAACTCACCACCTGTGATATACACACATGCACAGACAGACATATGCACACATTCTTATGCACACACTGACACACTCACACACACATACACACACACCTGCTTTGCCGGCTGCCTCCAGCAGTTGCCTTGGTGACCCGTCAGGTTTGGTAATTTCAGCTTCCTGATTGCAGCACTAGCTGTAATTTGCTAAAGTGTCTCTCCTCAAGGGTTCACCTACTGTATGTCTCCTTTTTTCTTTTTTTTTTCCCTCTCATCAACACACTTTTCCTTTTCACTTGCTGAGTCTTAACCGAATCTTCAGAAAACTCCTCGTGTGGGAGACCTCAAAAGATACGCTTGAAATAAAAACTTGTGCTAAATCTAAATGCATAACATATAAGAAGAGCGAGGAGACTGAGTGTGGAGATAATACTGTAATAGTGCTCATGTGTAGTCGTTTGGAACTACAGTCCTAAGCTGTGCTCAGACGGCTATGTGCTTGTGGCGGAGTTTGCAGAGAAACCCAGTTGTGTACACGAGATTCGGTTCTTAAACTAATTGAACTTCTCTTGCATTGTGGCAGTTCAGCTTAAATGCGATGGCTGACAGTGTGATTTAAACACAATATATACAGTAATGCACATATTCAAGCTTCGGGCTCAGTATTGGGGGGCGTGAGTTTTCCACATGTAAGGGGTGTCAGAGAACAATGAACCCAAATGAGCCCCTGCTAACCCCCCATTATCTATCTATCTATCTATCTATCCATCCATCCATCTACAGTATCTATCATAAAATAATTTACTTTGTATAAAAGCACCAATTTTGTATGTATTTTTTGTTCCAGTATTAGTACATTTGTAAACAACATACCTCCTGTTGGGAAGAAGTGTTTCGCTGTTTCCTGTTGACAAACCAACAACTTAAAATTGAGTATACGTGCTTGCTATTGCTTGTGGCAGCAGGGTGTGTGCATTATTTTTCGCTTCACAGTAACATTGAAAAAAACAACCATTTTATCATGTTTTGTACTGTAACAGTTTTTCAGTAAATTAGTAAATTTAATTCATGATATTTGGAGGGTTGGAATGGCCAGTTTTGATTATTTCATGGGGTTAGAAATTCCTCCACTCCCCAACCACTCTCAACATCCATTATAAAGCTATGGAATGTCATTTCACACAATTCAAATTATGCATACAATTATCTGTCAGCTCATACTATATAAGAGAATTTATATTTTTTTGTGGACTGACCAGTGACTTGCTGAAACACCAGTATCAACATTTTTTGCCCTTGTACTTTGTTTTATCTTGCAAAAGAATTCAAAAAGACAATTACATCATTTTTTTTTTTTACATAATCTTCTTTCTTTTCAATACACTTTGTCCATCAGAAGTGAATCTTCATCCTCATACAGTAGAACTGCTTTCAGGGGACCAAACAGGTTAAAGTCTGATGGCGTGAGATCAGGACTATATGGAGGATGCTTCAACACCTCAAAACGAAGTTTTTGCATTGTCGACACTGTGGGCAGAAGAGCATTGTGTTTCATCTGAGGTTTGGGCTTCAGCTTTTCAATCAGCATCTCACTGTAACAAGCACTGTTGATTGTTGAACCTTTTTCCTGATAATGTTTCAGTACTGACCCTTGGGAATCCCATAAGATATTAATATAAATTTTCCAACTGATGGTTGACTTTTGAACTTTTCTTGGATGTTTCCATTCCATACTTTGCCGGGCTCGTAGTGATGAATCCGTGTCTCGTCACCAGTAATGATTTACTTTAAGAAACTTTCACCTTCCTTAGAGTATCGGTCTATATATTGTGTTTGCAGATCTCCTCACGCTTTCATTTACACTCTTCAGGACCCTCAGATCTCAATAAAAACTAATCAGTGCATGCTGCTCTTCTTTCATGCAAATCACAAGTGGGCCATCTATTTTTACTCGCACCACAGTTACAAATGAACTGTTGTACCACTTTCACACCTGCACAGCAGTGACTGGGGAGACAATAGCCTTGAACAGAAAGCGCTGATAAGACAGGCCAACAGAAGTTTTAATATAACCAGATTGCAGATCATTTTTGACTCAACCTCGTACTAGACTCCAATTTGATGTGTTTTTTGAATCTTGGCCACACTTCCAGTCCAGATTTAGTCCCCATTTTGCAGTTATAATAACCTTATATTTCATTGAGAGGACTTTGCTCTACATTTTGGATTGTGGCAGTAGGGATTTGTGCTAATTCAGCATTCACAAGAGCATTAGTCTGGTCAGGTACTGATGTTTGGTAAGGAAAACCTGGCACATTGTCAGCAGTCTCCTTCATCCCTAAGGTGTCAGGGTCAGGGTTCTGTGGAGACCTCTCGAGATCCTTTACTCCAGTTTAGACAGAACACATCTCCATGGAGCTGGCTTTGTTCACAGGAGTGCTGTCGTTTGGAACAGGTTTGAGCCTCTAAGTTCCAGTAGAGGGAATTTTTATTGCTACAGTATAAAAAGACATTCTCTGTGATTTTGTGGGATCCATATGATATAACCGGGGTGCAGATATGGGAGTGATGGTCAGGTGTCCACAGGCATGTAGTGTGTATAATTGGTATATAGCATGTAGTGTGTCTTTTTAATTTGTACTGGTTAAGTTTTAAATAAATTCACCTTCTTTTGCTCTGTTTAAAAGCTTTATAAGAGAATACTTAAGAAACAACCAATATCTGAAAACAATCTGGCAACTTTGGAGACATAAAATCCATGTGAATAATTTTATGCCTTTTAGGTTGCCAGATTTTTAACATAAAGTGGGTGTTTCTAAAGTATTGGTTTTTCGATAAACCTGAAGGGCCACCTTAAAACTCAGCTTGAGTACGTGCATAAGCTGGGTCAGAAACCAGAAAACTTTGCTGAATACATGACAGAACCCCACTTTTTTTGTATTTTTTGGCCAAGTGCAAAATGAAACCACAAATCTGACGGTAAATGCAGCAGCACAGTGAAAAACAGCCTCAGCAGTAAAATAACACAATGAGACATGAAAGCATAGTGACCTATAACATACTCTTCTAAATCAGACCCATAGGCATTGTGGGTTTGTGAGCTTCTCTAAGTCCGTGTCTTGCCACGGTCCCCTGGGCTAGAGCCATGTTGAAAGAAACTTGGTTTCTGCAAAGTGCCGGTGCTCTCTCGTGTGTAAAACTGCACCATCGATCCCTTTAACCGAGGCTAGGGGCGAGATCAATATTCCACCAAATCCACGCAGCCACGCTCCAGAGGACAGCAGCCCATCTCATCACACACCAAAACCCCATGAAGGACTGTGTGTGTGTGTGTGTGTGTGTATTTAACCAAAATTTGCAATGGTTGTAAAGCATGTGGTGTGAAGAGAGTGTGTTGTATTGCTCTCATACTGGTTTGGGAAACACATACATATTCCAACAATTATATTACACTCGACAGTTACCGTTTTACACGTATCCGTGGACAGGACAGTCCGTTGACCTTAGTGCTGTATGTTACGTGGCATATTTACAGCCAATCTTGATTCCTACTTCTGCCTTCCACAGTCTAGCACAACGCCTGATGGGCGTTACAGTTCATCTTTTTCCATACTTAGTTGTGTATATTGGTAATATATCACTGATCTGTGTGTACTTTGTGTGTACGGAGGTACTTGTGCTTGTTTCTCTTTGTCTCTATCCATCACGTGTCCTTGGCCAACACTGGCCTTCTAAAACGCTAGTGGTGATTTAGAGCGACTTTGCGACGGAAATGATTACGTTCGCAAATAACATGTTACTCGCTTGCCGGCGCTGATTGTTGATTGGCCACTCTTAGGTCAGGTCTGAAGAGGGGGCGCCTGGACAAGCTCTCCCTTAAAGAGCCGCAAGGGAAAGAAGAACAGATAAAGAGATGAAAAAAGAAACACATGATCAGAGTTATACATCTTTTAATATAATCTGGACAGAGTTGTGAAGAAAATAATTAAACAGATACAGAGAGGGACAGGGAGAAAGTAATGTGTTAGAGTGACTGGAAACCCAAAGGACAAAGAGAAATATGGAAGGAAAGCACTGGATACTAAGATAGCGGGGTATTAGAACTTTTTTCTGCCTAATTAAGTCTCAACCAGCATGCATTATAGGGGTTGGAGTTTGCTTTCCCTCCCACCCTGCAAGTACGGCCAATTTCCCTCTGATGAACTCCAGGGTAAAGAACTCTTGATCCACCAGCAAATTTTAGTTGCAAACACATTGTACAGTATATACGCAGGATGTTATGAGATGAAAAAAATACCTTTTTTCTCTGTATAACCCCCTGCTACACTAATGCACTTATCCCAGCATTCATTAGAGCTTGAACACCATCAAGGTAGAACGTTTTCTCAGCCATGATTGGACTGCCTGTTTTACGTCTGAATTGCTGGCCTCTCAGGAACGTCTTTGGAAATGGCTTGGAGTGAGGTCAGGACTATAATAATAAGAATATTAATTCATAATTATTTGTCACATGTTCCTTACAGCAATAAAATAAAGAAATATTTTTTGGCATATCCCAGTTAGGAAGCTGTGGTCAGAGCGCAGGGTCAGCCAGGGTCAAGCCCTATTCCCTATACACTGATTGTATGGAGGATGTGGCAGTAACTCCTAGTTACTGAGTTCCTGTAATGTGCAAGTGGTGTTTGTGAATAATTGTTTGGACAGTTCCTACAGATAGATGAGTCTCTTCCACAAGTTAGTGACAAATTGTCAATGATCAGGTGTTCCACTTGCTGAACATTCATAGAAAGGCTGGGAATGTCAATCACATACTGTATATACAGCCTTTTTTTAAATGTTTGCACTATTCAATTGTTTTCCTGTGGAGTCTCCTCAACGTACTGTGCTTGAAGTCTCAGCTTTATGCCTTTGTTCACAAGACATTTCATCAGAAGTCCCAGTTTGACTTGAACGCCCCTTGTATATACATGTGCTTCTTACATATTATTATTATTACTAATACAAGCTATAATTTGATTTGTTTCCAATCCGTATTCTTATAAGCTTTTTTTAATCTACAAGATTAGTCTGAACATGCATAAGGCAGTGAGACGTATGTGTGCATGTGTGTGTGCGTTTGTTCCTTGATTGCACAAGAACACACGCAGCGTCCTCACCTTGGAATTTGCACTGCCTATTTTAGCCTTTTAATCTAGTCATGTAGCAGCTTATCTGCATTCAAATGAACATCTGCATGTTGCTCAAGTGCTCTGTAATCGTTTCAAGGCTCTGGTATTAGGAATGCCTGCTGATGAGCAAGCCGCACCCTTGGGCTCCCATCATGCCGTCTGTTCCGGAGGGTCTGGAATCCATGAAGAGACAGGCTTTACTACAGGTTGCTTTTTAGTAGACTTTAAGGCAGCTCTGTAGCACACAGGATGTCGATGCTGTAAATTTTATTTATGATCTATTAGAAATGTATTTTTGAAGCCTTTTTTATTCAATTTTTCATTAAATTGATCAGGCATTTCTGTGACTTTTAACTTGTTTCTTATGTCACAGTCAAAACAGGTGTTTTCGAAATAAGGAACAAAATGATTTAAAGGGAAAAAAAGGAAGTTCTCCCAGCTGAGTGAAGAATTTTCATTCAATTATTTTATTTTAAAGAAATAAAAGAATAATCTTTCCTCCAGTAGGAATAATGAGAAATCTCATGTATTGCTATCATCGACTTTTTAGTTGTTGTTGTTGTTGTTGTTGTTAAGAATTGCTTCATCAGACTAATAGCTGCTGTTGTAAACCAACAGTTATCTGAGGTTTTAGAGCGCTTTTGTTGTGTATTACTTCCTGTTCACTATTATAAATATGAGGGCTGAATGTACTGTAATGCAAATTTGGGCATCATTTTTTTTATTAAATTTTTTTTATTAACCGCCATAAGTTAGTTAAGCCTTTATTTGTCACATATACATTAATGCACAGTGAAATTTTTTCTTCGCATATCCCAGTATAACTGGGGTCAGAGCGCAGCCATGATACAGAGCGCCCCTTGAGCAGGCAGGGTTAAGGGCCTTGCTCAAGGGCCCAACAATGGCAACCTGGCTGAACTGGGACTCGAACCACCAACCCTCCGATCAGTAACGTAGAGGCTGAAACCCACTGAGCCACCACTGCCTGAAGTTGATCAAATTGCACATGTTGATTAAGTAACACTTGCACTATACAAAGCTACTACTCAGCATCGTCTCCATAACAAACCATGCATTTGCACCATCGTTGAACCCAATTCTCGAATCCTCTTCGAAAATTTGTTTGTTGCAGTTGATGGTTTCTCACTGCGCTACAAAATGTTCATGTAGATGACACCACTGACTGACTGCCTAACAAGGGCAGTTTGCGCAGATGGATGCCAGCAAGACCCACACAGTGAAGGAGTTACTCTAGCAGTGTGTGCAATTTGAATGACGTGTCAGTAAAAAAGTTATGTTAACTTTTGCATTACTTTCTGTATTGCCTTCTAATAATATATAAAAGAAAATAAACCAGATCATTTGCAGGTTTAACTATGAAAAAAATTTATTTTTAGGAAAATCGTGTTGTTTTTTTTGCAATACAGCTCATGGTGCAATGACCTATTTATTCATCTTCTATAACGCTTATTCCAGGAGATTTAGGGTTCAACATGGACAGGGTGCCAATCCATCACAGCTCGCACACACACTATGGGCAATTTGGAAAGGCCAATTAGCCTAGTCTGCATGTCTTTGGACTGTGAGAGGAAACTGGAGTACACACAAGCACAGGGAGAACATGCAATGTCCACGCACACAGACCTGAGGTGGGAACCGAACCTTTGACCCTGGAAGAGCAAGGTCACAGTGCTAACTATTATGCCACCATGCCACCCTGACCTATTTATGTAAAATGCTGTTAAACCAACTTGTAGAAAATGATTGTGAGATTTCTTATTTGCTAGGCATATATAGTCATGCTGTATAAAGGTGGGGTAGCTCAGTGCGTTAAGGCTCTGGATTACTGATCAGAAGGTCATCAGATCGTTCCCTGGCTCCACCAGGCTGTTGGGCCCTTGTTGGACCCATGTGTAAATGTTTAAGTAGAATCTAGCGAAAGCCATTGGAATAGCTGAGAAATGAAAGACAAGACGGATTCTTTACCAACATTTCAATGGTAATGCATTTGGAAAGGATGATGTAAGGGAAAAAAAAAAAAAACATGGGTCAGATCAGATCTAGATGCTAGTCAGTTATAGAGGACTACACGGTTGAGTTCAGCAATGCTCACAAGTTCTCATTAATGGAGGTCGGGCTAAACAAGAAATGAAACCTCGTCCCAGAAGGGAGGTCGTGTGTGACATGAGACATGACGTGCAGGTACACGGGAATACTGAGTGCTCACCCCTGCAGGATTATCAACATGTCTTTTTTCAGATATTTTTGTATCCTTCCCATGAATCACACAGTGATGTTGTTGAAGTCAGAGGGGCAAAAAAATTGCTGTACTTTAGTGCAAGGCTTCCAGTGAGTATTACAAATAATTCATATCTGTCCGACAACATGATCTAACAAGGAAAGATAAGTTCCTGTTTGATTCCTGAGTGGTTTATCCCTTTAAGCTTGCTTGATTAAAGTGTTCCTGTAGTTTCCGTGTAGGGAACTGGTCAGCTGACTTTCATAAATCAGGATAGTGTTTTAAAGGATGGATCATTGTATTTGCCTCGGGTTCCTTCCTCTTCACCTCAGTGATCAGCTTCAATCTCTTTACTCTAACCATGTCATACTTAACTCGATAAAGCGGCATGTCCCTCCCTGCATGTCCAACCTTAGGAGCACTAGGACAACAGGCATAATTCTGTTCTATAACCCCATTACCCAGCATGCTCACCTCCTCTCTTGTCTAGCCCAGTATGCTCACCTCTCCTTATTTCATAGGGGCTTACAGCTTTTTCCTGGATCCCTTTCCTAGATCATCCGGGAATTTTATCTTTTTGGTAAGCTCTGCTGCTGACCCTTGTGTGACTCGCAGCCCCGCAAGCAGCTACAGCCCTAGTTTCAGCACCATCACTTTTCATGACACAAAGCACACTGTGAAAGCTTTAATAAATGACGCTTTATGGCAATTCTCTGCTGGTCACTATTCAATTCTTCTTAAAAGACAAAATACTGCAGACGCCACATCTAGTTTCTCTAAATACCCTAGCAGTACAAAGATTATTGAAATAGTGCAATTACGCAAGGCTCACCTAGTGAATCTTTCAGCTTGGAATGTACTTTTGCACATAACTTTAAATGGGCTTGTCAGACTTTTTAGCAATTTGTGTTAAACGATTTGCATTTAGCCCGAAAGTACCATTCTGTCTAAAAGATGGACGCGGTTTGTCTCAGGTTGATCGTGAACCCTGCTATAAGTGGACGATGGCTCAAGGACAGTGGAGAGTAGGGGCTGAGTAGAAGCCATGTGTCTCTGTTATCTCTTCTTTTTTGTTTCATTCAGTCCCACTCTCTGGCCAGTCTATGGCCTAATGAAGAGCAGCAAATGAAATGTGTGATTGTGTTTGATAGGAAGTCGGTTTCCATTAGAGGGCCATTGTACACTCTGTGATGGAGATCTCTGGAGTCCGAGTGCCTGGAGAATGTCTCAAAAATGGAGTGCTGAACCAAATCGTCGAGGTCTGGCGACGCGAACGGATGAATGAAATAATTCATTCGATGATTAAAATACATATAAGATGCCTACAATTTCGGGAAAATTCATTGGATTCAATTCCTGTTTCCACTGTGGATCTCACATAAAACAAAAACATGCTGTGCCATTACTATACGTTTGATGACGTTTTACGCTTCGTTTTACAGCAGAACGAGCTTGTAAAGCTGAATATTATGCTTGAGTGTTTCGCAATAATAGAGTTTGTTTTTATGTGCTCACAAAATGTCACCGAGCTGTGTTTGATATCTAGACTTAAGCTTGGAGCTTGAAGCTGCATGTGTTCCATAGTGTGACCTTTAAGAGCAAATAACTTCTGCCAAATGCTGAACATGTGAGCCCATAAATGCAGCAAAAAAAGTCATGTAAAACTAACACACACACTTCTTTCATTCTATCCTTGGGAAGACCATTGACATGCATACTAATAATGGCAATCCCTACACCTAAATCTAATTTAACCTCTGTGATTAATGTGTAAACTTTTGCCTCACATACAGTACATTCAGATCCTGAATTATTTGGAGAGGGATACAATTCTGTACACCACAATAAAACATAGAAATAAATACAGTATATGATATAAGGGTACATTTTCAGTTTAAGTTAAAGAGTTAAACAAAAATATTGCATTGACTGTATGGGACTTATAGGCATTCATGCAAAGTCCAAAGTCCTTTTCAGGCTCAACAGTAATTGGATAATTGACTGATAGCAATTTCATGGCCAGGTGTGACCTGCTTCCTCATTACACTCACTCATTCTCTATACCACTTATCCTGTTCTGGATGGTGGCAAGTTTAGAGCTTATCCCAGGGTATTCAGGGCACAAGGCAGGGTACACCCTGGGCGGGGTGCAAATCCATTGCAGAGCACAAGCATGCACATACTCACTCACTAAGTAGAGCCAACACTAATCTGCCCTAATCTACATGTCTTTGGACTATGGGAGGAAAGCCACCAAGTATGGGGAAATCATGCAAACTCCATGCAAGTAGACCAAGGTGGGAATCGAACTCTTGGGCCTGGACGTCCAATGGCACAATGCTAACCACTACGCAATCGCACCACCTTAAATCAACCATTTGGGACATTCTTAAAAAGGCATCCACTGGTGACACCAAAAAGGTCTGAAGACTACAACTAAAGTGGATGATTGCAGAATTCTTCCCTTGTTGACGAAAACCCCCTTCATACAGTAGTATAACACTCGTGAGGAGGAAGGTGTATCATTGTTAAAGTCTACAATCAAGAGATTCCTTCATGAGTGTAAATTCATAAGGTTTACCTCAAGGTGCAAATAACTGGTACAACTCCAGAATAGAAGGTCCAGATTAGACTTTGCTAGGAAGCATATAAAAAACAAGCCTTCTCATTTTTGGAACAATATTCTCAAGCCAAGATTAACTTGTATCACAATAATGAGAAAAAGAAGAGTTTGGAGAAGGAAAAGCAGGACTCATGATGCAACGTCCTGCATGATATGATCGATAGCAGAATGAATTCTCAACACTTTCTGTTCAGGTTTAGTCAAATGCTGCAAAACATATAGGATGGTGCTTAACAGTACAGACGGATAGTGACCTAAAACAGCCTACCATGAAAGCAACCCGGGAGTTTCCTAAGGCAAGCAAATGGAATGTTCTCAAATGCCCAAGTCAGTTACCTGATGTCACTTCGATTGAGCATGCCTTTTCACCTACTGAAGTAAAACCTAAAAACAGAAAGACAAGTACAGCACAGATGTGTATTTAGCAGCAAAAGACAAATATGTATTTAAAGGGCTTGTATGTATTCAAAGCTGCTCAAGGGAAGAAACTCATCATTTGGTTATGTTTATGGATTTCAAACCTCAGGCAGTTATTATCAACTAAGCAAAGGTTTTAAAAGTAAACCGTACATTTATAATTATGTTAGTCGATCTAATTACTTTTGAGACTAAAGAAATGGAGGGACTTTGTAAATAAACTGGATGGCTTTAATTTCGTGACGGTTAATGCAATATTTTTGTTAAGCTGAATTTTCCATGTGGTCTGGTACAGAAGCAAAGATATTAAAATTGTGTCCTGCTGCATATGGGCAGCACTGTGGCTCACTTACAAAGTCACAAAAAAGCCTGAACTAGAACAGGACCAACTGGGACAGCTAGTTTAACTCAATTCCTTTGTTGAGAATCTACAGACAGATCAGATCAGGACACATGGGGAGTGTGTGTCATGTAATTATAAATTAATTAATGTGTGTCTGGCTGAGATATGGATGCAAAGTCAAAGCTGTCTCCATAGATTACTCCGAGACCATTTGCCATTTAAATGTCAAAATGTCCTGAATTAAAAAAGGACAGCTGGGTGGATGGACCCAAGGCATCACAACAAATTAGTGTGAGGATAGCATGAGGATATGCATACAGTATCTTTATATGAGAAGTATAAAACATTTATTTGGAGTGATAATGAGACAAAACATATCAGATTGGTACTGTATATTCACAAAATTGAGCGAACATCATATATCATCCAGGGTGCATCTTGTGAGTGTTGGTGGTCAGGGCGTCTGTAAAAATGAGTGAGAGGTCAGGGTGTCTATGTGTGAGTGGGGTAGTCAGTGTGTATGTGAGTAGAAGTGGTCAGGTCATATATAAGAGTAAGTGGGAGTGGTCAGAATGTCTAAGATTGGGTGAGAGTGGTTAGGGGGTCTGTAGAGTGAGTATCTGTGGTCAGGGTGTCTGTAAGAGTGAGTCAGTGGGAGTGGTCATGGTGTCTGAGAGAGTGAGTTAGTGGGAGTGGTCTGGGTGTCTGAGAGAGTGAGTGGGAGTGGTCTGGGCATCTGAGAGAGTGCGTGGGAGTGGTCTGGGTGTCTGAGAGAGTGAGTGGGAGTGGTCTGGGTGTCTGAGAGAGTGAGTGGGAGTGGTCTGG
>JAQMYJ010000037.1:23315833-23340396 GCA_030014305.1 Clarias laeviceps
TATATATATTATTATTATTATTATTATTATTATTTTTTTTATTATTTTTTTTTTTTATTATTCTGACCTAATAAAGCCTTGGCTGGATTTCTATTTTAAAATATAATAAAGTTAATTATGAGAACCCATCAAAGAAATTTGGATTAAAATCACTTCTTAGAATCACTTGGATTACTTAATCTTACTTGTAGATGTATGTTTAAAATAAATTTTAAAAAAATCTAGAATGAAAATGAGAGTATCATATGTATTGTCAAGGTGTATACTGTATAAAGGAAAACAAAAAACTAACTAAATATTAGTCAGTAGAAGTAGTTGTTTTAATTACGGCTCCAATAGTAGTAGTAATAGTATAATAGTAGTAATAGTGTGCTTGTTTGGCACAACATGCTCGTTTGGCACCACCAGTCTGTTGTACTGTACGTATCCAAGGAGTTCTTTGCTTAACGCTGACCGTGTATGTTTGTGTGAAAATGTTAACCGAAGGACATGTTTTTCTAATGGAGCACATTATTAAAACTGTCGATAAATACACAGATTCAGTTCATTGAAAATTTCAAGCATCTTTTTCGGGGACAATAATACCACATCGCGATATTGTGCGAGTTTTAATAAATAAATACATTAGTGAGAATAATAATACATTTTATTAGATGAATATTGTCCCATAACCTACTCTATGAGGCCACTGCAGAGGGACAAAAAAGGATTCTTGCCTTGTGCAGTTTTAGTTACAGTACTGATATTATGTTTGTTTTATCCAAATAAATTAAGTTTGCAAATGTACTTATTTCTATTCAAATAGTTTAACCTAAACATAATTTTTTCATTATTATGTATTTTTGTTTAACTTACATATTTTACTCGAGTGCCGTTAATTTAAATCATTGATACATGATACATTTTCAGATTTAATACAACAATTTTCAATAAGAATTACATTACTGACAAAAAGCTTGAGTGAAAAACATAATTTCTAAAATATTTACAAGAATTTTAAACTTTCTTAGTATTTGGTATGTCCCCTTTTCTGCTTTAATGACAGCATGCACTTCAGCTGGCATGGGCTTCATAAGTTTGTGCAAAACCTTATGATCTGTTTTAGATCAAATCCATCAGAGTTTCATCCGAACACGAGTCATTCTATAATGTGGGTTACATTTCACATGAGTAAAAAAGTACAAAACCTTTTTCTCAGTAGGATAAAGAGTGGTCTGGATTAGTAAATTCCTTCATTGTAATATTTCTGCTAATTGCAAAGCTTAAACAGTAACAGTTTTTTTTCTGACTAATTATGTACACTACTGGGTAACATACAGTAGTTGAGCATTTCCAGTTAAAATATTTAAAAAAGGGAAAGAACACGTTAAAATGCATGCCACAGAGAAGAATGAGATTATTTGATGTGGGTCACTTGGCATTGGGACAAATCATTTAACATTGAGTTACAGGACAGAGTTCTGTTAGTAAATTAGTTGACCGAACTTTTGTGACCGTTAATAAATTAATATATTTTAAATAAGGAAATCTATTTTAAAAATATTATTTGTTTCAGTATTTAGACTTTTAAAATACATTTAAAAATAGTTGTTAACTTACAAATTACATTTTTCAAGCTAAATGAAGCATAGGACGCAGATGATGTTTGTGTGATATAATAGCATGCTTTTCCTTAATAGGTAAAATATGCTATTTTTGAAGAAAATATTTCAAATAAATATACTTATCGTCCACAGATATGGAATGTTCCACAAGTCATAGATTGGCTCACATGCTTTAGTAGATGAAAGGCATGAGGGAAATCTGACCTTTTTTTAAAAAGCAATTATTGATATCACACTTTTTCTTACATATAAATAGGGCCATAGAAAGAGTGCCACATCTTAAATTATATGTTAAAGATATCTAACATCCCTTATTTTAAATATTTCCAAATTTCGTAATGCTTTTGTTCATTTTCTATTTTAAATAAAGATTAATAAATTTTTTTTCAGTGTGGTCTCAGTTTTTGGACTGCATGTACACTGAACAGCCATAACATTGATACCTGGTGAATTGAATAACATTATTAATTATATACCAGTATAAAACTGTTGGTGGGCCTATCATGGGCCTGTGCCTTACACCCCAGTATGCTGCATATGTCCCGTGGAGCCACGCCCCAGGGGGCCAGAGGGGAACGCCCCAGGGGCCCAGCCGCCTTGACACAGGTGAACCTAATACTGTAACAGATTCGGACTGACACCGTAGGATAAGTTTCAGGAGAGCAATGTTTATTTATCCAGCAGGCACGGCAGGGTCAAGGTTGAGCACTTTAATGTTAGTACTTAGAAATATCGGCAGTAACTTTACTTGAGGTGAGCCTTGAAGATTGTTCCTTTCTTTTCTTGTTGATGTGGAGGATCGGGGTTGACACGGTCAGTTCTGAGAATACCGAGGAGACTGTGATGAATATGTGCACGCACACACACGGAGCCTCGGAGTCGGAGGAAACAAAACAGGATTACACTTGTCTGAGAAGAAACAAGGAGAACAGGTAAGTAATTTAGACACATATTCGAGTCTTACTCGTTTGGAGATTCGGTCCACTTTCGTCTTACGAGCCCGGACACTGAATGCTGTGTGGTGTGCGCTTTTGAGGGTTTGTCCTCATTGTGATCAGGTGGCGGTGATTAGTACTCTGCAGATGGGGGGCGTGGTGTTTGACTTGATTCGGAGCCTGGCCCGATTGTGACAAATACCATGTAAATAGTTTTAACGTTTTGGCTGATCAGTATTCAAATGAATATTTCAGTCTCCTGCTGAAAATGTGTACTTAACTGTTAAGATTAAAATGCACAAATCTTGTCTAATATTTGGAGACACTATAGAGGTGATAATATTGACACAATTGGATGACACTCTTTGACTTTGAGAATTTTGTTTCTGGGTCATAGTGACTTTTAAACCTTCACTGAGGGAAGAGTGCTTCATAACCCCTGAGAATTATATGTTCTAAACTCTGTGTTAAAAGTACATGGAGACCCAGGAATGATGAGGGTTAAACCTGGCAGTTTTATTAAACCATAATATTTGATGCATCATTAAGAGCAAATGAAATGAAAACATGAAAACTCAGTGGATGACTTGATGAGCTGAGTATAAAAATCATCTGGAAGAACAATTTTTAGCCCTCCAGTACAGCTTATAGAACCCTTGCTAAGGTGAAATAATGTGCAGTACGAAGGCATGGTGCCTTAGTTTTAACAGTTTTCTGAACAAATTATATTTAACTTGGTTAAGTTAGAGGAAATAGCTACGTAAGACTACACACACGTACTGTATAGGCAAAAGTAAACATCCCATTCCACAACCATGAGCATTAATATGATTTTTCTCCCTTTTGCTGTTATAATATCATGGTCATTTCTGGAAAGGCAGTGCACTAGACGTTCGAGTTTACTGTAGCTGTGAAGATTTGTTCTTTATTCAGCCACAAGAGCATTAGTGAGGTCAGGGGCTGATCTGTATATATAAAATCTGGTCAGTGGAGGAAAAAGTACACAAATCCTGTACTTGAGTAATAATAGAGATATCTTACAGTAGGTAAAATATTTCTTAAGTTAAATTAGATGTCCTCCCTTTACCTTAGTGCTTGAGTAAAAGTCCGGAAGTATGTACAAGTAATGGGAGTCATTTACCATTCCATAATCGATCATCAGTTAATAATCAGTTTAAACACACAGTACAGTGCTTCTTATACTTGTTGTGTTTGCTGAAAATCAATCTCTCCACCATTTACTATCACTACACCCAGAGTACATTACACACACACACACACACACACACACACACACACACACGCATTTTAGTAGTCTGGACACTCCTGGGAAGGATTTTTTAGAAAGCTGAGTTAAATTTCACTTGCCACACCCAGGCCTGATTACTGCCAGACCTGATTAATCAAGAAATCATCTGTTACAAAATCGATTACCATTTTTCTTAATTGATCACAGGAAATCAAACGATCTTCGACTAGAATCGATAATCGTCCCATCACCGGTAGTTACTTTCACATTTACTTAAGTATCACAAGTACTGAACCTGCTTACAGCTTACAGTAGCATTTAAGTCATTTAAGGCATATTTAAGTATTTTAAAAGAGTCTCTCTCTCGCTCTCTCTTTCTCTCTGAAACCTTAGATCCAACTCAGAGACACTCAGTGAGTCAGTCATGATAGACAACACTGTCTCCTTTCTCCACAATTATCTCTTGTACAGATTTGAACTGTGTTCAGGGTCAAGGATAAACAAACATTAAAAGTTATCCCCAAACGTATGCAGTGTGTGCATACGAATGCTATCATATCGCCTGAGAACAGTTTCTAACGCTAATAGCGAGTCTGTTAAGGGCTAAGAGTATAAAAAAACGTTCTGCAAAGCCTCGTCCCAAACCCTCCAACCGCACACACATCTTTTAGTGGGAATGGAGAGAGCGCATAATCGATGCTTGTGATTAAGGTACACTCCTCAGAGATAAAGACAGGACTGAAAGAGTCTTCAAAATGTCATTCTTGGCCCCTGCAACCTTTAATTAAACCTGGAAAACGAGGAGATAAAATTAACAAATTGGGTAATGAATCGAGCAAAACAGGTGGTGTATGGCTGGAGAAAATGAACCTTCAGATCCGTCTTCCCTGTGTGGATTTTTAGCTCCTAATTAGAAGCTGCCTTGGTTAATTATGATTGGGCTCTACAATAAGGGATGGGTTGGGGTGGGGTGGCGAATGCTCTCGACGGGATGACAGTCAGGCTGAAAAATAAACAAATAGAGGACGCTGATGCTGTTTTCTGGAATGCAGAGGACATTTAAAGCCAATCAGCTTCATTGTTTCCAAAACAGCAACAAATGGCGAAATCTGTCCTGCGTCAGAAATTGACATCAGTTTTTCAGTTCGTGTTCATTTGCAGTGAAATGGTTATACATTGGTTAAAACTTATTCAGAGAACATTTGGGTTTAAATCAGGGTAAACATCTGAGTGATGGACAGCGTCAAGCCTTTTGCCTCAGACAGGAGTGATGCGCTGCAGATCGAGGCAGTTTGAATGTGGCTCAGCGATATTGATTGGTGGGATTTACAGCTGAGCGAGCAGAAAAGGCTGAGTTGATAGCGCAGCTAAGTGGATTCAGCCCGCTGAAACAGTAAAGCGCAGACGTTCTGTCTGAGTAACTGCTAAGTGCAGGTGAAAATCCTGCCTTCTGTTTGCTCGAAAGTCATATTTCTGTGAAAGCACAAAATTCATTAGGCGCATTACGTATAGGCCGAGAATCTGAGCAAATGTAAAATATTAATATATAATCACTAGATAAGTTCTTTATAATCTGTGTAATTGGATTCGAATTGGGAAAGTATACGTTTACTGATATAATCTTTTCTGGTGTGTGTGTGTTTATCACATTGACATTCAAGAAGGAATCAACGGAACCCTCACTCTGTTCATCTGAACAGCGGTTTGTAATTACATTTTAATAGACAATTAAAGACAGGCCATAAATCAATTCTCGCACTGGGCAGGAGGTTTGAATTTGATTTTCGGGGGAAAAACAAACAGTTTTTACTGTGTCGAATGCAATTAACCGATGCCTCTCAATCACTGTGCAGGGCATCTCTCTGAGCCTTAGAGTGTGAGCAAGTGTTGTACACACTAGTGAAAAAGACGGATTAGGGTTAGTAGGCCATTTATTAACGAGATCAGTTTCGTCGATTATTTAGGAGAATATTCAGCACTCTGTTCTTCCACCGATGAAGTCTGCATTCTGTCAAAGGAAAATATAATAGAGCGTCTATTAATTTTTACTATTTATATGCAGCCATATTGACTCACAAGTGATGTATGTTTTTTTAGAGAGAAATGGTGTGTGTGAGTGTGAGAGTGAGTTATTGCATGCTTGCCAGGTTCTTTTGTGTTCATCTGAAAACTGAGAAGAAATAGCTGAATGTATAAACCATTTCAGGGGAAGTGTATGAATATAGATGCTTTTCAGGCATTAAAGTTATCAAGAACGAGTGCAAAATATCACATTAATGCCAAAACCTTTTTTTTTTTAATCTCCATACAGCTTGTATGCTACATCCTGATCTATTCTGCATTTAATGTTTTTAATTCCTTTAATGCATAATAAACACAGTACTTGAGAGAGAGAGAATCAGAACAGAACACTACACTCCTCACCTTTTTCATATTATGCACGGTATGACCAAAAGTATGTGGACACGACTTGCACACCCATACACGGGTTTTCTCCAATCCACCAAACTGAGACATAATTAGAAGGATGCAATTGTCTATATTGTCTTTGAATGTAGTGGCATAAAGAATTCCACTTTAAGGTCTCAAACCTGTTCTAGCATGACAATGCCCCTGTGCACAAAGCAATCTCCATAATGGCGGTTTTGAGGGAAGAAAATCTTCTACATCCTACAAAGAGTCCTGACCTCATCCCCTTTTATACCTTTGAAATGAACTGGAACGCTGACTGTGAACGAGGCTTTCCAGCCCAAAATCAATGTCTGACCTCGCTAATGCTCTTGTGGCTGAATGAGCACAAATCCCCACAGCCACACTTCAAAATCTAGTAGAATGCCTTCCCAGAAGAGAGCAGGATAACAGCAAAGAAGGAATTCAATTCATATTAATACTCATGGTTTTGAAATAGGCTGATGAGCAAGCACATACTGTATACATGCGATGGTCAGGTGTCATGTAGGGTATACTGTAAGTATGTACCCATGATGCCAGATGCACAATACTAATGTTCTAAACATCTTCATGTTGTATGTCTTCTTATCGAGAAGACATACAACATGAAGATGACATGTTTCAAGCTACCATAATTTTCAATCAAGTGTAAAAATCCCACATTGGAATCAAATACATTGTATATGACATAACAGGAGCTTTAGTTTGTTTCATGTCTTGCCATGCATATGCACAAGTGCCAACCATTTTAATACCAGACAACGCTGGTTGGAGTAACTCAACTCAACTTATTTTTCTTTTTTAATAAAAATATCAGCTATGACAAGTCATGGTATTACTCTGAAATGATTGACAGGCACATACTGGTTTCAGATTCTCTCGAAACCCCCCTTCCTTTTCTTCTCCGGCATTAGTAATAACTTGGGTCAGTTTTCATGCTTGTAACATGTACCATCGCTTTCAGTTGAGGGTACTGAAGAACGTTGTGAGTTCATATATTTGAGAAAAGCATCTAGCTACGTACTTGAATAAGGGTGGCTAAACCAAGCATATACACTGACAGGTTTTCTGAGTTTGGTTCTATAAAAAAAACTATAGAAAAAATTATGCGTAAAATGGTGCTTTTTGGTTTGAATGCCATGTTGATGCAGTAATTCATGCTATAAGAGCCCTGGCCAAGTACATAAATGAACATACTTTTCAGAAGTCGGACATTTCTATGTTGTAAATACATTTATGATTGATCTTAGGAAATATTTGAATATTTTGAGATACTGGGTTATTGAATTTCGTGAAAAAAAAAGGCTTAAAATATTTTGCTTTATGTGTAATAAATATAGAATAGAGTTAAATTTTTTTAATTACATTAAGTAGATGACGGGGGGAAAACTCTTTCACCATATTTAAATTTTTTGAGATGTATGGTACATGCAAAACAGTTTCATCATTAACTACACAAAGGATTTCTGAAGGGACAGTTCTGAGGATGTTCTGCAGCAAGGCGACGTGTTATTCCTCTTCAGAGTCTGTGTGCGCGAGGCCCAGGTTGTTTATAATGCAGTATGCTGAGGGCATTTGTTAAACGATTTGCTATTGAAATCCAATTATTTGGTCAGTTTTTGTGCTGCCTCGACATTCTCTGTTACTGAAGTTGCTTCAGAAGCAGCTCATGCAGATTTGAAACTGAAAATGAATTAAAATGCTAATTACTGGTATCTGTGGCAGCTTAAAGGAGCGGAGCAGGGCTCTGTTGTTGCAATGATTTTGCGGTTTGTTATTGACTGGGATAATGGCGTCCTGGAGTTCAGTGTGAAAGCGATAGCCATTTCACACACTAATTGACTTTGGGCGGTTATCGCCCACTTTGATGTCCTGTTACACCGTATTAGGGGTTTGAAAGGAGAGGGAACCCGAAGAGGCCATCAAAAGAAGGCGCGTCTGATTGGAGAGGTTATCGGGACATTCACCCGTTATTGATGTTTGTGTAAAATTTGGTGTCTGTGTGTGTTTCAGTCTGAAGATAGCGACGAAGGTAGCCAGTTGGATATCCTGAAGTCCATTTCGCTGGAGTTTGTGGACGACCCCAATTTCAAAAACAAAGTCAATTACTCCTACACTGCTGTCCAGATCCCAACTGACATCTACAAAGGCTGTGAGTGCTGACACACACACACACACACATCACTAAGTAGTGTTTACATATTAATATTGCTAAATATCCAAGTATCCAAATATTATCACCTTGTGTTTGATTCAGCCATAATGTTAACACATTAACACTGATTATTAATTATATACCAGTAAGCTGGTGACAGGATCAGTGGCACCCACGGCTCACCCATGCCCACGGAGACCAAAGGCGAGCCTGTCCGATGAGATCCCACAGAAAAAATGTCAATGCTGGAAACGTTGGAATGCCGCGCACGGGGCCCGGCAGCAAGAACAGCCCATGGCCTCCGCGCCCGCCCATAAATTCTTTAGATCCCAGTCTGATTGAGCACCCACTGGATATATCAGACAAACAAGTCCAACCCATAAAACTCCCACACTACATCTACTGCCAGCATCCTGGTGTCAGACACGGTGCAGAGCCATGTTCTGAGGGGCCACAGCCACGCCAATGGCACAAGGGGAACCCAAAAGGCAGTTATAATTTTAATGGTTTTAAAGTTATGGCTGATCAGTGTATATCTTCTGTTTGATCCAATCTGGATTAGGTGCTAGATTTTATTTTCAACCTTTAGACTCAATGGGTTTCTGCAAAATACCTTAAAAGGAGACTTAAAACTTTGCATGATTATGCATTGGTCAGAATTTTTTCTATTCATTCAGGCTGTAGGTGCCAGGAGTAGCTAATCAATAGGTACATCTGAGTGAGTGCACTGCTGCCAGAAGCAGGAGGCTGAGCCACAAGGGAATTATAGCTCCACCACCGTAGGTGAAGAGGTGAAGAAAGGAAACATTACTGCACAGGAACAATAGAGTGTGTCTGAGGAAAGAGGATTAATAATGACCAGGAAAATGGGGAGGGCAAGACCTTTTTAAGCTCTGTGATTATGAAGGGCGTAAAGAATGTCACTTTCATGTAGGTCAGTCTTCTCTTAAAGGGCCAGATCTCAGTTAGCAGTTCAGAGTTTCAGAGTTTAGCGTAAAAAAAATATATTAAGCAGTCTGAGGAAATGGTCCGTTAAAGATCTTTTATTACGACCGGGGGGCTAGCACTGAAGGTGTTTAGGAATGTTATCATCATTGCTTGTATTTTTATTTCATACTAAGTTTATGCAGGAAGCTCATGGTACTGACGAACAAATGCATAGCGCTCTCTTCACTATATAGTGATATTGAATTCCAACGGTATTTCATGGCTAATAGTCAACTTATTACACGGAATTAATTTCAGTTATCTCAGTTAAATCACACAGCCATGCTCGGTTAACAAGAGTATTAAAACTTTCAGGTCCATTTAGTGCTCCTTTTGTGTAAAATTGAAGACTGGACAATATGATCAGTAGACAAGACTGAAAAAGAAACGGCTAAGTGCCGAAACTCTCGCCAGCCAGAGAGCTTTTTACTGCTGTTGTCATGTCTGAGGTCAGCGTAGGCAGCTGACAAGTGCCACTTTCTTACCACTTAATGCCAGTATAAGCTCATGAGTGTCTCTGAGAGACCCCTGTCATGTTGTAATGCAGGTTACTAGGGGCATTAGAATGCTGCACTAAGAAGAACGTTAAGAAGGGCCATTTCTCTCTTTATATCACTTTGTTTTACAAGCCATACCATGGATACAGAGTCTAATAGAGTTTTTTTCTTCTTTTTTTTTTCTTCTTTTTACTAGAGGCTAAAAAGTGAAAATTCTGCCTGTGTTCAGCTTTGAATTCATTCGTGATGTCACACACCACAATAGCGGTTAATGGCTCATATGAAATTAGACAAGGCTTTATGAATTTGCATTTTTTTTTTTTTGTAAGTATTTCTTTTTTTAATCAAGGCTACTAGGTTGGAATGTTCTTTTATGGTGGCATAAAACTAGTTGTGCTGTTTTATCTCAGTCCTAATGTTCAGGAAGTTCACCCCCTCCCATTTCCCATCACTCTGTTCATTAGCAGCTAAACAGTCAGGATACTCAGCACACCGGAACCCAGCAGTGCCATGACTTATCTCATAACAGAAATGCGCCGATTAGAGATGTTAATTATCAATGGTAAATCGATTAATTGCCAGTAAAACGGATTAAAAATATATTAAGATATGTTTTTTTTGCATGTAGTGGTAACCTCAACAACCCATCTGTACTCTAACACAGCGGTTTTGGAGCCCCACTGCCCCTTACACGCGTTTCGTGAGCACACCCAACGTGTACGCAGATGGGCGGGGCGGGGCTATTAGCAGAGAGAGAGAGAGATAGAGGTGCTGAGTAATCAATGTTCAATTGAATAACATTTTACTCATTAATATAATTAAAAATAGAAATTTAATATATGGTGTTCTCTGTTGATTGAATACATCAGCATGTGGGATACTGGATTTTGCAGCTTGCACTGTTTAAACAAAACTTAAACTGAGGGCAAAGTGTGCATCTGATTATAATTAATTATTGAGGAGTAATCAATTACTGATTATTAATGTGTTCATCTGTTGGTTAAGAAGAACATGCAAATTTTGCAGTGGCGATTAAATAATTCATTTGTTCATATTGATTAAAATGTCCAATAAATCAGCTTCTATTCCATATCTTTAATGAAACATCAGTGTACTGCTAGAAAGAGTTAAAGGGTACTGGAAAACAAGAAATATCGCAAAGATGATGGGGAGCTACAAACATATTTAGATGTTGCCAGAAAAAACCCAGGAATTGTTTTTTATTTCCCCATCCAAATGCTTTTTTTTTTTGCTAAATTTTACAGCCTGTTCCCTCACCATGATCTCTCAAAACCATTCAGGGGTTTATCCATGCGTATCAAGAGCTAGAAAAGTGAGGACTGGGACGGAGACACGGTGAGCTGCACCCACAATATTAACAGCTTGGAGTAAAATTTGTGACTGGTCTATTTTGCATGGCGAAATGGGCCGACGGTCCCCACGTCCTGTTCAGACCGGCCTGCCAGGCCTCCGTGGCCGTTTATTGAGATTGAGAACGTTCCCCGACTCGGCCATAATGAACCGTTTTATGAGTCATTATGCTGGCAATGAATTCCGCTGCCAAAGACTGCAAACTTTCTAATTAGTGCAGGTCAAACAGCCAAACAGTTTTTAGTCTAATTATACCCGCTTATTATTAAGTGGCAATGAAGGAGAAGGCAGGAAGGATGCGAGGTGAGCACGATGTCTGGATGGAATGAGTGGGAGGAGCCTTTACACAGGGGTATAAAATGTAAAGTAAGCATCAGAGACTTTTAAAATTTTGCTTACATGATTTAAAGCATAGTAGAATGGGGTTACATTATAATTTATAGTGTATTCTGACATGCAGGATCACAATCTTTAGTCTGCATTTAAACTGAGTTAAATTATTTTTTTACATTTTCCAAAATTAGCAGGACTGTCAATAAAAAAAAAATAATAATAATACTGTACATATAAACAATAATGATTATAAGTGTAATTGTTTCCTTCACCTTTACACATGACATCATCCATCCAGTTACT
Source organism: Clarias laeviceps (assembly GCA_030014305.1). Classification (NCBI taxonomy): domain Eukaryota; kingdom Metazoa; phylum Chordata; class Actinopteri; order Siluriformes; family Clariidae; genus Clarias; species Clarias laeviceps. Next base: position 23,327,719 of record JAQMYJ010000037.1, read on the forward strand.
CCTGGTAAATCTATAACACACCCACTTACTGCACACGTGATGGCTCAGACTACACACAGAAATTAGAACTTTTAGTAAATCAGGGCTTTAATGTTTTCCCAAGCAATGTTATCATTTCTCTTAATGCACCACTGCACCGCAGATATGATTTTTAAAGGGTTTCCTAATCTCAGGTCGCTGATTGGATTTTGGGATTTAACAAAACTGGCTTGATGGCTTGAATTGATCATGAAATATGATTTTCAAATAATTTACTCTTCTTTTTAAAACAATTTAACCAAATATGCTTGTTGGCTTAAATTCATCATGATTTTAATATGATGTGGTACCTAAAAACCTTTAGCCTTGAAGATTGTTAGCCATCCAGCTGACTATTCAGTTAATATTAGTGAGGAAAAAAAGAAAACGCTAATAATTTGCTTATGTGCTGCCTGTACAAAAAAACTGTTTCAAAATATTGTTCTGTCTGAAACAAAGACAACAACTAAAGAGATTTGAAATGACTGAAACCAGGTTAAGAACTGGTTAGTGATCCCCCTTAATGGAATAAACGTGGTCAGATAAAAATATGAATGGAGATCACTTAAACACTTGGTGAAGTTGCATGTCATATCTAGGCTCAGCAACGTTATGTAAATGTACTGAATGACCAGGTTATCATATCTATGGAGTTTTTCTTCCCAGATGGCACAGGAATATTCCATGACTCAAATTGTGAAAGAGTGGTTCTGAGAGCATGAGGAATCATTTTCACACATGAACTGGCCACAACATTGTGTGCTGTAAGCAAAGCTAAAGGTGGTCAGAGGAAATATCAGAGTATGTGACTTTTCCTTTGGCCAGATTTTTCTTTTGTATTTTTTGCTAGGTTGTGCCAGTGATGAACAGAACTGTCCCATTAGCTCCATCTGTTGATCTAGTTTAGTAGTTATGAATTGCTCTGCTTTTTAAATGCGCTAATGTTACATATAGTAAATATAGTACATATACAGTAACTATGAAATAATATCATAATATTTATATGAAATCAGTCTAAGGGAAAAAAAATTTCCAGTAGTCTTTTGGATTTTTGGCAACATAATCCTGGTAGTGGGGGAAGATGTCATCGGGACGACTGGAGGACATTGGGAGCATTTTCACCTTTATTATTTGTGAATAGAGTGTATATACAGTAGCATGAAGGGGGAAAGGAGTAGACCTCAATCACTTTAAACAATGATTTTTGTCATTATATCAGTTTTCTGTAAGTGTTAGTACTGAAATAGCTTAAATAGACATAGACAAATATGCTAATGTAAAATCTATGCTTACATTCTACAGCTTATGCTTATTTTTTCCTTCAAATCCCTTCTGTAAATCTAAAAATCTCTGCCTTAAGGGGTCCCTATCGTGGATGGAAATTGTGACTATTAAAGGAAAATGGAACGCCTAAATGCGTGTGGGTGAAAGCAAAGGGAGGCCGCTTTGGCGTGGTTGAACTAAGGGATTACCCACCTTCTCGAGGATAAGGCTGCCTGCCCTCCTTTTCTGGGTTTTCCCCTTTTTTTTTTTTTTTTTCCAGAGCATGGGAAAACACACTGGAAACGCCTTTTGTGTTCTGTTTTTTGTGTGTGTGTGTGAGAGTCAAAAACGAGTGACAGTTTCAAAAAAGAGTGATCCCAGCAATAGATTATTTTCAAAAATAAAAATGATAACTAATCGATTTTTCATGTCCAGTTATTGTGTGTCAAATTATTGTGTGTCACTTCATGAATCTTGTGAATATTATAAAGCTTCTACTAATGAAAATAACGCGATGAAATATTCAGTCTAAGAAAGGATACGTGAGCTTTTCTTTATTCTTTAATGTCAGCAAAGAGAAAGAGAACGAACAGTGGGGTTTCACATATGTTTTTAGTGAGGGAGGATGGAGGGTTTGCATTTAATCCCTCATCCTCCCACTTCTTTTGCTTTGTCTCAGTTCCACCCCAAATCCACTGAAGTAGCACTATCACTCTCGCCCACGCTAATTAAAAACGCCCTCCTCCACTCGCCCGCCAAGCTCACAAATTCTATTACAATTGTTTACGGCTTATTGTGCCATTTTTTTAATTAAAAATCTTTCTTCCTCTTCTTCGCCATCTATTCCTTCTGTTTCTTCTTCTTCTGCATTCACGCCTAGTTCTTTTCTATCTTCGTCTTCTTCTTCTCATTGCTGCTTTATCATTCTGCACTGACAGTCTTGTTGGGGGTTCAGGCTTTTGCTTCTGTTTCTCCTCCACCTTCACCTTTATCATCCGCATGCTCTTCTTCGTCGTTTTGTTTCTTTTCCTTGTACAATTTCCCTTCAGTTCACAAATTCGTTCATTGTGATTTAAAATGTTGCGTCAGCACCGGTTCCTACATGTTCCATCAGAATACAACCAGATCGCATGACCCTGTCACACCCTGTCACGTTCCTGTACATCACACACTCCAGTTCTGCATTCACCCCCTTGATTAATGTCTCCATTGATATTCCTTTGTCTTTGACTCATGGTGTGGATTTGACACAACGGTTTCCTACGTTTCCTCCTGCACAGGAGGAATAAATTGTCCCGCGTCCATCTCCACCACTGTGACAGTAAGCTGATGGAGTTCACACCTGCATTGTTTGTTCATTTCCTATAATACAGTGTATAATCCATGTGTGCCGGCTTTTCTTTCCCAGACGTAATATAGAAGTTTTACACCAGATGCCTTTCCTGACGCAAATCTCCCATTTTTATCTGGCCTTAGGACCGACACTGCATCCAGTGGCTGAGGTTTAGGCATTGGATGGGATGTGAACCCAAAATTTAAGAGTCAAGCCAAATCAAACATCGGAAGTAGTTTCACTTCAATTTTCTGTTTCTCTTTAGCTTTCCTTCTGTTCTTCATACATCGATTTTCATACATGTTCATGACTATGAACTCGGGGGCAATTTTTGGCTAGCGACAATTTATTTTTATTTTTTTTGGATTTTTACCCAATTTTTCTCCCTAATTTAGTGGTGTCCAATTGCTCCCAGTCACTAGGGGGCTCCCACGTTAAGCTCCTACTACCAATCAGTCGGGAGGGCGCAGACTATCACGTGGTTTCTCCGACACATGTGATGTCACCGACCATCTTTTTTTCGAACTGCTCGCTCACGCACCGTTGGGGGCGGAGTAATGCACTCGGAGGACAGCGCTATCCGCTCCCTCCGCTTACGTGAGCTCACAGACGCCCCTGATTGGCCTGTAGAGCCGACATTAATGTGGGAGCGCGAGTACCTCTCATCCCTCCCCTCAGAGGGGGCTCAGCCAATCAGCTCTCTCTAGGCCTCCGGCTGTGAGAGGTAACAGCATCACCCGGATGATAGGGCGAGCACTTTACCACTGCGCCACTCTGAGGCCTTTTTGCTATCAATCCATTTGTGTACCTGCTTGTCCATGTGTTTTTTTGTTTTTTTCACGATTTGAGTTCCCTTTTGGCATAATATTTCAAGAACAAGTTTGAGTGTTTGTAAGAGTTATGAGTATATTGAATTTTCAGTGCAACCAGCAGATGTGAACTGATTAGATTTGGCCTTGATTCAAACAGCATCAAGGTCACAGCAAGGTCAAAAATCTCTGAAATTGTTTTTCTTTACAGTTTCCATCCTGTTCAACATATAAATATGCTATATACACATCTGTGCAAGTGTTTTTGTAATAGCAGTGATTTTTTTCGACCTGTTCAGAGTGTATCTGTGCGCCAGTCTGAGAACCTCATCAGTGCAGTATCTCAAGGAGAGGTTATTGAATTATTGTAGGATTTATAAGGAATCATCAATGCAACCAGCAGATAAACTGATTAGATTTAAAAGTTCATCCAAACGGTATCAAGGTCACAGCAGCGTCAGATGTCTAAAATAGTTTGTTCGGAGCTTCCTTTATGCTATGCTACTGTAGTATAATTTAAGGATATTTCTGGCTTACAAATGAGTTCCACTTATTTAACTACACTCATGTCTACTATTGGAGATCCGGGGAAATACCTCTACAGGTACACATGCTTACGTCTGCATGAGAGTAAAAATCATTTCCTGCTTCAACTCTGATCCCAGTCCCAATGTATAATTCCAGTTTAATATTCCACACCACAGTCAGTTAATCCTATTGATGTCTACCAGTGGTTCAGACATCAATAGGAAGGTTTCCTGCTCAATCAGTCCACGTGTGTGAGAACTGGCAGTCTCTCCTGGGATCCTTGGTCTCCCTTTGGAAGGCGACTAATGAGCAGCGTGCATTAAGAAAGAATCGAACCATCGCTCTTCCGAGCGTCTGCTGCGCGTCTAGATAATAACGCACTCTCCATCATCAGAACTGAATGGTCTGTTTCGACAGATCATCATCACTTCTCCAACTCACGTGCTTCTGTGCATGATGCTTCGGTCTGGATGACATGAGGCTCTGTGCCATTTTATACCTATAACTGTGTGTGTGTTTTTTTTTTTTTGTGTGTGTGTGTGTGTGTACTTTATTAATTAACATTTATAGATTATGTGGTCAAAATTGGCCATTTAAACTTCCAGTGTTGAAGAATGGTGACTTTTAAGCTGTGTACTGTGGTGTAACATAGATTGTGTTAATAAAGTATAAATAATACAACACAATCGTGGTATAATCATGAAAAGAAAGACATTATGCTGAAATGCTATTTATATAAGTTATGAGGCGGCCCAGTGGCGTACAGGTTGGCTCTGTGGCCTCGCACCTCCAGGGTTGAGGGTTCTCCCTGTGCTTGGAGGGTTTGCTCAGGGTGCTCTGGTTTCCCTCACATTCCAAAGACAAGCAGATTAGGCTAACTGGCATTTCCAAATTGCCCATTGTGTGTTTGTGTGCGCTTGTACCCTAGCGTAATGAGTCTCTTGGGATAGGCTCCAGGCCTCTCGTGACCCTGTAAAGCAATAAATGTTATAGAGAATGAGTGAGTGAGTGGAAATTCTGACTTACAGTATGTTCTAGCCTCTCGGCGTCCCTCACCAGCCTCAATTTTTTCACCAAAACCATTTGCATTATACTGTAATCAGATGCTTTGCTCTGTGCTATCAAGTGTATCAAGTCATTTTAAGATATATACTTTTTGTCTCTGTTTAATTATGATACATCATGTATTTGGGCACACAGTATTCCAATATTAACCTCGAGTCAAAAGAAGCAGCCTGAGTCAGTGCCTTGTCTATCGCTAAGTAGCGAACGTGGCATTCGTGTTCATGCTCTCCACAAAGCATCCATCGTCTCAGAATGCTGCTCCTCATCAGACCCCTGGAGAGCAGCCATGCTGTCCTTCAGTGAGTAATAAGAGCGGAGCAGAACCACTGCCAGCACTTTCTGGTCCATAAATCGCCCATATAACCTGTTCCTCTCTGCGACAAGCCCTGTTCCATAATGGCCTAAACGTTTAGCACAAGCGGCGCTCCTAAATGCATCAAAGGGAGTGTGTCTGATGGATTAGCTTTTAAAGCCATCACAGGTCCCGCTCTCTCTCTCTCTCTCTCTCTCTCTCTCTCTCTCTCTCTCTCTCTGAAGGATGAGCCTGAGGCCCATTCTTCAGGGGAGGGTTGGTTTCTTTTTATCATCTGTCTGGTGAAAGTCGTGACACGTCCTCAGCGAATAAATCACAGCAGTTTGGTCCCTCTTTTCTTATCTACACAGCCCTCATATTTCTGAGTAGATGACCTGCCAGAGCCCTGCATTTGTGTGTGTGTTTGTGTGTGTGTGTGTGTGTGTTGTCCAGTGACAGTAGAGGAGGTATTGTATCTGCATAGCCACATGTGTTCAGTACAAACACAACCGTCATAGTATCCTTGACTCAAAGACACACACAGAGTGTGTGTGACAGAGAGAGAGAGAGAGAGAGGTCAGATGCTCCATTGTATTTGTGTTTCACTTTTTACTTATGGAAAAGCTGCGTAACCGCCTATTCTAACTTTAATTGGCTCCAGTCTGCATTTTGCTATCGTAATCAAGATAACTGAAACCAGCATTAAGCTCTACTCATATTTATAAAGCATTAATTAACCTGCAGCAAACTGAGAATCCAGCTCCTCACTAATTCCTCACTATAAACCTCCTCCAGATTGTGGTCTGCCTTCCATGTGTCAGCTTGAGTACTCTCAAACACATTAATAAGCAAAGTAATTTCATTTTCAGACCAAAACGAGACATGTGAATGAAGTCCAAGTTTGAAACGCAGTCAGATATTAAAAGGAAGCTGTTATGTATAGTTTACTTTTTTAGTAACTTTAAGACATTCAGATGGGTCACCATATTTCTGCATTTTTGTCCTTTTTTATATTTGTATTGGCCACTTAATTTTTCCCCTAATGTGACCTCATATGAGAAGATCCCCCTCTATCAGATTGTTTCTCAACTCTGCTGTTCTCTGTTGAAGGTGTGGCTCAGCAGTAGCTCATTTAGTGTGAGTTTGGTTCAATTCCCTTCTCGGGTCTGTGTGCATGGAGTGCATGTTCTTGCCATGCTAGGTGGCTTTCCCATGGGTACTCTGGTTTCCTCCCACAGTCCAAAAAAAAGCAAACTAGGCTAATTGGTGTTCTCAAATTGCCTCCATAGTGTGTGAATAAGCATGTGAGTGTGTGTGTGTATGCACACCGTCCAGAGTATACCCCGCCTCGTGCCCCTAGTCTAATGGTAGACGCTCTAGGACCCCAGTGACACGGTATACAGGATAAAGTGGTATAGATGGGGAAAGAGACTGAGTGAGTGAGTGAGTGAGTGAGGGGTATTTCAGGTGGTGCATTAACACTTTGTTGGGGCTCTGAGACCTGTTTTAAGGTGATAGAGAAATATGGGACCTATTATCATTGGGATTAGCTATGTATTTGTATCACATAAAGAGGCAATGTTACAATTCTAACATAATGTTTAATGCTTAATATTGTTCTTATATATGCAAATAGTCTTGAGCCCCCGTCATTTATTAATATTGTCCATTCCAAAGAGACAGACTTTAATGTCGTCTTGAAGAATAGTTCTCCAGGCTTCCTAAAGAACTTTTTTTGGCTCTCATTTTCAGTGTTTCTTCCCGGTTCATGCATTTTCAGTCCAGTCACTGTACATGACCTGGTTCAGATAAATGTTTTTTGTATGTTAAGCCACACAGTGACCCATGAATCATTCCAACACAAAAACATCTAACTTAAGGCATGAACCAGTCAGAAACAGGCACAGATGATGACAGATGATCAGGCCGGTGATTACTATACTGGTGATGCTGAATGCTAAATGGCTGGAACAGACAAGAGGGGAAAATAGGTTGCTGCTGAGCTTCTTACATAGACAAGCAGAAATGAATGGAGCTCGAAACGTTTGCACAGAACTATATCACTGATGTTTTTCCTTTATATTTCTTAGTCATCCCGGGACCTATTATTGTGCTTCCACAGAAATAATAATAATAATAATAATAATAATAATATAGGGTCTAACGTACAGTACCACTGTAGTGCATTATACAGTATACTCACTAAAACCTTATATTACATTTTTTAGTGCAGGATATTTGTCCTGCTTTCTCTAGGTTCATTCTGACAGCTCATCCTAGCCCTGACTGAAACCTACACAGGAAGTTGATAATGATAATGTGTGTTTAAAGGCAGAAAGCCTGACACGAGGGGGTCATATGTCTGCAGATGTCTTCGGGGTGAGGTTTATCTAACCCTGACTGCCTCAACAATTAAATCAGAGCAGAAACAGCTCCTGAGCTGACTGTCCTTCCCTCGTCTCTTCTCTCTCCCCCTTAATCAGCAACTCATTACTAAACTGATTGCACTCAGTGGTGTGTGTGTGTGTGTGTGTGTGTGTGTGTGTGTGTGTGTGTGTGAAAGAAAGCTCAGACACTGTTGAAAGATGTGGCCAATGAGAGGGGACGACAACATTAACATATACAGAGAGAGAGAAAGAGAGAGGTATAAAGACAGACATGTTTGTGTGTGCCATGTAGGTCAGTGATCAAGAGCTGTACAGAAGAATGAAGCTGGCCAGAGCAGACAGTGGCATGGCCGTAGCTATGAAGAAGCTTAACGCAGCGAGACATACAGGCACAGAATGGATAAGAGGAGGAGAGACAGCAGGAGCAAGCGAGACACTGCAGCAAGTAGAACACTGCAGACAGACTTGAAGAATTGAACAGACACACAGCTCAAAATGTTTAAGTCAGATAAAAAGAGTTTAAATACAGAAATTGTAAAAAGTGGGCCTCCTGAAACGGCATGCCCTTAGTCTTACAATAATGCAGCTCGGACACTGCAGTGCATCAGCTATTACAGACACATACTAACTCTTCCTCCTGTTATATGGTGTTTTTTGAGTGGTTTTTTTTTTCAAATGAATTGTCTAGTCATTTTTTTTCTTGGGTATATTTGTTAGGGATTCCTGTTTTGCGAGTGTATGGTGTTCTGAGATAGTGTTGTTGTGGGTGTATTCCCGCCTTGTGCTCAGTGTTTCTCAGATAGGCTCCAGATCCACCACAGTCCTAATCAGGGTAAAGCATGTATGCACAAATGAATTTATGTATCAAGCCCATCTTGATCAGCGTGCAAGCAGTCTACTTTCATGTACTATACAATGCCCGGGGAAAAAAAAGTCACCATTTCAGAAGGGACAAATTATTGGGTTGCATCAAGCAAAGGAAAGCACTTAGGAGATTTTATTTAACATTTTAATTACTGTAGATGGGTTATGAACCCAACACATTATGAAATCCTGGAAGGATAGTGCTGAACCATCAACTGTGTGGAAGAAATGTGGTCGGAAATAAATTCATCAATAGAGATCATTTGAACACTTCCAGTCCAGATAGACCGTATTCCAGAGTGATGGATGTGTCAGGGTAGGAAGAGAAATGCATGAAGAAGCCTCAGGAGGCATTTTTATGATCTGGGGTTGCATCAGTCGGTCAGCAACATCATGTGGCAATGAAATGAAGTTAGCTGATGACCTGAATGACCAGGTTATCACATCTATGGAGTTTTTCTTTCCTGCTTGTTCAGACATATTCCAGAAGTCAGTCTGTGAAAGAATGGTTCTAGGAGCATGAGGAATCATTTTCACACATGAATTGGACACCCCGTTGTGTGTTAAAATCAAAGCAAAAGGTGATTGAATGAAAAAGAGTATGCAATTTTTTGTCCAGACAGTGTATCTTGGGATTACATCATGCAGTATGCTTAACCTTTACATCATCTAGCACTATTTACAAATGTTGATTAGACACCCGGCTCATTAACTTTCTAATTTAGTCATGGCCAATTGTTCATGGCTGTGTATGATGCCCATGATTGACTAGTGTCAATCATGGGGTGACCCCACCCTTCATTCCTCAGTCCCAGTTTTGGAGTTCTGGACATTGATGTCTAAGGCATCTCGGGGGATTTAAACTCACAGTCTCCTGACATTTTAAGAGTTTTTTTTACCTTGCTCAAGGTCACATCTGACATTAGACTGGTGTTCTTGGATCCTCTGGGAATATTTGCCGTTCTTTTCCTTTAATTTTTATGGCCCTGCAAGGCCAAGCATCTGGTTTGGTCCATTATCAGAAATCAGAAATATCTGCCTTTTAAATGATTTGGAGCTAGGCTGGAGGAGGAGGTTAACAGAGGTGAAATGGCTTGTCAGGCAAGTTCTTTTTCACCTGTAACCTACTGAATACACCACTTTAATTCAGTAATAGTAACTGATTGAGGTGTTATTGATCCAGATTTTATTTTCACATCTTTGAACAATTTCTAAGGATCAGTCATTTCAATGCCTGTAAAGTGGCTGAAGGTGTATTGATGTCCTTTTGCTTTAGAAATGATTCATTTTTTAGTAGATTTATTAGGACCTTAATTTGTGGAGTGCACCGGCATCACCAACAGTCGAGAATCAAGGCTGGGCTGATTTTCGTTTTCTAGACCGTAGATTTGTGCAGTTTATCAGTGACAGCAGTGTCAGGTGATTACACAGAGTAAAACACCCCTAGATTTCATCTCTATTTGGGCTGATATGGTTCAGCCTGCCTCGCTGACACATCTGTACCAAATCATCAGCGGTGATTGAGAAGGAGTATGTGAAGTACAGTTGTGAGTGCAATGAACACGGAGTAGGTGGATTATTTACTCTACTTTCCCCGAGTAAATAGATTGAGCACATATTGTCCAATCAAAATGCAAATCGCACAAAAAGGATTGAAGAAAGACCTGTTTGTTTGTTGATCTGTTTATCCTGTATGTTATTTAAAGAAAACAGCAGGACTACAAATGCATCTTCCTTCAAGTGTATGTAATACGATGGAGAGTAAAAATTATTAGCACTCTGGCTATAGAATTTATTTGATTTAATTTTTAGACAAATACATAATTTTTTGACATAATATTCTTGCTTTTTTAATACATTTGTCCATCAGTCAACAAACTTTCGTATTCCCTCTTTAATGTATCGAGATGCAAGATCACAACGCGCTTGTATAGCAGTCCCCTGTGTTTAATCCAAGGCTTAGGCTTCAGCTCTTATAATACCCGATTTTGCATTGAAATGTCTTAAAATAATAATGGCTTAATGTTCTTTTTCTTTCTCTCTCTCTCTCTCTCTCTCTCTCCCTATCCCTCCCAGCTCCCACTATCCTGAACGAGCTGAACTGGACGCAGGCACTGGAGCGTGTGTTTATCGATAACAGCAGAGATGACCCCTCACTGCGCTGGCAGGTCTTTGGAAGCGCCACTGGGGTCACCAGATACTACCCAGGTGAGTCCTATTAGCTTTCCTATTAGAACCGGTCTAAATATTTTTACTGTATATACTCCATATAACTGTGTGCTCAGTGCTGCTGAGTAAGTGTCTCTGGCAGCCTAGATGTGAGCGGAAGTAATCCTCTCATACTGTTTTTGTGAAAGGATTAGTCAATCATTATGGTGTTTGAATATGTGTCTTCTTAATCTTTAATTCGCCAAAAATCCACATTACTTCCCTTTATCCAGCTTAGTTTACATAAATGACCCATATGGAACGTTAGAATGAAAATTCTGGCGGGTTTGATTTTGAGTTTATTTAATCAGTTTGAATCAAGCTTTAAAGAAAATAATATTTTATTGACACACTTAACGTAATTGCAGGTTTATCTTAAATTCTGATAACACTTGTCATTATACATCATCTTGTTCCTCTCGTCGTCTTTTCTCTGTCCATCAGCTACACCATGGAGAGCCCCCAACAAGATCGACCTGTACGATGTACGGAGACGGCCATGGTGAGTGCAGCTTGTCAAGCCCGTTCTCTCTGCCCTCGGAAAAAGCTATTTTATTCCCCCATCTCATTGTTTCCAGTGAGTGGAACCTGGTGGTTTCCTGCTAAGAGGCAAGCAGGCATGCAGTGCTCAAATTACAGCCCTAATTCGAACCTCACATGCTTGCTTACCCTTAACAGCCGGGCCTGTAGTTTACAGGTTTCTCTCAGGCTTGGGTCAGCAATGTTCAAACGGGTCAGGTCTGTCGGAATCTGCCTCCCCTGTCTTTTTTTAATGCCGGAGAAATGCTGTCAGGACAGGTACACACTTTGTATATAAAATCAATAGAGCTCTTTTTTTTTTCCTTTTTGCACAGGATGTTGTTCCAACAATATTGAGCACAGATTGTCAGGAAGGCTCAGTGGCAGGCTTCTCACTTTCCCAGCCAATGCCCCAAACCCAGCCAGTGGACACAGAGCATCCGGATTTTAAAATATATATATATCAGGGTTGTGTCAGGAAGGGCATCCGGGGTAAAACCTGTGCCAAGGTGAAAGTGTGGATCAGCTGGCCTGCTGTGGCAACACCTCTTAATAGGAGCAGCTGAAAGAACAATAACAGTATCAGGACGTATTAGCCAAGCACATGTCTGATGGCTTCATAGTAAAGCAAGAAGTTAAAAAAAAGTTCTTACACTAAAAAAAGCTAGCTGACCCGCTAAGCTAGTTGTAGGAAGAGGCTACAGTCAGCTGAGACCGTGTCTCCTGGGCAGGAGGGGGTGGGAGAGTGCAAGCGATGCGCTAACAAGGCTCCTGTGTGACAGGGTAATTAAGTTCTTGCTCAACGAGACTGTCCACTGCGCATTCCCGCAGGAAAAAGGAATCCCCAAATACCTGTACAAAGCTGTTAACACTACCTGAGGACAGGCAAAGAAAACTTGCGTCACTAGTTCATTCGCGAGCCTGTCGAAGCTAACGAGATGCTTTTGTTGGTGCTGGAGTTGCATAGAAGGGATAAAGTATGTGTTTAACTTGTGCATACTGCTTGGATAACAAAAATCCATTTTAAAGTTTTACTTAAAGGGAATCTATCGTACATGATCCCTGTGAAGGTTGGTGTGCTTTTGTATTGTTTTTTGTTTTAGTAGAAACTATAAGCAAACTGTTAGGGGTATAAGCACAATGCCGCAGGCTGTCTACTGTATATACGGCGCTCCAAATGTTCATACCCGGATTCATTTATCTTCTATACCAGTGGTTCCCAAACTGAGGGTCGCGGAATAATTTCAAGGGGTCGCGAGAGGGATTAAAAAAATTATGTCTTTTTTTGTGATTATAATACACACCTTTCAGTATTACAAGTAAATGCTATAAATAAATATTTTCTGATTTGTAAAGATATTACTGATTGAGTGTGAGTGTTTAAATTGAGTG
>JAQMYJ010000037.1:23340496-23354233 GCA_030014305.1 Clarias laeviceps
GTGAACAGCTTGTTATGTTTATTGCTTGTTTTTGATAGTGGGGGTCGCGAGATCTTGTCGATCTTCAATTAGGGGTCACTGGCTTGAAAGTTTGAGAACCACTGTTCTATACCACTTATCCTGTGTACGGGGTGGGGGTTGGGGGGTGCGTCCTGAAGCCTATTCCAAGAGTGTGCAAATCCATCGTAGGGTACACACACACACAGAAATCCAACGGGCAATTTGGGAACGCCAATTAGCCTAATCTGCATGTCTTTGGACTGTGGGATGAAACCGGAGTACCCAGAGGAAACCCACAAACTCAAGAAGAACATGCAAACTTCATGCACACAGACCCAAGATGAATAAATTTTTGCGTGTGTTGTGTGTGTATATTATGTGTAGCCTAATTCAAATCACTGCAACCTGGGTGTCAGGACCACGCTGACTATCAGCCCATGCATATCATGAGGTAACACACCTGCGTCACTGAGATCTAATAGGCACCTGTATATTATTCCTGGTTTGCCGCATTCGCGCCATGTTTGCATAGTTTGTGTTCATTTTTGTGTTGTTTCTGTGCACTGATTAAATTAAATCTGCACTTACATCTGCTTTCAGCACCAGGCAGTTACTGAAGATGACTAAATGAATGCAGAAAGCCACGTGTTCATGTTAATGCACTTTGTGGGGCTGTGTATGTTCCAAGAGATTTACATCTTCATAGGAAAATTAAAAACTCCATCTTAAGTGACTTTTTGTGTACATCCCCTGATGTAGTGTTAACAAGATGCCTTGTGAACCTTTCCGGCAGAGAATAATAGTAGCAATTTGTGTGCCTCATGTTTATACCTACAGAATATGTGTATTAATTTAGAACAGCTTTATCCATTCATTCCAAATATGTCAGACATCCTTTGCTTCAGGCATGAGAACAGGTGATGCTGTCATTTAAAAAGGTTCCCTTTAGTCTGACCCAGTGTGTGACCCCCTGTGTGTGGTGTTGCACTGTGTACCTGGGTGTGTGCCTGAGCAGTGATCTGTGTCTGAGCCCGTGTTATCCCTTCAAAATTTCCCCTGCCCTTTCAGAGCCCTTTTTAACACTGTCGCTTGGCAACCCATGGCCAGCTGTGCTGATAGACAGGGTCCTGACAGGGTGACAGTCAGGACGCGTCAGGTCAAGTTTGTGTGATTATGGGCCAGCACACTGTCTCGGTGTCTTACATTCTCCGCATGAATTCACCTGATCCGTGGGTGCAACTTATGGGTATAGCCTACAACCTGGAAGTGAGGGATCATGACAAGCCAAGGACATGTGCAAAAAAGAAACAGTGCACTAACGTGTGTAGACACTCCTGTATCCTGTGTTGTCACCAGTTTTCGGAAGAGGCGCATCTGTCTGTGGCAACTGTACACACAAGCATTCACGACCACTGCTTGTACATTGTTACAGGAACTCTCCTGGAAGTTGTATAATCCTGACCTCAGTCCAAGCCATTTCCACATGTTTGGGCCATAAAGGAATTCCTGGGAGGCCAGCGTTTCAGACATAACGCAGACAGTCCAATCATGACTCTGGTTTTGGTGTACTGATAAAACTTTCTACCTTGATGGTATACAAGTAATAGTGAAACACTGGGATAAGTGCATTAGTGCTGTGGAGGATTATATAGAGGAATAAATAGAGTTTTTACTTTCTTAACTGTTTTATGTTATTCTGCACAAATTAAAAATCTTGATTTGACTTAAACACCCCTCGTACATACATTTACACAAAAATAATGTAAAACAACCCGTTTCCTATTTCTATAGCAGATGGCTTATAATTAGATTTGTCTGTTAAATTTCCGCCTGAAAAACCAAGTGCACCACAAAAGGGTTCCTCAGACAGCGCAAACATGTCTGAAAGAGAAAGGTCATGGATTTTAACACATCTTTTTTAGCACAACTCTTATTTAAAGTCATGAAATAGACACAAAAGTTCACATAAATCAGCTCCATTCACACATACCAGACTTTCCTCAGGTTAGTTTTCATTTTCAGGAGGATGGTGATAACACAATCCAATCTAAAGAGGAGCTGAACCTGGATCAGATTAGATTTAACTTTGTCTGATTTTTGTTCGTATGCAGTCATGTTTAAAAGTTAGTTAGTAAAAGTTTTTTTGTGTAAAAATTTATAAAAGTTATCAGTATTATGCAAATACGAATAACAACATATAATTTTTTAACTGCAATTATTTATTTAACAATATATGAACATACATACAAGCTCAAGTGCGAAAGCTAGCGGTGTACTCTCTAACATGGCTAGCCGAGTACCTTTCCCTCTCCATTTAATATGCACAATACAAGACACCTCTTTCACTTGGAACTAATGTAATAGTGTAAAAAGGTTTAAAGACATAATGCAAGTGCCACTTTCTGTGTAATACTTACTATAAGGTACATGTGCAGGAGAATGCCTGAAGAAACCATTTTTAAACACATTTTATAAGCACAAGCCAAAGCATTAAAGCAAAACATTTTTGAACCATAACTTTCATACTGACGTATTATTTAGTGGAAAGCTGCAGTCACTTTAGTGGCAGAAAATTCGGGCCACGTAAACGTAATGATCTTGTTTGTTGGCTAGATGGCCGGTTTGAAAAAACTTCAAACCTAATCATATGGTAGGCAATGTTTTCAAAGATGAAAAACATTTCTAAGAAATAAATTCAGGGACTGACATGTCAAAATGCACCATTTTTATTGCATAGTAGTTGCTGAAATGAGGTGCTGCAATTCGCATTTAATGCTGATCATTGGGATATTTGTCCTTGATTTGCAACATAACAATTCCAACAATGAAAAATCTTTTGAAAAAAATAATAAAAAAGTAAAAAAAATTATAATTCTTTAAATTTCCAAGTATTTTAGCGAGTGCCCTATAAGTGGTTAAGTCCTCATTATGCACGTATAAATGAACTCTAAACCCAAACCACAAACACTACATTTCATTTTGTGCTGAAAATACTGTTAAAGAATTGTCTGGGAAATAAAAAAATTTTCTGGTGATTTATATAAGTGGGATTTAGCAAAACATAAAAGTATACTAAGGTAATATATTTTGAGTGAGCAAGCTGTAGGATGATACACATGAAAAAGACATGACTGTTTTAAACACCTAAGACCATCTGAAGTGGCTTTGAAACCTTAATAATAAGTACAGCTTGTTTACTTTAAGCCTTTAATCCAAAAGTTCTACTTAAAGGTAGAATATGCCGTTTTAGATGAGAGGGTAATGTAATTTGCAAAAATAATGAATCCTGGTTATAACTTTAGGCCATGCTTAGTTACGGCAGGGAGTGAGACGAGGCAGCTCTCTGAACTCAAAAGCCATGTCAGTGACATACTGTAACAATTGCAGCAAACTTATTAGTCGGGACACCATGTGACTTATATAATACAATTTAATGGCTGGACGGATGGGTGGCTGGATTGATAGATAGAGTGACCAGCAGCCAGATAGACAGTGATGAAAGGTACTGTAAGCGTGATTGGAATTCTGATCGATTCGGGATTTTGTTTTTTGAACTTTGACTTTTGGCCATATCGATCTTGGTTCACTGATGCATTCTTTGATGGTGGTTTGAAGAAACGGAAATGAACCTATGGCCTTGTTCACACCTGGCATGAAAATCCATCTGGACTGATCCCAGCCTGAGGGGACAAAGCTGAAACGCAAAGCCTTTTACACCTCACATTATAAATGCGTCTCTAGTGGCCGCCTACGCATCAAATTTCACACATGGTGTACACATGGAGAAGGGTGTGGTGCTGATTTATTAATTTTGTCCTTCTTTCCATTTGTTTTCAGGCAGAACTGTCCTATTTCCTACTTCATGTATATATATGATATTTATTTTTAATTATTGCATTCTTTCAAAACATTTTAATCACATGGTCTGCTAACGAAACTAGAGCAATGAATGATGACAGCTGCTTTTGTCTCTGCTGTTAGAGCATTGCGCTTATCCAGTAGCCTATTGGTGAGGAGCTCTACCGTTCAGCATGATTTTAAAATAGCCTGTGTGATGCCTAATGATTGTCATTTCCAGCTAGGGTAATGATGCAGTCAATTAGGTGGTCTTTAGTCTCTGTCTGAGCCCGATCTAGACATTTTCACATTCACACAGTCGTACACAATTGTGTCTTGATTGAGTAATTGTACCTTCATGGCGCATTAGACCTCATCCACACCTTGCCGTAGTGGATGCATTTAAACAAACCTGTCAACTGTTTCACCTTATGATTAAAATATATCAGGTTGAGGGTTGACTTTTTTGTGAATCACTCATTCAGTAAGGTAATGTATGAATGAATGAATGTATTAATGAATTTATTCTACAATGTCTTTTCTGGAGCTGGTGCTAAATGTAGGTGTCATGAAAAATGTCCTGGCAAATTGTTTCCTAAAACAAGTGGGAACAACGTTCAGATTATTTCAGCGTGAGGTATGAGTTAGTGCATACATTTTGCCGGATGCGTTTCCCGTTCTATGACTCTTGGGAGGTGGAAGAGATGGAAACAAACCGATTAGCCGGCAATAACGCATCACCTTTCCCCCTCTCATTTCTCTCGTAACTCTGACCGGGAAAATTAATGGGCCAGTCAACAGGCCTAATTGTCTCCAGTTGCTCTCATGTTAATTATTAACATGCCTCCATTATAACCTGTGTCGGCGCTGGTTAGCGACTGACGGCAGAAAGGAGTGAGAGAGAGGGAGACAGAGAGGGAGACAGAGAGAGCGAGAACGGTTTCTTAAACCAACTGAGGATTTAGCAGTGAGAAAATAAGGAATTTAGTGATCTAGAGAGGGAGAATTTGAAGGAGAGATATGGAGTCAGGGACAATTTTTGCTAGCCGAGTGTTACAGAGATGCTATTTCAGCGGTTCAGCCCAGCAGAGCGGCCCAAAAGCAGATATTGATTTTTTTGAGAAAAGTCAATCTACCTCTTCAATCAATATTATGGCAGCTGCTCAAACCCACCCAGAGCCATGGCTTCAAAATGTCATAGCCAGAAACAAAATGGAGCCTGAGGCTTGGCTTATCTGTCATTTAACCCCATGTCTTCTCCGAGAGGTAAAGGAACGGCAGAAAAAACTTTCAGCACAAAACTGATAAAACTCTGTCATTCCTTGCTACAGTGTTAACCTGCAGCATAATGTTAAATAAGCTCTCGTGTGTTTTTACTAACAGTTGCTATGAATTGCACATTATGGAGTCGATATCACTGAATGTGTTTAGTGGATAAATTCCTTAACAAATGTTTATGCAATACCAAGGTTTTTTTTTTTTACTTTTTAATGATCAGCCATAACAATAAACTTATCTGCCTAATACTGTGTAAGTCCCTCTTGTGTCACCAAAACAACTCTGAACCAGCAAAGCAAGTTGTGTTAGCAGCAGATGCTTTAAGTCCTGTAAGTTGCAAGGTGGGGCATTAACAGATCAGACTTGTTAGTTCAGCACATCCCACAGATGCTCAGTCTGATTGAGGCCTGGGGAATTTGGAAGACAAGTCAACACTGTGGACTCTTTGTTATTGTTCCTCAAACCATTCCTAAATGATTTTGCAGTGCATCTGGACACATAATCCCACTGAAATGGGCCGCAACTATCAGGGAATGCTTGGAAAGTAACATTCACATAAAGCCCAGGAGCCATGGCAGAACAATTCCCAGATCATCACAATGTCTTCTCCAGTATGCCTACTTCCTATGCTGCATCCAGGAGCCATCTATTGCCCAAGTAATTGAGGCACATCCACCCGTCCGTCCACATGATGTAAACGAAAATGTGATTCATCAAACCAGGCCACTTTCTTCCATTGCTCCATGCTGCAGTCCTGATGTTCAAGTGCTCTTTGTAGGAGCCTTCAGCAGTGAACAGGGGTCAGCATGGGCACTCTGACCAGTCTGTGGCTACACAGCCCAATAGACGGCAATCTGCAATATACTGTAGGTTCTACACCTTCCTATCACAGCCAGAAATAATGTTTTTTTAGGCAAACTGTGCTATACAGTAGTTGCTCTTCTGTGGGATTCACCAAAACAGGCCAGTATTTGATTCACATGGAGATTAATGAGTCTTGGACACCGACGACTGCACCTTGCGACCCTATACAGTATAAGCAGTATGGAAAATTAATGATTGAATGAATGAATTTTAAAAGCATGCTTTACTGGCATTCTGTACTTTTTGTACATTTTCTTAAATGATGAGCATCAGCATCAGCTCATTTTTAACATACCATTTTAGCATCACCTCTGTTCGTCTGGAAAACAAAAGAATAGAGACACTGAAATTCAAATACTTGACAGATCAATGAGTGTGAAAACAATTTTCTGTGCATGTTGTCCGCGACTCTTTTTAATATATAATAATAATATATAATATATAATAATATACAGTGTATCTATATAAATAAAAGAGATCTTCACGTTTCATACGCCAAACTATTCTCAGAAAATGTTCTGTGTGTACATGAGCTTCAACCTGTAATAATAATATCACTGATTACATTAAAGCTGATCAGCTTATTTTTAGCTTTAACCTTTTAACTATTTCTACAAACTGTTTACCACTTAACAACAGGTACTTACGCAAGTACAATCTAAAATATAAAAAATATTCTGGTTTTTTTACTGCAGATTTCTGTAAGTACTCTTTCATAGTTCGCATGTCTTCAGCATTCCACCGAAGGAGAAGGTGTGTCCAAACTTTTGACTGATCCCCACGATGACTATAATAGTCTTAATTGCAGCATTTGGTTTCAGCGACTACTATGAAATAAAAATGGTGCATTTTGACATGTCAGTCCCTGCATTTACTTCTGCGTTGTATTTCTTAGAAATGTTTTTCATCTCTGAATATATTTCCTACCTATGATTTGAAGTTTGAAGGTTTGAAGTTTTTTACAAACTGGCCATCTAGGCCAGTGGCTCGAATTTCCCACTACTGAAGTGTCTGTGACTTTCCACTAAATAACACATCAGTATGAAAGTTCTACATGAAGTGGAAAACACATGTTATGGTTCAAAAAATATTTAGCTTTAGTGCTTTGTCTTATGCTAATTATTAAAATGTGGTTTCTTCAGACATTCCCTTTTTTGTACCTTGGAGTAAGTATTACTTAAAAAGGGGCATTTGCATTATGAATATAAAATCTTTTTATATTTGTTCCAGGTGAAAGATGTGTCTTGTATCGTGCATATTAAATGGAGAAGGAAAGTACTAGCTAGCCAAGTTAGAGAGTACACTGATAGCTTTCGCACTTGAGCTTGTCTGTGTGTTTCTGGCCGAGTTTGTGTGTGTTCTCTGGGGGGGAACAGGGGACCAGGATTGCAGTGGCACCAGCCAAGCCCATCTGTGCGTCACCTGATTCAGACACTGGGGAGTCTGCGTAATGGCTGGGAAGGAATGGGGTCTCTGGGCCATGGAGGAGGGGTAATTAAAGAGTGCAAGCCATGCAGAAACAGCACATCTGGATCCAGCAGGCTTGGGTGCACATAGTGCTAAGGTTGAGGACATTCCAGCCCAATTCTGTTTGGATGTTAGCATAGTGGTATTGTACTGTATAAACGATATAAAGAAATGGTGGACTCAAAACAGTAGTACCATCTGTGAAATACACTGTAAGCAATTTAAAAATATAATTATGAACAAATATTTTTTTTTATCCCATTTAATCAGCTTGGAAGGTGCAACACAGCATACAAAGTAGTACCCTTAAAGACAGTCTGCTCTAGTAGGTTGAGAATAAAATCTCAAAGTGTGACTATAACACTCATCTAAAACCCACCCAAAATATGTAAGCAGCTGAATTACTTGTATTTACTTGAGTGTCACTTGAGTTTAAGTCAGAGATGATGTAAAGGTCACATATTATCTTACTAATTAAACTAATTAAATAGAGGTTTACTGTTCATTTTCCAGCTAAAGTCAGGTCAGATCATGCATTCTGACATACTTGTATTGCTTTCTGTTTCACTTATTTTCAAAACCCAGGAATTTTCCCTGCTAATCAGAACACAGAAACAAAAAAGAAACATAATGTTCCTCATCAAGCATTTCCTTGTAGCCTTTTTTGAAACTGCATTTTTGATGAACATAACGACCACACCGCCATGGTTATATGGCTATATATGCTGTATATAGGTATATGCAGTCTCGCTTGGTCTCACACCTCCAGGGTTAAGATTTCACATCCTGTCTAAGGTCTGTGTGTGGAGTTTGCATGTTCTCCCCGTGCATGGTTGGGTTCCTCTGGGGCTTCTCACAGTCCAAAGACATGCAGATTAGGCTAGTTGGCGATTCCAAATTGCACGTAGTGTGTGTGTGTGTGTGTGTGTGTGTGTGCGCACGCGCTTGTAGCCCATCCAGGGTGTACCCTGCCTTGTGCCACCAGTCCCTTGTGATGGGCTCCAGACTATATGTTACCACGCATGCTGGCAAACTGAAAAGATATATAAGGTATATAAGATTCCTATAAGGCTTTAAACCTTAAACCTTTCATGCTGTTCTCTTTTATCCAGCCATAAAGGTTTCCGAACCTCCTCTTTTTCAGCTTTTAAAACATTGTTCTCTAGGTATAAATTTGCTCCCATAAGACCAAGGCCACGTTTCTGTTTATGCAGGCGCATTATTTAGTTCGAGCCCAGTTTGCACTGATTAGCTCACTGACATCAGAATGGAAAATATTTTCTTTAATCGTAGATCTATCATTAGAGGATTTTATCCATATAATCTGACTTGGAGAAAACATTACTGTGCAGTCTGTCACGGAATTTGTTTGAGATTTTATTTGAATCATTTCATACCCTATGACAAATAATAAGCTTAAAAAAAGGCTTAAAGATGTGAATAAACCTGGCTTTTTAACATTAAGACGTGATTTAGCATCACCAGGGAGCACCCGATATTATTGCAATATCAAGGTTTTGTAAATAACTTCAATATTCAATATTATTTTTTAGGTTACTGGGCACTGGTGGCTCAGTGGTAGGTGTTTCGCCTGCCATGCGGAAGGCCTGGGTTCGATTCCCAGCCAGTGCCCAAACCCCAGCCACTGGATGCAGTGCCGGTCCCAAGCCCGGATAAAATGGGAGGGTTGCGTCAGGAAAGGCATCCGGCGTAAAACCTGTGCCAAGTTGTAGTGCGGACTGGGTATTCAGCTGTGGCGACCCCTTGTCGGGAGCAGCCGAAAGACCAACAACAATATTATTTTTTAGGTTCTAAATAAATTAGAAAATAACATGCTCATTTCACTGCACAGGATGCTGCACTGCCTGCCAGTGTGTGAAATATTTAGAGTAGGATTAGAGAGGACTGACAATATGTTAATATATGATCTATATATATATAGATATATGATATATGATCAGGCCCAAGCCCCTGTGCCATCGCTGCCCGGGCACACCAGAAAGACAGTAAGTGCAGTTGGCACCTGCATGTAAAAAGGGGACATACCAATACAATTATGACATAATTTTAAAATAGGTTGAATTTTTTGTCAAGACCTTCAAAAAACCAATCACAGTACGAAAAGCATCACACTACGATGTCACTCAATATGATGCCACACAGAAAGTTATCAACCACTTTTCGGCATATGTTTAAGGCATCGTCGTGGCTGGCCCATTTGAGATCCCTCTTCAAAAATCCCTCTGCAATTTTGCCTCCTCGATATCTTGAGATCACACAGGCCCGGTTTGGTGGCAATCGTTTCACAAACAACCCAAAATACTTGACATTCTGTAGAAAATAGCCCATGACATGCAATGTGAAAGTTGTTCAGCTCAATGAGCTCTAAATGTGTACATGTATACTGTACATGCAAGTGCATATGAGCCATCCAACAAAGTCTCTTCTGAGGTCCCTGTGCCACGCCCAGAGCCCAGATACTCAGTCATCCTAATGGCAGCAGATTCCAAACTGTGTGCCAATTTTCATTCATTTTAAGCATGTTAAGATGCTAAAAAGCCCTGGATGCTTGGGAAAAAATTCTTAGAAGAATAAGAGGGTCCTTCACACACTATGAGATCAGCATTAGCACTATCATAGCGATGACGATAACGTGATAGCCATGATGTCATTATGCCAATGACTTGGGCCTTAATTACCTTAAATGTGTGTGTATATATATATATATATATAAAATGTATTTTAAAAAAATTACTAAATAGATTTTCCCCATCACTAGTGATTATTGTACACACATCACCTTTTGGTCTTGGGAACCTTAAGATGCAAGATTTAGGATTCAAAGAACTTGATTAATCCCAGAGGGGAAATTGCTTAAATTTGCTCGCCAAAATGTTTAATCTGAGAAATTTCAGTAAACTTCTGCTTGTCATGTATGTTGTAATATGCACGTAGAGGCCCAGAACATTATTTCCCCGACATTGCCCTGTTCGTACCGGAAGAATCCACTGACTCTCTAGAGTAATATGTAATACCAGTTAGATAAATTTTTCACTATGATAGTGTTTGTATTATATTTCACAACCCATCATTTAACATTGTGAGAACATAAGTAATATAGTTTACATGCTTTTAGAGCACTAGATTTGATTTTATATGCAGTGGGAGGGGCTATATTTCTGTTTAATAAATCTCAAAGCAAAATTCCCACAAAAAGTCTTTTTCCATTCACGCGGCTAAAAAAGTCAGCTTTCCTCCTACTCAGCTTGTTAGCATAATGAAGAGGTTTAAAAAAAAATCAGTATCAGTGAACAAATTTCAGGATATAGTGGCATGGACACACAGCGAAAGCCGAATTCACAAGAGTGGATTGCTGGAACAGACCCAGGAGGCGTGTGTTATAGCCAACACTGCAGTTGCATTAGATCACCAAGAACTGGCCGGTAGCCATGATCATGCTCAAAAAGCAGGATGGAGCAAGCTAGAGGATTAATAAGGTTTTATCAAAAAATACAAAATAGGGGACAACAACAGGAATATCATGCAGCCGGGGCAAAGGATGACAGGATCAGACACGGCAGCTATGTAGGTCCAGGCAGAGCAAAGCTGGCAGTGTTAAATAAAAGTGACCAGGCTGGTGAGTGGAGGAAAAAAAAAAACGGAAAAGCCTCAGGGATGCTATCATGGCCTTTTATATGGCGGATGGAAGAATCCATCGTTTATCAAGAAGGAAAAATTCTAGCTTTAGAATGCTCAAGGGAGAACACTTCTCTCCTCGATAACTGTGATCTTTATCCGGAATTTGGAAATAATGAAACAGGCCATGTTATCCTGCGTTATCCTGCTCTCTGGAAGTTACGGCTAAATGTTTTATCTAAATAGTGTCATAAAAAAAATAGCAATAGCAGCAGGATCTCTCGCCACAGGTGACTCAGTGTAGTGCTGAGGAACCTGACCGCAGCGGGTGTTTGCACTTCTGCACGGCTAAGCGGAAGCATCACGGGGGGGCTGGGGTTCGTTCCATCTCGTTTTCATCCAAGCTTGTGACTTCCGCAGAAATGCATCACCTGTCGAAGGAATCAGAGTTTTATTTTTCTCCCGTCTGTTCACCCTGTCCGACGATTTAATTAGTTTTCTCCTACATAAAAGATCTGAACTGTTTATAGCTCATCTGAAGGAATGTAAATATTAAAGTATAATTATGTCAAAATGGGAAATGATCTCTTTGAGGATTAACGCCGCACTTATCGGTTATGAGTTTTCATACGGAAAAAAATATCATTAGAGAGTAATTGCTTTAGAAATGTTCTCAAGTAACAACAGCTTTCAAAGGAGGTTGGGTTTATAAGTAAATTGGTATCATTCTGTAGGATTATCAGTGGAATTAACAAAGTCGAGAACTCATTGTAAGTAATTATAGTGCTGTAGTGGTGCGACTGTAGTATTGTCTTTCTACAAAGACTTAAAGAGCTGCTGGCAAAAACAAACTGCAGCATGTAAAATTAAACTATGTGGACTATTTTTTTTTTTTTAGCATTTATCTAATAGTTCTGAGATTTTGAGATCATATTAGATCACAAGATTATTCAGAGTGTTTATTCTGTAGATGCTGTTGCTCATTTCAGGCTTGATATGGTCCTCTGCTTTTTATTTTTTTTTTTTGGCAGGTCATCTTGCCTTTTTTTTCCTAGAAATAAATGATTAAAATTAGAAAAATCATCCGACATAAGAAGGAGATAATTTTAAGCTTGAAATCTGTCTATGTTTGTTCATCTTGTATTTGGAAGTATATTGAAGATGCGTTCACTTGCTACGGAGTCGCTTGTTAGAGACGGAAGCATCAGACAGAATCCCGAAAAACACTCACAGCGTCAAGAATTTAGAAGCCTGCGTGCAGTATGCAAAGGCACACGCCAGCACCCCCTCCGTCACACACACCGTGGTGCGTCGAAATGAAAGATTCCTCTAATTAAACTGATAAAAGTTGAGCCAGCACGCTTCATGGCTACGGTATGCCGATTTCTGAATGTCAATGCAGATCACGAGAAACTAGCGGATGGCCTAACTTTGATGTCGCACTCGCTATTATCAGAAATAATTGAATTCCTCCTTCTCTCTCTTACCCTCCCCACCCCCACCCCCCAAACTGCAAGCATATTTAGAATCAGGATCCTACAGTAATTCAGCTGTGGCCCTCCTCGCTCACCGAAGCAGGCCTCCTTCAAAGCCGTGAGCTCTCGAGTCGTGTTACGAGCTAGGTTTGTCTCTGAGCTAAGGGTTCCGTCATGCAGGTTTCGAGTCTTGGCTGAGCTTCAGAAAGCCTCTTCAGATCAGGTCAGCAGGCTAATTATCATGGATAAGACTCCAGGCAATTGAGAAAGCCTCTGGAATTCTATCACGGCCTTTCAGACGGCGCCTATGACAACCGGTTAGCTCACAATACACACGCGGTAAAAAAGATTCCCAATTTTGCTCTGACGACAGCGATAGCAAACGCGCAGCCCGCATCCATCAGGCTCTCAGCCTCGACTGTGTCATGCGTAATGTGTTTTTAATTGCTTACGGAAAACGTTTGTGCGTGTTTTTTCCCCTCCTTTTTGTCTTTCCCTCTATCCGAGGCTATATATCACTCTCTATCACTTTTGGACAGACACAGTTTAGGTCTTTTTGGTTTGGTTTGGTTTTTTCCTCTACCGATGCTGCACATCTCTCACCGAATGTCCTCTGGCTCGACTGCCTCCGTGTCACTGAGAGGCGAGACTCTCTTCTTCCAAAGCACGATGTGCTAACGCCAGCGCAAAGAATTCAGGAGATGGACGGCCTGACTAATGTGTTAGTCTGCAATTTGATGAGAGCCGCGATTTGTTGTTGTTGTTGTTGTGGTTGCAAACAGGCAAGATGCTGATTTGCTCAGACTGCACCGTCAGTTAGAGTAGATAATCTGCAAAGGTAAAAACAGTTTGCTGCTTCAGGCCTTGTAAAGGATCATGGTCCCTTTTACCATCTTTATTATAAAATCAGATCTAGACAAAAAGTGACACAGTGGCACGTTAATGAAATCTCATGTACAGTATTCATCCATTCTTTCATTTATCTTCTAGACCACTCGTCATGTGTACAGGGTCGGGGGGGTCTGGACCGTATCCCAGGACACTTTAGGCACCCACACTTCGGGCAATTCGGAACCGTCAATTAACCTACTCTGTGTGTCCGATTTAACCTACTCTGTGTGTCCGGTTTAACCTACTCTGTGTGTCCGGTTTAACCTACTCAGTGTGTCCGGTTTAACCT